>CM076584.1:1341094480-1341694480 GCA_034641835.2 Pinus albicaulis | reverse complement strand
TCGAAAAGGAAATCCTTGGTTTTGAAAGCAGTCTTCCTGGCACATTAGAGGGTTCAATTGGTACCTTAGTGATACCCAGACTTGAAGTCGATCTTGTTGAAATATTTCTCCCTTGTGTTGGTCCGAAATATTGTTAATCTGTGGGATCGGGTACCTATTCCCCACATCGATCTTTTTAAACACTCGATAGTCAATACAAAGTCTCCAAGTCCCATCCTTCTTCTGCACCAACACAATTGAGCTCCCATAGGGCAGTGAACTTAACCGGATGTGAACGTTATGCTGTAGCTCTTGAATCTCCCTCTTGATTTCTTCATTATTATTATTCAATACATTTAATTTGTTCTTGATTAGGATATTTTTATTATTCAAGTTTTAATTATTCACGTTTTTATTGTTGTTATGTGAATTGAAACCACCACCATAATAATAATTATTATTATTAATTACACTTATATTGTTCTTGTTTAGTGTATTAAAATTTTTATTATTCATGTTTATACTATTGATATCCGATATGGTATTGAAAGAAATTTTATAAGGAAACTTTTTTATTAAGCTTATTGTTAATGATCCTATTATTTCTATTGGAATTGGAACAATTATTATTTCATATGCTATTAGATGAAGACAAATCAAATTTATTAAATCTATTATTAAAATCCATTAGATTAATGTTAGTCGAGAGAATATAATGATGGATTGAATTATGGGTTATATTTATATTATTAATGGAGGAGCGGGGAGATGAGGAGGACCTTGAAGGGAGGGGAGAGTGATCACAGGAATTTGAACTGGTAAAAGCAGCATCATCAGAATGGGAAGGAACAAAAACATGGAAGGAGTGTGCAAAAGAGGATAAGGCAAAAGGACAGGTATTCAATCTGGACAGAGGTTCAATTTCAGGAGAGGTAATAGGCTATGGATTTTTAATGATGAAGCCTATAGCGGGTTGATAGGGGATAACATCAAGCATACTAACAATGTGAGAATCATGCTTATGTTCATGGATCTCGATGCCCATAGTAGGGGAACAAGGTTCAAAGCATGTGTTGAATCTAATGGTGGGATGAGATGAATAAATCTCGGAGTTGATTCTGGAACACACCTCACCAATGGTGGTAATATTATGAACCAAATCTGAGGAACCAGATCGCATACCGAAGCTGAAAGGGGGCACTTCAGTGCTGAAATTTATGCCAGAGAGATCAGAATCTACTTCCAAGCTAGAACAACATTTTTGGATGGAGCAAACAAGACTCACCTCAAAAAGGGATTGGAATGAGCAGGTTTCATCGTAGGTGTCTGAGGGACCAAATTTAGAAGAAACCTAATTTTTCATGTGAAACACCTCCAAATTTCGGGACCACAATGCCAGAAAATACAACTTTAGCTAATAGGTGTATGTAGTCTGAGAAGACAGTCATAGTCACTGAGGAGAGCAAGAAAACGATTTTGGCATGACAACCTTACTAGTGATAGGTCTAGTTTGTAGAATACCAAACTACATGGTAATGGAATTCATAGAATGAAAATGCCCATTTCACTGGGTAGAAAGAGGGTAGAGAAAGGTATATATGAAAGGAGATGTCTCTCTCAAAGTATAGTAAAGAAATAAACTAATTTTGTCGATGCCACCTTGCAACCCTAAGAGATTTTGAATTTAATGTCACCTCAAGAGAACACTAGGTTTGGGAGGACATTCTCAAAGGAAAGCTTCACTGAGGCTATCAAACACATGATAAGTATTGAATTGACAACCTCATCTACATAATTTATCCTAGCATGGACCTTAATGTCATATTCTTCTTTTGCTTAAAATGAAAGAAATTTTCCCTAAAAATTTTTAATTGAAGAAAAATCACATTGAATGTAGAGTCCAGAACAATTTTAACAAAAGAGATGACATACTACTGAACATAAAGTAACTATCCTAAAACTTAAAGACATCTATATGTCATGGTAATTCTCAGTATATTTTTGCAAACTACTTATGTTTGTCACTAAAAATTGTAGGATAATACATGTCACGTTCGACCTAATAAATACTTACATGTTTTCTTATCTATATAGTGTAAAAAAAGTCTTGATTTTTTTTAACACTATTAGTAGGCTTGTCTAATTTGGAACAAAGCATTCATTGTTGCACTCGACATTGAACCGTATAAGATACATAATTCAATTGTCACTTTTCACCCTATAACATCCTGTACTGGTCTACAATTCAAAGGTCTACTTCAATAGGAATCCTACAGGACCCACCCAGTTAATTTTCTTTCAGAAGTGGGTTCATACATGTCCAGGGCTACTAACCCCATGGGAACCTTGTTCCTACACTGTAACATGAATTTGACCCTTTGGAGATTGATGGTTCTTAAAAGGCTGGTAATCAACAAGGCCTATGCTATAACCATAAGAATGTTTATCTGAGAAGTCAATGCCAGAACCAGAATAACGTTTCTTCGATATTCCAATGTCATAATAATGGGTCTCTGGTAATGGATGAATTATCCCCAGGAGTCGTTTTCTATCTTATAGTCTTAATTTAATTTTTCTTTTGGATCATTATTGAGAGGGTCATATTTCCTTGCAATACTTCAACTATGTTGATGGAAGACACTGGTTCCCATTGCACCTAGGCTCTTAAGTCTTAGTGTTTCTTTTTATTTATGAATATGTCTCTTATAAATGTATTTATGCACTAAACCTCCCTCTTCATAAGGTGATTTATCATCCTTTTAAATTTGATTCCACAAATCACCAATAATCATGTTGATCATTCTATCATTGTATGGTTGAACTGACTTAAGCCTAGCTCATCGCTCAGCAAAGAAGAAATTATAACCAGTTTTGTTGTGTATTAGGGCATTTGGATCCTTCTTGGAAGTTTCTTTTCTCTTTCACTTCCGGCCTAGTCAGTGATTTAGCATATAAGTTCTAAATTCGGTCTCAAGACTATTCATAAATGTAGACACACTTGCACCCTGTGGTCTGGAGGCAGAAGGAGGTACATAGTAGAGGACACCCTTTATTTTTCTTGTTCCCACCATTATAGTGAAAAGATAGGCATAGTCAAGTTTACCATAAATAGAACCAGTTATAATTCCGCCTATTGATGATGTAGGGTCAACTGCAAAAACTACACATATCACTCCAAGTGCTTGCATAGAATCAAAGAATCATTTTTCCTTATTTTGGGATCTCCTTCAATATCCTATGAAACTGAACATGTTTAATAAACATGTATTATTTGATGGATGGCTAGGATTTAGCTTGGTTGGGGAACTTCTGGAGGAGGAAGAAAGGGTCCCCAGGCTTCAAATAAGTGCACTTTCTCATAATGGTGGATCAAATTAATGTATTATTTGTGGAGAACAAACGAATCACTTGTTGTAGTTCAATGAAATTTAACCACTACTATGATCTCCTTCCATTTCCTCTCATTAATTACCATTTCTAGTCTGCCCCAAGAAGTTAGTTACCTATATAACAAATGATGATCTAGGTCCTTCCCTCCTATCTTTGGGATTGTCAAGTTGGTCCCGAGGGTCATATGGAACTTGGTGAGGGTGCTGTAAAATAGGTCCCTATTGTCCAGGAGCTCTGTATGAGTTGTAAATTGTGGAGGATACACTTGTTGATAATACTAATAGTGATATTGATCAAACGAACTTGGTGCGTGTTTTACTGCCAACTGCTTCTAGGGAGCTGCATAGAGAGTCATTACATGGCCTGTGAGAGCTATTTGTAATTTCATTTGCTTCGTCACTGAAGGTAGAATTGGCTTCAAAGTTATGGTAATCCTCGTAAACTTTCCTTCTCTTCTTCGTCTCCATGCTTGCTATTCACCGGTTGATGCGTGTTTTGTTTCTATGAGGAAGAAGAAGATGATGATGCATGGGGTTGTGTAAACATTTCCATGTTTTAGGAAGAAATAGATACTAAAATATTAAAAAAAAGGAAATAGGAGGACTCTTGTCTAACAATTCAGGTCCCTGTTGTTTCTGAAATTCAAAATTTCAAAAAAAGACAAGCGGGTCCCCTCTATAGCCTACTCTTCCAGATTTTAAGGAATATTCTCCAAAAAAATTGTCGCAAGGTATAAAATATTGTCCTCACTTTTAGAGATAAGAGATATAGATTGTACTATACTATTACTACTGCTGCTACAATCATTCTCCTCAACGTTGATGCAAGATCCAAGTGATTATTTCACATTGAATAAAACCCCTCAAAAATACCATGATCCACACCATCAACTAATGAATCATATATATGGAAGTTTTGGATTCCTGGAGTTTAACATCAATCAGTAGCTAAAATAAAAAAAACTAACTTTTAAGAAGAATTGAACGTCAAAGTTGAAGTCAATAGTATTCATTCAAAATTATGGTGCAAAAAAAAATAAAAATCCAGACTTAATCAAATAACCCAACAAAATTTCTATTAAAAGTATCTAGGCATATCTTGGTAGGTGATCATATGGCAGAAAGGTTGTAAACACATCAAAAAATTCATGAGATGCTTGATCAATGTTTTGGGTGTAGTGAGAGATGAATAAGTGGAAGAAACAATAACAATACATGATGTATGGAAAAGAATTGGGGAACAAGGAAAAGTAGAGTTGAGAATGTAAGAAGCAGCAAAATAAGAGGATGCATAAGAATATAAAGTGCCTTGTAATATACACAACCTCGAGGAACCCACCAGTCCAGGAAATGAAGAGTGACAGATCTCAACAACCAAAATAAAAATAGAACCTTATTGTAAGAGAAAAATAATAAATATTAAGATGTATTAAAAACCAAGCCTTGTGTGTTCCATTTCCATGGATAAAGAAAGCAGGGAGGAGTAGAAGCCAACAGAAGGCTTTCACACCACTCTCAAGTACTGTACACTACTCTTTCCAGTGTAGTAACAACAAACATTATAATATAATATGAAGGAATGAAATATATGGAAGCAAAGGTACTTGCTACAATGGATTAACCCTACTCCTCCTACTGCTTTTAACCCCATTAATTTTTATTTTTCCTGGAAATTTGGCCTGCAAAATTTGATAATTCATACTTGATTGAACATGCTTGTGATGCAATTGTGACAGAGAAGAACATTTTTATTAAATGTTATTACAACAACAACATTCATGCACCCAAATAATTCTCATCATCATCTTTTTTTTGGCCTTGGATATCCTTTCTGAAGCATTCATAATTCCTAGGGTTCTCATCATAACTTCATCATGGAATTTAAAGGATAAAAAAAGTTCAAAATCAGTTGAAACCTATGATATTCATCATAACTGATTAGTCAGATAGAGTACTTTTCAAAAACAACAATCATGCACCCAAACTATTCACATCATCAGCTTCTTATTGGGCTTCATTTTCCTTTCTATACCATTCAAAATTCCTAGGGTTCACATTTGTAAATTGTTCTAAATATTGATTCTTTCTCGTTTTGTCATTTTCTTGTTTGATATCTTATTAAGTTGTTCAATGAGACCCCATCCCACCACCCCCCCACCCGACTTGTCTTATATTGCACACTAATAATTTTATTTTGTCCCATTAATATTTTATGGTTATTCATGAACATTAAAATCATTACGTTTCTTAAATTCTAGGCTTTATTTGAAAATTGGGTTTTATAATGCAGTTTTTTGTATATCTAGAAGTGATTGAGTTGCATTTAATTACTAAGTGTACTACATAATAATTCTTTATTGGCACTGTGATCTATTTTTTCTGAGTCAATATGCATAAAAAAGTACATATTTTTGCAGATTCATTAAGCCCTTGTCGGGCGTAGAACATGTTCTTGTAATTTCCAATAACCACAATATGTAAACTAGCTTGTGGGATGGATTTTAGAACAAACACTAAATCTCAGATATGTTACTGTCTAGTGTTACATAGCATGGTTTATAGACGTTCCAAAAGGGATTGAAGACTTGTTAGGGTATTCTAGTTGTTTATACTATTAACATAGAGACAAATATTTTTATTGTGTTATTCCTATATTTAAACACGTGACAAACAAGAAAAGAGAACAAAATTTTAAACATGTTTGGTTGGATTCTTGTTTTTGTAAATAACAAGGGAAAGTGTTAAGAACTTATCAATCTGGGCCAGTGGTGGAGGGCTACATGGTCTGGCTATGGTGATGCTCACCTTTAGCGATCAACACAACTAGCTTTGTGCCATGGCCTGTTCTACTAGAAATTTACATTTATCTAGAGAAAGAAGAGGGAGTATGAGAGGAAATAGAATGTTTCCTACTCATAATGCAAATTGATCCCCTAAATATTCATGCAATTGGTCATGGTCACCGAGAATAGAAAGAGAAAGAGTTTGGTATGACAATCTTATTGGTGATAGGTCTAGTTTGCAGAATACCAAACTACATGGTAATGGAATTCACAGTGTGACAATTCCCATTTCACTTGGCAACAAAATGGTAGAGGAATGTATAGATGAAAGGCGATCTCTCTCTCAAAATATAGTAAAGAAATAAACTAAGTTGTTCAATGCCACTATTGGGCGTTTTAATGGTATGTTAAATCCCTATCATTTATATGTCAACCCGAGGGTTTCGTAAACTTAGAAGAAAACCAAAGTATATGGAATCTTAGATTAAACTAGTGTAGGAAGTAGTTGTTTAGATGAAAATAATGGAAATGTATATTACAAATATAAAAGCTAACTAAGAAGTTTCTAATTTAAAATGTAATAAGTGATGGAAGAGGCCCCTAACTTAGGAGATCCATGTTCTTCTTCCCCACAGTAATACCTTCATGAAAAGAAACTAGATAGCTCATTAACAATAGATTATGATATATAAAAAGTAGGATAAGATGATCCTAACTTTGGAGGTCCAGGTTGTCCTTCTTTACAATTCTATTCCATCATTGTTACCATTGCATTAAAAATAGAAATTCAGGAAAGAACTCAAGCAAGGAAAAGATGATGAATTTTAGTTGTTGTTCATGATCAGATAGAAGGAAAATTTAACTTAAATTCTTGTTTTTCCCTTAATATTCAAATTAGAATTAAAATAATAATTATCCAGAAAAAATAAGAAATCTTCACACATCTAAATGACTCAATAAATCTGAAGCAAAACTAGTTCATGAAAATTATGCTAATTTAACCAAAAAGTGTACTTAGCTTGGTGTGGCGGCCCTCCAACCTTGCCTTGCACACTTGAAGAAATTCTCAACTACAGCAAATTTAATAAATCATCCACAACATGAACAACAAATAGAATAGTAGAACTAGTACTTCAAATTATCTCAAACTCTCCAATAATATTAATACCAAATTACACATTGTTAGCTTCCTTTGAAGGATGCTCCTCTTATTTATACGTGAATTAGGGATATCTTCTCAATGAATGTTTAATCCCTAAAATATATATTAGATCGATACTTGTCTCAACTTATCCCTAAATACTAGATACAAATCCCATGACACATCAATATCTCCATGATCTTTCTCCTTAGAATATGGTCCACCTCTTGAGTTGAAATTCGATTCTATGCTTGGGAGGCCAAGACCCTTCTAGAACCTCCAAATATGCCTAAAAATGTTACAAAACTCATAAAACATATATGTATGAAACCATGATAATTTCCTGGTTTTTAACCATAAATTCACTTAAAATCCATAAAATAAATAACTTTGGAAAATTATTATTCTAACCTATATGATCATGAAGATGATTACTTGATGTAGGTTTTAAGGCTAGATAGTTATGAAATGATGGAAATATGGATGAATATGGAAGACAATTTTGAGACTCAACATACCCCCCAATTGAAGTTGTTGCATGCCCTCATGCAACTATTGCATTGATTCATTTGTCCATAAGTTTATCTTTTTGAAATGCTTTGCTTCTTTATGAGATTTTGAATTGTATTGATTTTCTTCAAACTTTGCATCATCATATTCTATTTTTCAAACTATAATACATTTGATTGCAACATGTATTTTTGATGGTTAGTTATTGTGTGACAACAAAAAATTTTGAGCATTGATTCTTGTGTAAGAATACTTTTATTTTTGTTGCATCAAAGTACATTAGAACATTGAGAGTTTTCTTTTGAAGTCCTATAATAACTATCAATGAATTGATAATTTTCAAAGCATATAATATTTTGGAATCATACTATAAGAATAGTTGATTTGGATGAATATGTGAGTTGGAATGAAATGAAAATGTGTGATTATGTATGACATTTGCATATGAATTAGTGTTCCTTCCCCCCAAAAAAAGGTTTTTTTTTTAGTTTATGAAAATATGAGAATGGGATTATAGAGGTGGTGAGAAATTTTCCAAAATTAAAATTTTAGTATTTTAAGGAATTGCATGACTAAAAATTAGAAAACAACATACCTTCACTTACCTTCAATGTGGATGAGTTGTGTTTACTGAAGAGTGTGGCTGTTGATGTTGAATCATGGAGTATGTAAACAAAGGAATTTTATCTGCTTCTTTGTTCTCTTTGTGTTGATGACAAGATTGGGATCTTTATTGCTTCTGTTACAAATTGATTCCTCCTACAAATCGCTGAAATGATGTAGTATTCAATCGTTACAAAACTCGATGGTACAATTATAGTCATGCGAATAAATGTGTTGATGTCAAGCATGAATAAAATTCACTGTATTACTTACCATTAATTAATTCTATTAACCAATGCGAGGAAAAACTCACCATTAATGTTAATGAGTGCCAAGGTACTTAAGTACATATTTTCGAAGTGCGAATAGATGAGTTGATGTCGAGCCACTTGCAAGATCCAAAGATGAAGGGACGTTGATGTATTCCCATGATTGTGAGTGAGAGAACTTGTCATTAACTCATACAAGCCTCAAGGTACTAATAAGGACTCTAGCCCTGATACTAGATATTGTGATGATGTCGATAAGCTAAGAATTGTTAGAAGGGAGGCATTAATGAATCCCCCATCATCGAACACGAGTATGGAATAATGATTTTGGAAGGACCATGGATGAAAATTTGCATCAAGCATGATTTATTTAATGGAAAGGAATATGACAAGAGGGTAAACACGTGGTAGGAAATAAAAAGGACAAATCATCATGTAAGCGAGCTGAATGTATTTATTAATGATTTAATGAAAATGAATGGAAATTATGGAAAATGTGAAGGAAACATGCGACACTTGCAAGGAAAATGGTGATTATGATGTTTAGTGAAAATGTTTGAATATCTTGTGAGTTTGGAGAGGAAAAGTGATGGCATTTATGGATGATAGAAATGGATATAATTGGTTCATGTTTCTTGAAATTAGTAGTAGAAAACCAGTCATGCATAAATTGGCTTCCTTAAATTCTCTGATTGTTCTGGAACTTGAAAACACAACATGACATTAACATTACAATAAAACGTAAGTGTGTTCAAAGAGAAGTGATCAATTTATTTTGGTACTTTACACAAATTTTGTTGCATAATTAATGCTTAGTAAAATAGGTTGATGACTTGTATTCGTTTAAAATTATCATGATTATTCCAACTTCACAATTGCGATAATAAATACAATTTCTAGAAAAAAGACCATATGCACAATTTCCTCAATTTACATTTGAACCATAGCATTTCATAAAGATAAAGAAATATTAATTTTTGAATGCTTAATGATTCCTCCAAAAAAATATTTGATCAAAATTCACCGTTCGACCCGTGCAGATAAAGTCCTCATATGCTTCTTCTTCTTTCCTGCATCATGATTGAAAACGTAATATAAGACAAAATTATTTCGATAATCCAAAAACTCAATGTTAACAAAATTCAGTTTACAATTAGAGCTATTGCGCCTTTATTCAATTAATTTTGTCTTGCGTTTTCTCATTATTTTTCTTTGTTTCTTGCTTCGACATGTGTGTTTCAAGAAACCGTCACAACAAATTTTTCTCAATTTTCTCCAATCATGAATTTCACATCAATTTTTACGACACACAATATTTTTTTTTATGGCAATAAGATACAATATAATTACAATCTAAAAATTAATAAAATATTTACAAAATAAAAATGAAATATTAAAACATCACTCCATGCCTCCTGTAGATCAGGGAGATCAAATCTTCTCCTTCCATCATGGCCGCAACTGAAGTAGTGCATTAAATTAGAAACCTCTTTTCTCACGCAATCTCACAAATAAGGCTCTAAGGAGCCTCATAAATCTCTCAAACGATTACGAATTTGAGGAAATTGCCCATGGTGAACCTAACTCACCCTGTTATCAGAAAAACCCATGTCTTATTTTTTTGAGATTCATTTTAATTTGGTCATAAATTCATTTTAAAAATGACATTTTTAGGCTCTTACGCATTCTCACAAATAACGCTGTAAATAACCTTGAAAATATCTCAAATGGTTACAAATTTAAGGAAATAACTCACTAGAAACACAATTCACCCCATTTTGAGACAAACCCATGTTTTGTTTTTCTGATATTCATTTTTATTTGGTCACAAAGTGCATTTTAAAAATGACATTTGCAGGCTATTACTTTTTCTAGCAAATGCTCTGGTTAACATAATCGATTGCTGGTTTGTGGGATGTTCGTGGGCTCCTCTTGTTATCGGTGCAAGCCATGGTGCTTTTGAAGATCTGGTTGGAGGCATAAGGCCAAATCTCAGCATTGTTGGCCTTCTCGAAGGGGATGCCATCATCCAACACCAATTTTGATCTCCCATGTTTTCTTCCCATAAAACTACATCTCATTGATTGAGACATAGATTTCTTCTCAGCTCGTTTAAAATTCATAGATTTAAGGTTGATAAAAAGCCCATTCTCAAATTTTCAATTATCTTGGAAATGAAAACAAAAACAAAATATAATTGATTTTATTTCAAATTTTACATTTTCCTTATTCATAAAGGTGATTTTTTTTATTGAAAATATTTCTGTGTGGTTGTTATTGCACCACCAAAATTTCCAAGAAATAAATGAAATCAAATTTCAAAAGTAAAAAATTCTAAGACTCTCCAAGATTGGTTTTATTTTCTATTTTATCCTACTCTATTTTGAAAAGGAAAAGTCATTCTCTTAAGTATAAGAGAATTTTCAATGCATCCATTTGCATAAGAAGATCATAAGTAAGCTCA
The DNA here is from genome assembly GCA_034641835.2 of Pinus albicaulis. Classification (NCBI taxonomy): domain Eukaryota; kingdom Viridiplantae; phylum Streptophyta; class Pinopsida; order Pinales; family Pinaceae; genus Pinus; species Pinus albicaulis. The sequence goes on along the minus strand of CM076584.1, from coordinate 1,341,683,342 downwards.
TATACATGTTTGAAAATATATTTTAATGAATGCTTGGACATGAAAAATTATTTGATCATAACGATTTGATGCTAAAGAATGTTGAAAATTGGAGTGTTGTTGTGGCCTAATGACTAGTTTAAACCAAGTTTTGAAATTATCTTTGTTTTGTTGACTTTCTTTAATTTTCATATCACAAATTTCTTCTTGCGAAACTTGTTCAAAATAATGAATGGACAAGGGATCTTGTGATACATATGATATATTTTCTTCAAATTTTATCTCTATTGTTTGAAATTCATTGCATGTGATCCATAATTCATTGGTCTCTTTACAAAGATAACTAGAAGAGGCTTCTAGATTCTCTTCTTGTGAATCCTCTTTATGAATGCTTTTTTCCTCTTCTATATTTTGAAAGGAACATTCTTCCCTAGTGACCATTCTAAATTGTGGACAAGGATTTGAGAAGATACTTGTGGTGGCATACCCCCCTTCTCTAAATGACTTCTTTAACATCATGTTTTGTATATCTTGTTTTCGAAATGGAATTTTGTAGTTTTCTTTATTTTAGTTATTTTTTTTTTTTTTTTTTGGGGGTTTTGTTTTGGGGAATTACCTTTCTAATTTCTCTGTCTAAGCATGAATAACCATAATGAATTTTTTTTTTTTTTTAATTTTCTTTTTTAAATGTTTTATTGTTTTTTTTTTAATTTATTCATTTTGTAAACAAACTTCCTAACCAGTTTTATCTAGGTGTGCTTCACCGGAAATGACACCAAAATGTTGGGCATTTTAATGGTATGTTAAATCCCTGTCATTTAGTTGTCAACACGGGGGTTTCATAAACTTAGAAGCAAACCAAAGTATACAGAATCTTCGATTAAAATAGTGTAGAAAGTAGTTTTTTAGACGATAATAATGGAAATGCATATTACATATATAAAATGTAACTAAGAATTTTCTAATTCAATATGTAATAAGTGAGGGAAGAGGCTCCTAACTTAGGTTATCCAGGTTCTCCTTCCCTATGATACTACCTTCATGAAAAAAACTAAATAACTAATTAACAATAGCTTATGATGTATAAAAAGTAGGATAATATGCTCCTAACTTAGGAGGTCCACATTTTCCTTTCTTAAAATTCTATTCCATCATTGTTACCATTGCATTAAAACTAGAAATTTACGAATTAACTCAAGCAAGGAAAAGAGGATGAATTTTAGTTGTTGTTCATGATTAGATAGAAGGAGAATTTAACTTAAATTCTCATTTATCCCTTCATATGAAAATTAGAATTAAACTAATAATCATCCAGAAACAAAAAGAAATATTCACACATCTAAATGACTGAATCAATTTGAAGCAGAAGTAGTTCACGAAAACTATGCTAATTTAACCAAAAAGTGTACTTAGCTTGGTGTGCAGGCCCTCCACCCTTGCCTTGTACACTTCAAGAACTTCTCAAATACAACAAATTTAATAAATCATCGAGAACATGAACAACAAATAGAACAATAGAACTAGTTCTTCAAATGATCTCAAAGTCTCCAATAATATTAATACAAAATTACACATTGTTAGCTTCCTTTGAAGGATTCTCGTCTCATTTATAGATAAATTAGGGATATATTCTCAATAAATGTAAATCCATAAAATATCTACTAGATCCATAATTGTCTCAACTTATCCCTAAATACTAAATACAAATCCAACGACACATCAAGATCTCCATGATCTTTATCCTTGGAATATGGTCCACCTCTTGAGTTGAAATTCGAATTTGTGCTTGGGAGGCTAAGCAAGAGCGTTATAGAACCTCCAAATAAGCCTAAACATGTCACAAAACTAATAACACATATACAGATATATGAAACCATGTTAATTTCCTAGTTTTTAATCATAAATTCACTTTAAATACATAAAATAAATAACTTTCGAAAATGATAATTCTAACCCATATGATCATGAAGATCGTTACTGGATGTAGGGTTTTAGGATAGATAGTTATGAAATGAGGGCTAAATTGTTATGAAATGACGGAAGTATGGATGAATATGGAAGATAATTTTGAGACTCAATAACCACCTTGCAAACCTAAGAGACAGTGAATGCAATTCCATATCAAGAGAGCACTGGCTTTGGGAGGACACTCTCAAATCTAACCTTCACTATGGCTTGAGAACAAATGGTAAGTATTGGCACAACAACCTTTTCTACAAAAATTTTCGTGGCATGGACCTTAATGTCATATACTTATTTTTCCTAAAAAGAATACAATTTGTCTTCAAATTTGGCCTACAACATTTGATAATTCATACTGATGGAACATGCTTGTGCTGCAATTGTGACCGATAAGATTTTTTTATTAAATGTTCTTTCAGTAGAAAACCGTTTCAGCAACACCATTTGTCCACCCAAATCACCCTCATCACCAAATTTTATTTGGCCTTGTATATCCTTTCCGGAGCATTTGTAATTTGTAGGGTTCTCATCCTAATTGCATCTTGGAATTTACAAGATCAAAAAGTACAAAATTAGTTGAAACCTAAGATCTTCATCATAATTGATCATTCCATTAGATTATTTTGCATCGCCAACAATCATGTACCCAAATATTCATATCATCATCGTCTTATTGGTCTTGGTTGTCCTTGCTGGACCATTCAAAATTCCTAGGGTTCACATTCTAAATGTTTCTTCTTTACATTTTGTCATTTTTTTGTTTGATATCTTATCAATTTGTATGTGTGGCCGAATTCTGGATCACTGTTGTAGAGAAGCGACCAGTCAGAAGTCTCATTTTCACAAGAGTTGAGAATGGTGGCTAGCAACACGATCAGTGGTCAGCTCAGGCAGTCTTCAAAATTATTTGTGCTGCCCTTCCTGTACTTGATTTTCATGTGAAACTATTGCAAATATGTGGACCACTTCTGATGGCGATCGTTCTGCAACTTCCCTTATGTATGTGTGAACTGTAGGGGTCAGTGGTCTATGTGGATGACCATTTCCTTCCCCAGACTGCAATTCTTCCATTTTTTGCAATCCTACACTGTAAATACATATATTTTTCATAAGTGGGATACTTCTTAACTATGTGAGATAGTTTCTCACTGCGATATGCCACCGGATGCCTATCTTGAGTAAGAAATTCCCTAATAGCATAGTCAAAGGCATATGTCTCAATCTAAAATGGTTGTTGGAAGTTTGGTAATGTGAGCATTGGGGAAAAGCAGAGGCGATGTTTCAACTATATGAACACCTTTTGTTGATATTCAGACCAAAATTATTTTTCTGTCACTCCTCGCTTGGTGACTTTACTCAAGGGCCAAGTGATATGAGAGAATCCTAACATGAACATGTGATATAAATTAGAAAGGCCCAGAAAGCTATGGAGCTCTCTTGGAGTGGTTGGGGATAGCTAATCGTGAATGAATTGGAACATTGCTGGATCAATATGCACCCCCCGCTCATCAATAATGTATCCCACATATCGAGCCTAGGTCATGCAAAAAGTGCACTTCTCCAAATTGGCACACAACTTGTGTTTTCACAGCGTTTGGAGGAAGTATCAGATGTGGTGGAGGTGATGTTCCCAAGTCTGGTTGAAGATTAGGATGTCGTCTAAGTACAGTACAATAAATGAGTTGGTGAATGGCCACAATATGTCGCCCATCAGCCTCATGAAGGTTGCAGGAGAATTCATCAACCCAAGAGGCATGCCAACAATTCGAAAAGGAAATCCTTGGCTTTGAAGGCAGTCCTCAACACATCAAAGGGGTTGATTGGTACATTAGTGATACCCAGAATTGAATTCGATCTTGATGAAATATTTCCCCCCTTGAGTTGGTCCATAAGGTCGTCAATATGTGGGATTGGGTACTGTTGACGGGAAAATTTGTCCGGCCAACAGTAGGGGATCTCCCCGGTAGAAAGTCCCAATTAGACCTTAAACCGTTTGGAGTAGGGATCCCGTCTGGGGTCTGGGTCCGGCTACCGCTTAAGACGCCTTACCTTCCGGTCTCAAAAGAACCTGATTGAATCGGTAGGCACACACTTATTCATAGGATACAAAATACATGATTGATGCATTGAACATGTCTACAACACTATGCATAGCAAGAGAATGAATAAAACATATACGCCCGAAGAGATGCAGTTAACGGCACGTCTTTGGGGTTATGCTTGTAAGGTATCTGACCACAGAAGAAATAGTTCTTAATGGAAAAAGTCCTCTTTACTTCCTGAAAGATAAAACGAAATGCTAATAGACAAAGGTATTAACATCCATTTAGAAAGCGATAAAACTAAACATCATTAACACAAGCATAGATAAACATGATGCATAAATAATGTTATTGGAAATGCAGTTTCATTAATCATAAGATGTTTTGAAACTGTTCAAGAAATACACACAGTGCTGTCACAGCAAAACACATCATCCGACAAAGGGGTTTTAACAAGTATTCGTATTCATATGCCTAAGAATATGATCTTTCAATACAATACAATGTAGCTCTTCAGTCTCCAAAAAGAAAAAAGCCCTGGTTCCGTTGTAAGAGTCCTCTTTACTTCCTGAAAGATAAAACGAAATGATAATAGACAAAGGTATTAACATCCATTTAGAAAGTGATAAAACTGAACATCATTAACACAAGCATAGATAAACATGATGCATAAATAATGTATTTTGTATCCTATGAATAAGTGTGTGCCTACCGATTCAATCAGGTTCTTTTCAGACCGGAAGGTAAGGCGTCTTAAGCGGTAGCCGGACCCACACCCCGGACGGGATCCCTACTCCAAACGGTTTAAGGTCTACTTGGGACTTTCTACCAGGGAGATCCCCTACTGTTGGCCGGACAAATTTTCCCGTCAACAGGTACCTATTCCACACTTCGATCTTATTCAATGCTCGATATTCAATACAGAGTCTCCAAGTCCCATCCTTCTTCTAAACCAACACAATTAAGCTCCCACAGGGTGATGAACTCGGCCGGATGTGAGATTTCTGTAGTAGCTCCTAAATCTTCTTCTTGGTTTCTTCATTCTCTAGAACATAGTGTTGATAGATTGGTCCATTAGGTAGCGCCACACCTGCGGTCAGATCGATGGGGTGCTTGACCTGACAGTGCAAAGGAACCCCTGCGGGTGAGGTGAAGGTGTCCCCATACTCCTCCATGACCATGTGAATTTGTTCTCGTCGTGCAAAGGGACCCTGTTTGGAGGTCGTGGCTACAACATTCTTCTTTCCCTGAGGGTGAATCACGACGAAAACAAATTTCCCAGTTTTGGAAATGATCTTACTGCATTAATTTGTAGTAACCAAAGAAATGGTGGAAGGCATTGCTACCACTATTATCTTGTACAACTTATTCCCCAGAGTAATAATAACATCACGAGGTTGGGACTCATATACAACATGTTGCTTCCACAAGTATGGTTGGCCTAATAATACATCACAAAAATCAAGAGGAGAAATGTCACATAATACTTCATCTATGAAGGGCTTGATGTTGTAGGGAAGGTGACATTGCTGGCTTACATGAATATCCCATCCTTGCTGAAGCAACCCAATAGTGTACGGTTATGGGTGTGTTGTGGTCGTGCTACCCAACCGCTTCACAACCTCGAATGAAATGAGGTTCTTTTAGATCTCGTTGTTCACAATGAACTGCAATAGGGAACCTTTTACCCACATCTTGGAATTGAAGAGGCACTCCCCCTCCTCTGAATCTTCTGGTTCCTCCTTCTAGATCTTCGTCATGGATACGGTGTTGTTGGGCTCTGCATCGATAATATGCTTCCATTTTTCATTACCCTTGTCGGGTTCTGATTCAGAGTCAGAGCATGCATCTTAATAAGATGCCTTCAGGTCGGCCACCAGTGACTGTTTATCCTCACACTCACTTGTGTTGTGAGTGGAGCACTTATGGGACTCACACCACTTTCACATGTCCTTCTTTGGCTTCGCGGTGTTGTTATTTGATTTCAACTTTGGTAGATTATCTTGGGCCACCCTGCCTTCACTTTTTCCTTTTTTCTACTGTTTGGGGGAACCTTTCCCTTGCTTGTGATTTGTTGATACAAACTATTGCTTCTTTTTTTTGAAATTATGTTCAATATTGGGAGCATCCCCGTATGTTACACCATGTGAGGAGATGTCGAGGAACTCCATTTCATCCTGAATGTATCTATGTAGACAACTGCATTACTTGAGCCCCAATTTTTTCTCCAAATATTTGATACCTAATTTTGTGTGTGGGGTATGGAACAAAGTCATCACCTCATGCACATCCTGATCTGTTTCTTTCCACAACGTAGTCCATTACATGTACTTGTCCTCATAACTCCCCACAAGATTTTATTGTCCCTTGATGGCGTCTCAGAAAGAATCCAAAGTGGGTGCGGCCGAAAAAAGAGAGGGTTCCCTCTCATCCTTTTGTTCACAGTAGGTTTCCCACCGATCCTTGACATGGGGGGCGTCTTTGAGGAGTGAAAAAGTAATATTTTCCCGGTTGAAAAGTTTATGAACCGAGAAATACCCTTCTAATAGATTCAACCATCTATCTATGACGTCTGCATTTATTTAGCCCTCAAATATGAGAATTTCAAAGTTTACTTGTACCCTAAAGGGAATTGCGGTTCTAGAGTGGTTTCTGGATGCAGATGCACCGCTAATGGGCGATCGTTAAAAGATATGGGCAAAGTTATCCACCATCACGTTTCTTTGTTTCTTGAGGGTCTCCTCGAGAAATATTTTGATAGGATCTCCTACTCCCTCGTATTTCTTTTGATCCCCCATGGGTGACCAACCGTTGAGGTTTGCGAGACTGATCTTGGAAAGGTTAAACCAGATCAAGCCCTAACTCGTTATACCCCTACCTCGTTGGGGACATGTAAATAGGGATTGAGAAAGAGTAGACCGCTTTGATACCACTAATCTAGACTTATGTAGGAATGAAATAAAATAAAGAAATACACATAAATGCATAGATGCAGTAGAAATAAGACTTCATTTCATTAATATCACATAACTGAAATATTCTTACAGACAGAATGTAAATACACTAGGGCATTGGAAGCTTATCTCTGAGAAGAGATGTGGAAGCTACAAGCCTCTAAATTGTGTTAGAATGAAGCTCGAAGGCTTATTTATTATTGAGAAACAATGGAACACACTAAAAATCCAAAAACCTAGCTCTAAGAGATGAAACACCAAAACATGGACACCGTTGGGGTAAATTGGTACATCAATTTCCCAGGGTCGTAATTTTGGCATACGATCTTCGTTTAACGCACATGATACCTCGTCAGAATGATATATCCTCATAATAAAACTATAAATAGTGAATGTTGACTCAAAGACGCATATTTTTCGGATGCAATTTTTTTAAAAAAATGTCGTTTGGAGACTCAAACGCCTTCAGATGTTTAGGACCCAAAAAATTGCCAAAAATAATAATTTTTTCTACAATTAAAGAAACTGAAAAATTGAAAGAAACAGTTGTGGGCGGGCAAGTGCAATAGGTGGGTGGAAACTAATATCCACATGGATCAACATCTCTTCTAATAGATAAGCTACCATTACCCGAGCTTGTTTATGTTCCATTCTATCTGTAAGCATTTTTGCAGTATCTGATAATAATGAAATGAAGTGTTATTCCTATTGCATCTATCCATATATGTTTATTTATATATTTTATTGTGTTACTGTATAAGTCTATATCATGCATAACAAACATAGGAAAATAAAAAATGTGAATATAATAAAACTCTGAACTAGGAAATTTGAATTAAGTTCAAAAGAGATTACTAGATAACATAACCATAACATCTCTCTGTAAATTAACGATTGAGTAAATTGCGAAAAACCACCAGAGTGAATGAAAAAAAACTTGACTTCCTTCAAGATACCCTGCATAAAGAAAAAAATAGCAGGCGATAGTACCACGCTCAAGTCATAAAAGTTATGAATAAAAGAAACAAAGTTTGGATCTGTAAACGCTGAAACCCATACCTGAAACATTAGATTGCGAACCCAAGTTGAAACTGTAGCAATCGATTAAAGGGAAATTTTGTGTCTGGGTAACAACCACAATGATGCAATGAATAAGATTAGCAAGCATACAAACCTCATAGCAAGACATAAGGAATCACATGTATTCATAACAATAAGAAATTTGAACACCTGGACGCAATGAGGTATGCTTGGTGCGTGCACACTCAAACAAGTTGACACCATAGCATCTTCGAAAACCACCAGTACTCCTAACGTCTCAGGAACTAGAGGAAAGAACTCTATGAAACCACCTGACGATTGGAGCGATGACAAATGTGGTGAAAGACTACCTTTACCTTGGGAAAAACGAGCTAGGGTTTAGATGAATTGATCCCTACCATGGATCCACATGCTTCCCATCTCCTTCATAGAACAATGCCCAAGAGTCTCCTGCTTGTCACGTGAAGAAGAAGGATGTGGAACCAAAATATAGATGAATTATGTTCCCCATGCGTGACCACACACACAAGGGAACCTTAATAAGTAATAAATAAAGACAGTATATATCGATGGTTCAGGTGTCATATCCAATGAAGTGATACCCAGACAATATAAATGACAACCCTAATTATATATTATAGTTAGAGGATTTAAAAGAAACAAACGTAATCGAGCTAAGCACTAGAAAGCATTTCTCCATATCCTAGATTGAGGGTAATGTTAGAGAATATTAAATAAATTCCATGGTAACTATGTAGGAAATGTGTTAAGTATGGCGATGCTAATACAAACATAACATAGTTGAATGCCGAAGGTATTATAACCACTTAGATCATAAAGAAAATAAGCGTTGAACGGTTTAATGTAGGGTGATCACAATGTAGTTTAGAAATGAAGGGTGATATCATTACCTTTCTCTAGGTTAGCGGAATTATGTCAAAAAATAATAGACCAATACCATGGTGCATAAAGGAAAGGCGCTCTGCCTACAACCCTATAGTGTCCTATATATATTAAATTTGCATATGAAAATTATAGAGGCAATACGAAAAGAGTCATTATTGAAACCATTCTGAAGTGGCACCTACGTTTATAACCGTAGGTAGATATGTTATTGAACTTTTAATATTTTAGTGGTTTAGCTGAGTCTGTTCCTTCACAATATACATGCATAATTATGTTGCCTCCTTTTCATTAAAACCAAGGGTGGCTGCAAGGCAGCTAGTCCCTGCCTTGAGCCACGAGAGTATGATGTGAACCAGAATACAAGACTAAATTACTGAAATATTTTCGTTTAACTTCTGTGACCATCATGAGTCGACATGTATTTAACATAACAGAAATAAGCTTTATCATATTTGAAATGTCCAGTAAAATATTGCAATCAATGCAGGGGTATTTCTGTGAATAAATCAACTTTGATTAGCTGTAATCAAATAAAAAATATTGACATCAACAATCAAAACGCTTTGGCTGTACTCCTTGTCATCAAATTTCAAGTAGCCATCCACTTCATCTGTCTCAGATGATGGCATTTTGTAGGATTCCATTATTTCTGGGCTAAGCCCATCTGTCAACAACTGCAAGACCTGAAAGAAAAGGAAGATAGCATTCCAAGGTAACCAATTATAATAGTTACTCAATGCAAATTCAGAACACATAGTCAACACTATGTGATCCATATTGAAGGCCTCATATTATCTTTGAGTATGTGGAAAAGTCGATAAACCATAGGAGGGTTCAGAGAGGTATTAGAGAACAAGCTCACCTCACTCATGGATGGACGCCATACTACAGACTGCCTTATGCATAGAGAAGTTGTGAGAACCATTCTCTGCATTTGTTGAACATCAAATTGATGACCCAGTCGAGGATCTGCTAGTTTTGTAATGGCCCCAGACTCCAACAGGGGTTTGGCCTGCACAAAATAGATCAGATCACATTTGCTATATAAGGTCCTTAATGGCTATTTTGTATTTTGTATTTTCAAGATATCCACATGCAATATTGCAATGGATGAAAGGACTAATAAAAGTAAAAGTTGAAAGCAAATACTGCGTTGTTAACAAATAATCTATTATAAATATGTAGGCAATTTTCCAACGAGACGTACACAATTGAAGTGATTCCTTTATTCTCCATTAGAATCTTTCATTCCACTCTTCAGATTTTTCAACAAAGTGGAAAGTATTCGACATAAAAGAAATGAGTATTTGAAATGGTTAGATCCAGAAAGATAAAAAGTGGGCCTCAGAACCTTTTAAGATGCGGAGGAAATGGTTTCCATTGATTCTATTTTTTGTCATTTTGAATACAGAGTCTCCCAGATGGGAATGACAAATCAGTTATGATGTTGCATGTCAGATTGGGTTGGAGCATTTTAGGATCCAGATTTACTTTAGTTTACAACATCCTAGCACCATCATTTATTGTTGGTTATAGTTATTTCTACTCACCCAGAGTAGGAAGTTTTGCTCAGTGACATCATAAGCCATCCTACCAGAAATTATTTCCAAAAAGAGCACTCCAAAGGCATAAACATCTATTTTCTCATCAACAATTCCATGCAGAAAATACTCCGGTGCCAAATACCTGCTCAAGATATTTCGAGAATGAGGAACTTGCAGATAATCAACTATATCACATATTTAGTATAAACTATAGATACTAAGAAAATACAATGAAGAAGATGACGAAAATGTTTTACCATGAAACCTTGTCTGGAAAAATAAGCTAAAAGTCTAAGTAAAAAACCTCCCAGCCTTGAATTTTTCAAAACATGAATGTTCTAACCAGGACTCCTATACCAGTTCACCATTTCAAAAATACATCTGGTTACGATAAATTAGGTTGTAAATAGAACATGGCTTTAAAATATAAAATAATTAATACATCATCATCTGCATTAACTTGATCATATTAACATAGTTGCTCATCTACATTACCTTGATCTTATTTACATAATTGATTGCTTGGTTAAACTCAATCGGTTGTTTTCTTGTTCGCAGTTCCTCGGAAGGAATTGTAATTTCATAACCTTTAGGCAGAAAGGTATTAAAACCAAAAATAAGGTCACGATGGCATTTAAATAAATCGGTTACTCGAGCTATAACACCAGCCGTATCAACTTTGTAGAATTGCCCCAAGAATCGTCCTTGATATTAAGATCTGTAATTAATGGAGAAAAAAATGGAAAGATAACTTGTTTTATTGATTGATAATACCAATCTTTATAAAAATTACAGACCTTTGGGCCTTGAAAGCTTTCATGACCTCAAGGAACTCACCATATTTTTCTCTATTATCCTTGAATATCTCTTTTACTACCTTGAGATACCCCAAGGCATCATCTGTTGATAGCCTCTGTGATCCTTCAGAACGCTGATGTAGTCCCGAGCTGTATTAGATTATCCTCGAGCAATAAAAAATGTCAGAAAATAAGCAATTTACCCACTGCCAATATTCTCACTGCAAACAGAATATAATCTTTCTGAAAATTTTGGAAGAAAGCTTTCATAAATCACAGTCCAATTCAATAATAATATAGAATATGGTTGTTTTCTAAAGAAATACCATCAGAGGAAGATCGGTTTGGCATTTTAAATTTGACCAAAAAATGCACGAATGGAATCAGAATGACAAGTGAATCTAACCAATAAATAAGACAAAAACCGAAATAAGAAGTAAGAAGAATATGAAAATCATTAAAGTGATTAAAAAAAATTAAAAGAAACCTCGATAACCATGTGGGCCCTCCCATGAGGGAAACGTGCCTCACGTCCTCCATAACACAACAGAGCATGCATGCATGGCACTAAAACCACGCCACTTAGGGGTTTTCTGAATATAGAGCCCGCGTTCGAGCCGTTTTTAGTGGATTCAGGAGGGGGACGAGGGCGAGCATGACCTGAATTCCTCTTTAAGCTCTCCAAAGTTATCAAGCCCAGCCGCCAATCTGTTAAAATACAGGAACGCGTTACATAGCTCTGCCATCTTCTTAGACATTGACACTGATGTTGGAAAATTTGAAAATTCCAGAACAAACAATGGAGAGAGTAATCCTCTCCTCTTCTAACACAGAGAAATAAGAATTCTTGACAGGAGACAAAGTTTCAATACTTTGAAAACAACTTCTATTTCATTCAACAACAAAAAAAATTACAAATTATTCGTCACTGAGAGGGATTACAAAATTTGTTTGACTGCTGCAAACACAGTGCAAAACTATCACTATGTCAATCTCTAAAAACATACACTGCTGTGTAAAAAAACTTTTATGCTCTGTCTCTGTTAAACATAAAAACACACTGTTGTGCACTCTAAAAACTTACGTTCTGTGTAATAATAAAAACAAAAATTACTACTGGCTCTCTGGCCTTTACAATATATATATGCTGTGCATATATTGCAACCAATACAAACAAAAATAAACTTTAAACAGAATCTAAGTTAAAACCTTGTCGGCCCCACTTTGCAAAATGGTTGAACATTAAAAAAATAAAACAAAACTATATATATATATATATATATATATTATAAACGTATCGTTTATAATATATATTATATTCGTTTATAAAATCTGACTTCGGTCAAAACCATTGAGTGATAATCCATAACAAAACATTAACCAAACTTTGATCGTGTATTGAACCCGGATGTCAAACAAAATTAAACCATCCTTCAATCGATTTCGGGTGACAAAAGGTGCCTGTTGACGTCACCCAATTTGTGACCCGAAATCCATTTTAAATCCGCCCTAAAGTTGTATCGGGTTTGATTTCTGACAAGATGATGCAAGCACCATTGTGACCTAAAATCCATATTAAATCCGACCTATAACCATTTCGGGTCCGATTTTCTGCCTGGTGACCGGGCAAACCAAAAACTCGTACCAATTGAACACTGCCGCGTGTTCTCCTCCTGTTCCCTGGTCTGTTGACTTGGCATGGGGACCACAGCACCTGTGGACTGTTGACGTGGTCATGGGACCACAAAAACTCCCGCGTTCAAAAACAAAATTCCTCCTACGTACAAATAAACTCTGTCTTGTGTATAAATGGAAAACTCTGTTTTTCGTTTTGACCCACTGTTTTCAATGTGCAGGACTGGCGCCTAAACAAAATTTGATCGATCATCAAAATGGTAAGCGGCCTGGTGATAGAACTCCTTCAAACAAATATAGAAGGTGGCCACTGTACAATGTAGCGGTTGAAAGTAATATTTCAACACTCCCCCTTACTTTCAGCTGCTGGGTTATCAGTCATCCCCAGACATTTTCTCAAAAATTCGAAACTCTTCTATCCCAATGGTTTGGTCAGAATATCTGTAAACTGCTCCTGAGTTCTGCAGTGTTCCAAAACAATTTCACCATTGTTTACCAACTCTCTGATGTAATGAAATTTTGTGTCAATGTGTTTCGTTCTCTTGTGAAACACAGAATTCTTAGATAATGCAATAGCTAAGCTATTGTCACAATAAATCACTGTTCCTTTTGTCTTCTCTTGGAAAAAACTTCTTAACATCCTCCTCATCCAAATTGCTTGACAATTTGCTGCTGTAGCTACCACATATTCTGCCTCTGCTGTAGACAATGCTACAATGGGCTGCTTTTTAGAAGCCCATGAACTGGCTCCTGAACCCATGTGAAAAACATAACCGAAAGTGCTCTTCTGATCATCTACACTTCCAGCCCAATCACTATCAGTGTATCCAACTAAATCTGAACATTCTGAAGCAGTATATAAAATGCCATACCTTTTGGTTCCTTTAACATACCTTAGAATTCTCTTCACTACCTGCCAATGTGCATCCTTTGGTTTCTCCATGAATCTGGAAATCAAACTAACAGCATGCATTATGTCGGGCCTAGTTGCAGTCAAATACATGAGGCTGCCAAATATGCTCTTGTACAAGCTAGGATCAAAATCTTTGCTGCTGTCCTCTCTACTGAGTTTTAATCCCATCACTGTGGGAGTGATCGCTGCTTTGCTCTCCTGCATATTAAATCTTTCAAGCACTTCATTAACATATTTTTCCTGTGAGATAAAAATCTCATTTTCATCTTGTTCTACTTCTATTCCTAAGAAGTATCTCAACAAACCCATGTCAGTCATTTCAAATTCTTCTTTCATGACTGTTTTAAAATTGTCAATAAGGTAATCATCATTACCTGTGAAAATAACATCATCAACATATAAAAATACAATCAACATTTTACCATCTTTTTCTTTGATGTAGAGGGTGGGTTCTCCCTCACACTTTTCAAATCCATTTTCCAGTAGATAGGAGTCTATTCTACTGTACCACGCTCTGGGCACTTGCTTTAGCCCATAAAGAGCTTTCTTCAACTTGCACACTTTGTGCTCTTGCCCTTTCTTTTCATATCCAAGAGGTTGTTCAATGTAAACCTCTTCCAATAACAATCCATTTAGGAATGTTGACTTCACATCCATTTGGTAAACCTTCCACTTGTTTTGTGCTGCTATGGATAGCACTGCTCTCACGGTTTCCATTCTAGCAACCGGTGCGAAATTTTCTTCATAATCTATCCCATGCTTCTGCTTGTAACCTTTGACCACAAGTATGGCCTTCTGTCTCTCTATTTTTCCTTCAGCATTACTCTTGGTCTTGTAGACCCATTTAACTCCAATGACATCTTTACCTTTTGGGAGTTCAACCAAATACCAAGTCTTGTTTCTCTCTATGGCATTAATCTCCTCATCCATAGCTTCTATCCATTTCTTATCCTTAATAGCTTCTTCAAAGTGGATAGGGTCTTCAACATGACAATATAAAGCAAACAAAGAATTGATACCTTCATTAGCTACCTCTTGTGCATAAATTTCATTCAAATTTCTGAACTTCTTACCTCTTTCATTAGGTGTACAAATGCCTGAGGAAGCACTTGAATTTCCTCCTTGTGGTGTGCTTGGACAAGCCCCTTCATTTCTCCTCAAGGGGGTGCTTTGCTGCTCTTTTGTTGGTGCTACTATTTGGGGATCTATTTCAGCCAATTCATCATCATTTTCATCATGAGATAAACAGTGTTTAACATTCACTGTTTTCTCTATGCTTCCATCCCAAGCTTCCTCTTCAATGAAATGAACATCTCTGCTCACAATAAAATTCTTGGTGGATGGGTTGTATAACCTATAAGCCTTGGATTCCTCACTGTATCCAATGAAAACACATTTATCCCCCTTGTTGTCCAAATTATTCCTTAGCTGACCCAAAATGTGTGCATAAGCCACACATCCAAAAACCTTCATGTGTGTGACACCTTGCTTTGTGCCACTCCATGCCTCTTCCAGCACTTTGTTCATAACTGCTTTTGTAGGGCACCTATTCAAAATGTACGCTACACAATGTACAGCTTCAGCCCAATAATCATTAGGCAAATGCTTTTCCTTCAACATACTCCTTACCATGTCCATTATGGTTCTATTCTTCCTTTCGGCTACTCCATTTTGCTGCGGAGTATATCTAGTTGTAAACTGCTTTTGAATACCATTTTCTCTACAAAAACGTAGGAGATGTTTAGATATATACTCAGCTCCTCTATCATTCCTTAGGACTTTGATATGCAACACACTTTGGTTTTCAACAAGTGCTTTGAAATTGCAAAATTTTTCAAACACTTCACTTTTATTTTTCAAAAATTAAACCCAAGTTTTTCTTGTAAAATCATCTATGAATGTTAACATATAGTGGCTGCTAGCAAGTAATGGAGTTTGCATCGGTCCACACAAATCTGAGTGGACAATCTCTAAGGGTGCCTTTTCCCTTATGCTTTTCCCGGAAGGAAAAATTTCTCTATGTTGTTTCCCCAAGATACAACCTTCACAAAGGTTGTCCGGTTTCTCTATCAATGGTAAACCTCTTACCATTCCTTTTCTATTCAACAAATTAATACCTCCAAAGTTGAGATGTCCAAATATCAAGTGCCACAACCAATTTTCATCTTTTGGTTCGCTTTGGATAGCCTCTTGTGCCACTGTTGCTTTCTCTTCACCATTTTTCAAATCTGCTCTCATTCTAAGAGGGAACATCCTGTTCCTTGTCATCTTCACTTCAGCAATACATTGTTTGCTGGGTGGTTTGTCCATGATGGTACAAACATCATCCTCAAAAAATACATTATACCCATTTTGAACAAGTTGTCCAATACTTAAGAGGTTACACTTCATTCCTGGAACATAATACACATCTGCTATGGATTTCTTTGCACCTTTCCTTGTTAAAACATTTACATTTCCTTTTCCCATAATAGAAACTTTGCTATCAGTTCCTAGTGTGACTTGTGACTTCACATTATCATCTAACATAGAAAACATTGCTAAGTTTCCTGTCATATGGTTACTGCAACCGGAGTCTAGAAACCGTAAATCCTCACTTTTTTCTTCAACCATATTACAAGCTAAAAAACAATTATCTTGGTTGATATTTTCTCTAGTGAAATTTCCACTAGTTCTATTTCCCATATCATGTTGCTTCTTTCTACATTCATTAGCATAATGACCATATTTTTTACAATAGTGACATTGGATATTTGACTTATCATACCTCTGTCCTTGAGCATTCTGTTGACCACTTTGCTGGCTGCTGCGTTGGCCTTGATGCTGATTTAGATTACTGCCTCTTCCTTGAGCATTTGCTAGACTGTTCCTTCCACCTCTGTTTTGGCTTCTGCCTCTTCCTCTTTTGTTTCCTCTGCCTTGCCCTCTTCCTCTTCCAAAAGACATATGGGTCTTAAAGGCATGTTCCAGAGATGAGTTTTCACTTCTACCCAATCTCTGCTCATGAGTCATCAGTGATGCATGTAGCTCATCCACTGTGAACTTTGAGAGATCCTTAGTCTCCTCTATGGTGGTGAAAATCGCATCGAATCTTGAGGGTAGACTCCTCAAGAGTTCTTCCACAATCCTCTTGTCTTCAAGAGTCTCTCCATGAGATCTTATTTGTGTGACCATTCCAATCACATGAGTGAAGAATGAGTCAATAGTATCTGACTCTTTCATATAGAGAGTCTCAAAGTCTCTCCTCAGCAACTGAAGTTTCGCTGTCTTCACTTTTTCCATGCCTTGATAGGCTGTCTTGAGAGTTTCCCATGCTTCCTTGGATCTCTTGGCTGCTGCTATCCTTGGAAACACACTCTCATGCACTTCTTGATACAATAAAAAGAGAGCTTTGGAGTCTTTCTTCTTATTGCTCTTCAGCAACTCTTTTTCTGCTTGAGTTAAATCTTCAAACTCTTCTTCATCTGCTGGCTCTTCAAAGCCATCCTCAACAAATTCCCATAAGTCTTGGGAGACAAATAAAGCTCTCATAGTTATTGACCAGTAGTCATAATTTTTCCCATTAAATAGTGGGAGGTGGATATTTCCCATACCCATGCTAGTGCTGGCTCCAACCATTCTTGCACTCTTATCTATGATTCAAAAACACTTGACTGTGTATATAAAATAATTGATTTTTCTGCAACAGTAACACAATAAACTGTATAGAGAAATACCTTGAATTATTTTTGGTTGAGTCTTCACACTGTTGGAGAAGCTGCTGCAACAAAGAACTCCTTCCTTTAGCTTCTTTGACCTTCAAAGAGCCTGGACTAGCTCTGATACCATGTTGGAAAATTTGAAAATTCCAGAACAACAATGGAGAGAGTAATACGCTCCTCTTCTAACACAGAGAAATAAGAATTCTTGACAGGAGACAGAGTTTCAATACTTTGAAAACAACTTCTATTTCATTCAACAACAAAAAAAATTACAAATTCTTCCTCACTGAGAGGGATTACAAAATTTGTTTGACTACTGCAAACACAGTGCAAAACTATCACTATGTCAATCTCTAAAAACATACACTGCTGTGTAAAAAAAAAAATTATGCTCTGTCTCTGCAAAACATAAAAACACATTGTTGTGCACTCTCAAAACTTACGTTATGTGTAATAATAAAAACAAAAATTACTACTGGCTCTCTAGCGTTTACAATATATATATGCCGCGCATATATTGCAACCAATACAAACAAAAATAAACTTTAAACAGAATCTAAGTTAAAACCTTGTCGGCCCCACTTTGCAAAATGTTTGAACATTACAAAAATAAAACAAAACTATATATATATATATATATATTATAAACGTATCGTTTATAATATATATTATATTCATTTATAAAATCTGACTTCAGTCAAAACCATTGAGCGATAATCCATAACAAAACATTAACCAAACTTTGATCGCGCATCGAACCCAGACGTCAAATAAAATTAAACCATCCTTCAATCGATTTCGGGTGACAAAAGGTGCCCGCTGATGTCACCCAATTTGTGACCCGAAATCCCTTTTAAATCCACCCTAAAGTCGTATCGGGTCTGATTTCTGACAAGCTGACGCAAGCACCATTGTGACCCGAAATCCATATTAAATCCGACCTATAACCATTTTGGGTCCAGTTTTCTGCCTAGTGATCGGGCAAACCAAAAACTCGTACCAATTGAATGCTGCCGCGTGTTCTCCTCCTGTTCGCTGGCCTGCTGACTTGGTGTGGGGACCACAGCACCTGTGGACTGTTGATGTGGTCATGGGACCACAAAAACTCCCGCGTTCCAACACAAAATTCCTCTTGCGTACAAATAAACTCTGTCTTGTGTATAAATGGAAAACATTGTTTTTCGTTTTGACCCACTGTTTTCAATGTGCAGGACTGGCGCCTAAACAAAATTTGGTCGATCATCAAAATAGCAAGCGGCCTGGTGACAAAACTGCAAACAAATATAGAAGGTGGCCACTGTACAATGTAGCGGTTGAAAGTAATATTTCAACATGAGAGAGAGCGCCCTCATGACCGGCCTCTTCCCTCTGTCACTCCACAACAGATTGTCACTTCTGTTAGTGAGCACAACACTCAACCCAGCACGCACAAAAATGTCTTGGATGGCGCTGATACCAGGCGTTTGGAAACCACGATGCCAATGGGAATTTGCCCATACTTCAATGTCAGAATCACGTATAGAGGAGGACCTGCAAAAGCCCAAGAGCAAGGGAGAATTACGACATTATTGTGAATGCCGAAGCCCCAATTTGAAACCCCAATGGTGTATTGAATGCAGGAAGAGGATTAAATCTTGAATTGCTGTGAAATGCGGAGCCAAGGTGTTTCGCTGAAATCCCTCTCTCTCTGCAAAATAAAAATTATACCATTACAGCTGGTGATTTCATGAAATTATTGATGCACGATACCACTTTGCAGATTATGCTTCATAGAAGGCTTTGGCTCACTGATAAACCTAGAGGATACCCTGCAAGTGGTCAGGGATTCACAGCGGAGGCCGACGTAGCCAAGGAAAGATAACAATCTTTCAGAGGCAAGTCCGCTAGTGTGACCAGGTATTGTGTTTTCTCCTTCAAGCAACATGAGGGTTTTAAGAAAATGCAGTTAGCAGCTAAATAGCTGTATCACATTCTATCTCTGTGCGAGACGTAGTTTACAACATTAAGAAGAGTAGAATTAGAGAAACAGTTTACAGCATTAATAACCGTATATATGTAAGAACAGTATATATGTAAAACATCAGAGGAGTTTACAGTTCTTTACCAGTTTCTTCCAACGATTCCTTGGCTGTGCTTCTTAGTGGCTTACCTCTCCTGCAATGGGTAGACCTCAGGTTTGGTGTAGTTCATTTCATGCAGAATGACATTACGTTTCAGAATGTTCGACGTTGAGGTGAATGCTCCCATTGGACAAAGCCCAGTTCGACAAAGCCCAATTCGGCTCTTTGGTGGAGTTGCGAAATTTCTTTTTTCAATTTCGTTTCAAATCAAGTACAGATTTTTTAAAAGCATAAATTTAAATGGTTTAATGTATAAAGATCCAGTTTTGAATAATTTTTCAAAAAAAAAAAAAATTATATACAATAAAATACCATATAACATAATTATATTGCAGAATTGCTGCGAAAACACCAGAGCTTTTTCTTTAGATTGTTACATGTATTTAGATGCTTTAATATCTAATTATCCTCAAGGTTTATATAAAAATATTGATAAATTCCAATTATATTGAAAACAATTGTAACATAACTCGCTTATAAATATCCCCGTAAGTTTTGGCACTTACCTTTAGCCTGTGGACAGGAGAGTTCGCAGTGTCTTGTAACAATGGATCATCATCCTCATTCTTATTCAGTCCTCTGAAATTATGCTTCCTGGGAGCCACATCCATTAACGAACAAGATGCAATGCATTCCGAACCTTTACCCTTGACGACATCAACATCATGTTTCCTGATAGCTACAAAGGAGTATGAACCAGTTATCTGATGCCCCAGCTCAAACTCAATATCGTGCACAGGCAGAGAAAGAGTCTGGGGACCAGACGAGGCATCAGAAGTCATGGAAGACTCCTCCTCGTTGCTTGCAATGCTTGATGCCCAATAATCATAATTTTGATATCTTTTAGTAGCATCTGCTAAAATCGAAATTTTCTTCTACCGCTGCTCAATATCAAACTCGCTGGCTGTACTTTTATAGCTGCAGTTATCTAAAGAGTGATCCAAATACACTGTCCAACCGGACTCAGAAATCTCAGTAGCCCTGGTGTCTGCATGTTCACATTTGAAATATTGGCATGGATCCGCATAAACACGTTTAAGCTCTTCACTTGTTGGATACATGAACGGTCTGTGCAATTTTTTTTTCATGTTGTTACTCGACATAGAGGCAAATAATTGCAACGAGTTGGGAAAGTAGGAACTACAGATAATTTCCAACAGGTGTGAAGCCCCCGCCGTAGAAGCCATGCAGAAAGCCATGTGCGCTGGTGAGCTGGCGAAAGAATCTATCTAGAAATTCATGTCATCGGGAACATATATATAAGTGATGTAGAAAAATAACATAGCATCTAATTTGCTAATTTAATGTTAGCATTAGTTTACAGTCATGATAATATACAACAGGAAAATGCATATATTATATGGTTTTATATGGTCCGCCTCGGGAAGAGGCCAAATAAGATCACAAAGTTTAAACTATGCTCATTTAACCCTTAGTACCCAATAATAACCTAGCTAAACAGCTTAAATAATGCTAGTAGCTTCATTTCCGATTACAATAGTCCCATGCCTGGCGGGCAGGGACTAAAAAGGATGAAACTGGTGTATGTGGCATATACCCTGTTATATTTGTCTAAATACTATGACTTTAGATGAGGCCTCTCATTTTTTGATGAATTCTTTGTACCTTGCTCTAATCCTCAATTCCACTATTTTCAGTATAATTTATAGCAAAATTTCACAATGAAAATAAAACGTAAAAAATTAAAAAGACGGAAAAAGTAAGGAATTCAATCAACATTTACAAATCGAAAAATATGTTCTTGTAGCATTTTCATCTCATACTTTACTTAAAGCAACGCATTAACTTATGACATTTTCATGCACTAAAATATACATCCTTTGAAATATTAAAAAGGAAACCGGAAATGGGAACTAAGCATGCATTACATGCGTTTCAGCAATTGAAAGTCCAAAACCTAATATAAGCATGCACACATCCTCTTTTACTTTTCGGAATTGTATACGAGGCATCAATGTGTTTCTTTTAGACATAAATCAAAGAAAAGGGATAATGTCCTACTTTAGGGTGAATTTAAATAATATCTCTATATAAGATTATATGTCCTTATCTGTTTTTATTGATTTATAAATATTGATGGATATTCTAGTGGAATATTTTATCAAAATAAATATTGTAATATTCTAAAATTTTAGGTTCCTATTAACTATTACTATTGCTTTAATTTATGAAAATATTTCTAATATATGAGAATTGAAGAATAATTGAATGAAAACACCAAATATACAAATACACAAAATATATCTTAGAAAACTTAAAATGGGAAAAAATTCAAGTAGAAGGGGGAGGAATATACTTTATTGTCTTTTCTTTAATCATCATATGCAATTACAAAGAAGAAAGCACTCAATATGAAGTTTTCTTTAATAATGTGCCCTAATTGTTGCTATAGAATATTCTCATTCCATTTTTACGCTCTGAATCTCATATGTTTTCCTAAACTCAAGAACAGGTACCAAACAATGAAATCTCCCATCTTTCTACCAAACCAGTGTTTAGCATAGTTTGATAGTTGTCTAGGTTATGGTTTTTTCATTGTTAGCCCTTAATTATTCTTAAGGTTTTTTACCTTCTATAATCTTCTGAAAATTATACATATGGCTAGCCTCACATGTGATTTATGGGGGAATAACTTTGGCATACAATTTCCTTCCATGTTCTAATGGAGGTCATTTCCACAACATTGGAAACCGATCTATTGTAGAATAGTGTTAAGGGGATCTGAGCCATGATTGGAAATTTTTTACCACAAAATGTGATGTTTGATGCCTTTAAATGTCACTAGACGGTGTACAAAATGGGCCTTACAAGCAAATTTCTCCTTTTTTTCCACCTAAAAAGTACCAAGATAGAGAATAAATTATATAATGATTGATTTTGAATCACTTATGGTTCATGATAGTATGTTTTATTAATATATCTAAGAAAATTATGAACTTAGCGTGGTCACTAACTGAAGTAAAAAATATTGATGGAATAGAAGAATTCTAAAAGCCAATTTTAGAACCGCATAAATATTCCACATTTATTGTAGAATATGCATGTTTGTGAGCTACCATTTAGTGATAATTATCATAAAGCAAATAAAGTAAGAAGTAGATTAGTCCTAAAGGAGGATCATCAGTTAATATAGGTCCCTTTGTTAGAGTGAAAATCAAGGTGGAGATTTATTAGAATAGAAACCAAGGTGAAGATTTCAACCTACAAAGGTCATAAATATGCTTTAGGAATTAATTATTTAATAACAAAACTAGATTTCTTGAATAAAGTGTAAGGATTTGTTTAAGCATATAAAAAATATTATAGACACACAATCCCACCACAAACCATAATGTGGAATGAATCCCATGCCTAGTGATACAAATTTCATTGGAAAGGAACATCAACACTAGTAATAACACCTACGAGGTTTAGAGGTTTATATCTTAAACTTAAAACATTATAAGTGATTAACAAAGAATATTTTGCTACTAATTTTTTTATTCAATTGATCACTCTGATTAAAAACAATAATGTTAAATAAATAATAATGAATTTAAATTGTAATTAAATGATTTCTATATATATAATTTTTTTCAAAACATTTGCCACACAACTTTCTTAATTTTCATAATTTGTTAGGTTAACAAAACTATAATAATGTTGAAATGTTTTTCCCTTAATTTAATCATAAAAATAAATTATTAAAAAATTACTTTATTAAATACAAATAGACCATATTTATCTTTGTAAACGTTGACCATCACAATTTTAATAAAATGAAAATAAATTACAAGTAAACACGGCAGCAAATCATATAATTTGTAATTCAAATATGCGCATCAAGAGGAAACCACTCTATAGTCCTCGAAAGGAAAAATATAAAATTAATTGTAAGTTATGATTTAAATGAACAAGTATAAAATATAAAAAGGCCCTTATATCCACTTGGAAATAGGGTAGTCTAGAGGGGGCTATATCAGATGATTATACTCCGGCTGACGCGGCAACTCGATTTCCAGCTTGTCTCTTTGGTTATTTTGTTCAAGAGTGATTTTCCAGTTGTCACTTGTCTTATTTGAAGGGCAGGACTCCGATTTGGGTGAAAGCGCTTGACATTATATTCCTCACCACTTCGATAGAGCGGGTAGATTTGTAGAGATGGGTTGGATGGGAATGAAAAATTGGAGTTGGAGAGAATAAATTTAGCTGCATTGACACTGGATGCATGGATTTGGATTTATGGTAAAATTTATATTGGACTTTCCAACCTCTTATTAATAGAAGGTATAAGAGAAGGTAGAGGTTGAAGTATTTGAAAAAAAAAAGTTTAAAAAAAAAATTATTGTGAAAATTAATTTTATATTTTATAAAAAATTGATAAAATTTTATATAATTATAAAGAAGTAAGAAAGTTTTATTATAAAAATATGAATAAATATATTCAATATCATGGTTTAAGTGCATTACTTTTTGGAATTTTTGGGTATATTTTCTTTCAATTTTGTTTGAAAATTACTAGAAAGGCTTGTAGGAATCAAAACTTTGAAAGATGGAATTTGTATAATCTTAATGCTTTAGAAGTTTTATATTTACTAAATTTCAAAAATAAATCAAAATGTAAAAGAGTGAACGAAGAAATAAGAGAAATAAATAAATATATAATAAAAAATATTCAAATCCAAATTGTAGGATGTTAGATAAAATGAAAAATGTAAATTTAAATTAAGTTACTACATTTTGATAATTTTGATTATTGTTAATTTTCATTTGAAATATATATGATAAGGAAAAATATATATTTATTTGTAAAATCATATAAATTAAATGGTTGATAATGAATGATTAAGAAAAAATATATTTTTCATACTTTCTTTTAAAAAAAAAAAATTAATTTTGATATTTCTAAAATAGAAATAAAATTGTACAATCTCTTCCTTGTAGCTCACTTGATTTCTTAATGGATATTTTATCTATGTATCAAAAATATACTTGAGTTATACATAAAGAAGAAAAAGAGAAAAAATATTTTGTAAATGTCATTAATGGTGCGGTTACAACATATCTATGGATATTTGAACCCACTTAGATGTTCACCAAACCATCCAAGCTAATATCTGTTGCATAGGCATTAATATAATTGACTTATCATACATCTTAGATTGCCAAGAATAAAAATATCATAAAAAATCTCTATTTATTTTTCTGTAAGTCAGAACTTCTATTGATATCTAGCGAAAATTATATACAAAGCCATAGATCTATAGGTCTCACCCCGACCAGGTTTTTTTGACCATAGCTAACTCATAATTACAAACTATCCACAATAAACATAGTGATGTATTCAAGAGCCTTATAGGCCAAAAAATCCAAAATACAGATGAAATAAGAAAAACTCTAGAAACCATACTTAATCATCAGAAGTAATGGATGTCAGATTATATGACATTGTAAATAGAGGGGGTGGATGGAGGTAAGTGAAATTATCATGTTGTTTCAAGTGATCCAGGAATGCTTCCAGCTTGTCTGATTTCTTAGAAATAATATTTTGTCCACACCATACTACAACCACATGCCCACGAAGGTGCTGCTGAAAATATCCTAGTTAATTGAGAGCAACAACGAGTGCTTCATACTCGTCTCAGCGAGTTTTATCACGTTCCTTCAACGATTCATATAGTGACTGTTTAGCTTTCCTCTTAACCATAAATTTATGGGGGGTGCCTATCCAAGTGACAATTGGAGCCACGACCCCCTCGGCGGCCTCCCCATTGTGCTCTACTTTCGCCTCTCCCTCTACCATCCACAAATGTAGTGCTCTGACCACAACCTGGGGGCACTGCTTCCACCAAGGCTACAACCATCGCAGCAGCACAAAAACTCCACCTATTTGACTTCATCCTAGCACTAGTACCACCACCAACAACACCTGCCACCTAGTCTCTAGAAGATAGTTGATTTTTTCACAAAATATCCACCACCAGCCATCAACAGAAAGAGAGAGAACTAATAAGGTTTCCAATAATCGAGCTACCATGAAAGTGACCAAGCGCGCGAGAAAACCAAGCACAATGAGAGCAACCAAAATCCCTAGAACCAACATGAATAACTGACTATCCACCTAGAAAGAAATGTAGTCTCCATCAAACACATAGAGGCCAAATGCCACAGGTGAGAACACCAACACCACTAATAGGAACAACACATCAAGGGTGAGAAATACCAAAATCCCCAATTACCCACTAGACCAGCCATACTAAACATGATAAACACTTCATAGCTCATCCCACTCATCCCATAGCACCACTACCATAACCAGAGAATATCCCCTAAAGAAGATTTAATAAAATAACAAACAAGGATCAGAAAGGAGAACCCAATTTCAATAGCAACTGAAGACCTAGGTACAAAGAGATCCACTTTGCACCATGTTCTCTCGAGAATAGGAATACTCATGTACAAAAATGAAAATAGAGATAATGAAAATAGATGAGTTTTGGAAACAAGCATCGTGTTTGCATTGATGATTCCAAAAATCTCCTTTTGCCACTTCTGCTAGGGATCTCAATCATACGGCTACCTCAGAAGCCCTTTTTACCTTTTTTCTGATGCAGTTAATATTATTCAAATGAGCTCCAAGGCCTTCTATTTATATAAATAGATGGAGGAATCAAGGGGTGCCTTTTGGTGTCAATGTAACCCTTCATTTGTGAGGTTGAATTTGATGAAAAGCCTCGTTTAATTTTCCCTAGAGAATATTTATATATTCACCTTGACGATTGCTCACCCAAATAATTTTTATGCCACATTAAATGATAAGAGGAATACCAAGTCGATTTGAACACATTAATAATAACAATTTTCCTTTATCCAAATAAATTCTCTTTGGGTCAAGATGGTTTCTCCTTGGGGTAGCTCAACTTCTCTTGGGGGATTTCATCCCAAAGCTACTCCAAATTTCAACACTCCCTCTTAGCAAGGGAGGAATTTTTAGCCGTACCATGTGTCTCATCTCAGATGTACACGTATCAACATAAGAAAGGTTCATCTCACCTCCCAAGTCCATGACAATCTCATTTGACCTTAGTAAAGATCACACACACCCTATTGGTCTCTCGGTCAAGATCCATGCCCTCATCTCAGCTGAATAATGATGACTCGATCCATATAAAAAGAAGAATGATCCACACTGACAATAGGGGAGATCAATCTACCACAACCAAGTCTATGGAAGTCATAAATGACATTGGTAGATATCATCCAAACCCTATCTCCACTGACTAACCCTCTCCCAACTTGATCCCCATCGATCAAGTGGTAGAACACCTTCTTCTAATACTTAGGGGAGATCAATTTACCACAACCATGTCCATGCCAGACACATCCGTCATTGGTAAATATAACAGAAACCTATGTCTCCTCTCCCATGTGGCCAGGATGGGAGGCAATCCCAACAAGCTTAACCAAGTCCGCCGCCCCTTTATAAGGATGAATTGTGGATAGGATGCATATTAGGGTATGTACTAAGAAAATTCCATGGCATTAAGGAGTACCCTCACCCAAGAGTCTAGCTACACAACTCCCTCCAAGTCCATGGCTAGTCATAAAGACGAGGGAAGGCATGTGCTCAATGTTCTCAATCAGCAGTGTTCCCTCTCAAGGAAGGAGAGCCTCGTTGCATGCCCCCCTACACCAAGTCCCTGGCTATTCATAAAGATGGGGGATAGCATATGCTTAATGTTATTGATACATTCTCCTGCACTCCAAGTTGCTCTTTGAAGAATATGAAATTTGCTCTCAACAAAGGCTTGGTGAGAATGTATGCAATATTCTCATCTAGTGAAGCCTCACTGCTTCAATTCTGCAATAAGTCATTGTCTGAGCCCCATTGCTACGTCTATGTTGGAGCCTCAATGCTCCATCAATGGCACCACGTCTGATAATCTTGTTCTTAGCTTTTGAAGTCACTCTGCTCGCAATATGATCAACGATTGTGGACTGAGTGAAATGGAAGTCTGCTACCAGCTCATCCAGGAAATCAAAGCAAGACCCATACTGAAGCAACAGCTCAATGCGTTCTTCCTTTTTACAACACTTTTGGTTCACTTGGCATTGGCATAACTCTCCAGTCACAGCACTTGTCTAAATCCATGACTCATTGTATCATGAAGGTATCTCAATACCAACTTTGTAGCATCCCAATATACATGTATAAGCTTTATCTAGCTCAAATTACATGTTGTAAAGAAAATATCTATTTGGTTGCATGCTCATCGTGGAAACCACCAAATCTAAATCTGAAGAGGAGTCCCTCAACTGATTCAGTGTAATCCATCATGCCAAGTTTCTGACAGCATTCTTCCTTTGACAAGGAAGTCATCATCATCTCTTTGTTACACTTCTAGTCTCGAGAAGTGGATCACCTTGGGCTTAGAGGTCACTCCTTTTTTATGTGAATATCTCATCCTATCAGAAATAAGTTATTAGCATATAAAACCAAATATCAAAGACATACCTTCAACCTTGAAGAGTAGTTGGTGTCTGCATTAGATGCCCATCAATCACAACATACCAAGCCCAGAGGACTTGCTTTAATCCGCAATCATGATTCTCCTACTCATCCACCTTAAATCCCTAAGGTAGCCCCAAGTATGTTTCTTCCTTAAGTATCATGGAGGAAGCCAACTTCACATACATATAATAATAGTGCATTTGGAAATAAGTGCTAAGATCTTATCATAGATCTTTCCCTCTGAGAACAAATTCCTTATCATTGTTGAACTTTCTTTCATGAAGAATATATTTCTCCCAGGGACTAACCCTCCTCCTACAAAAACATGATTTGACAATTACATAACGTCAATGAGAAACTATAGTGTGTTGGGAATTACATCCTCAATGTTTCAGAAATACATTTCCAAGAGTGTCTATAGGTTGGGTAACTCTAATGTAATGAGGGCTGATGTTGTCATTGGACTTTACTCTGTGGTAATGGATATCAAAGCTCAACCTATGATGTGTTAATGCATTTTTTAAGTGGTGTGTCATTGCCACTAGCATTGTCAAAAATCAAAATTGATTGGGCTTAAGGAAAATTTCCCACAAATGGCTATCCAACACCCCTTAAACAATAACAATATTTACCAAATCCTTCAAAATGTATAGTATGTGAAAGTATAATGGCTCAAGGTTTGGGATAAACATAAAGTAACATTGGGTGGTGGATCACCATTTCCCTTGGGTTTAGGCCCCAATCATCCACAACAACTTTAGGGATAACAATAATTGGTTCCCATCCATGATTGGTAGGTCCAAGAGGCTTATTGGCTTTTGGTATTGTGAGACCATTTTTTTGAAAACCACAACAAAAATCAACTATTTAAGGGTTCTACCAAACCAAAAAAAGAATGTGGTCCATATAGACTTTTTTTTTTGAAAACCACAACCAAAATCAACTATTTAAGGGTTCTACCAAACCAAAACAAGAATGTGGTCCATATAGACAATTTTTTTTTTAAAATTACACATTTTTTTAATAATGTGGTATTTTTTTAAGAATGTGGTCCATAATGTGGTCCATATAGACAGTTTTTTTTAACAAATATACTAAAAAAAACATAAAATATTAAAAAATTAACTAAAAAATACATATTCATGGACTTCAACGTAAATCCAAATAATTAGACACAAAATATGCAAAGTTTAGGTAATTGCAATGCATGGAGTTTGTAGTGTGGTTGGGTTTTTTTCCACCCAACTTCTTACCAACAACAAAATATTTAGAGCCATTATTAGTGATAACCTAAACAGCATTCTCCACACCCAGCTTGAGGAAAATCACATTCCATAGTTGAAATAACAAGTTTTCATATTAATCCCAGTTAGATGCATTTACTGATCGAAAAAACAAGGATCCTTGTGTGAAAATAAAAAAAGGAAATTAATCATGGTAAGAGACTTTCCATCATTCCATCCATTTGAGAAAAAATCTCATTTTTTTCCCCTTGATTTTTCAATCTCTATAAACTAGTCATTTATGGATTAAACATTTTTTTTTTAATCTATAAAAATGGCCTTTGAAGCTCTTACTAACAACAACTATGAACTCTAGAGTAGATTGATAATAAGCTAAGTAGGAACTATTGAAGGGGATATCTTCATCATACCACAATTTGTCCATGTACTCATAAGCATATTCCTTGTACTTATTCCAATGGTTTCAATGGTGGGCTAAGCGCAACTAGTAGTGGTGGAGGAAGGTGGAAGAAAACCAACAATACCCTCTCGTTTGTGGAATTGAAAGTAAAACTGTGGGATTCTTTTCATGAATGGGAGAAACATGTCTAAAGTGTTCCCTAACAATTATAGAGTTAGATGAGGAACCTTGAAAATTATGGCTACATTTCTATACAATCTCTCTCCTTTTCTCTATCTTAGATTGCATCTCTTTCTGGCTGAACTTTTTCTGATTTATATTTCTCAATAAGGTTTTTCATTTCCTTTATAATTTCCAGATCCTCCATAGTAAACCTTATCATGGTTTAATTTTCCCTCGAATGCTAACTAAGTGTTATTCCAGACTAAAAATCCTAGCATTGGGTGGTGGTTCATCCTAGTCCTTTGTGGTTAGGCCCCAACCATCCATGCCAAGTTTAAGATTAATAAATATAGGATTTCATCCATTATTAGTAGGTTGAAGAGTATTTTTGAAATTTGGTATGTTCATACCCTGTTTTGAAAACTAGAACCAAAATCAACCAGGTGAGGGTCTAACGCAACTAGAACAAAAAACTGACTTGCATTGTCTTGTTTTTTTTAACCAATTTACCAAAATAATATAAAATGTGAAAATATTAATTAAACAAATATATATTCATGTATGTCTATGTCACATGGTTTGGGTTCAAATTTGAGTTCGTAAATGATTAAGTTTGATTTGAATTTAAATTTTATGATGAAATTTGTATGAGGTTTGCCATTGTGTTCACACATACATATTATAACACGGAAGACATAAAATGATAAGATCAATATCAATAAAAACATATGAGCAAGCATTTTTATCAATGAGCATACATCAAAATCTAGTTTAATCATCCATAGTTAGAGAGAAGCCATGTTGAGCAGAGGAACGTTGGTTAAATCCTTGTATGGCATGTAACCGCGGTCCCATAACTTGGTGAGTCACTGTAGCCTTGACCCATATCCATGTATGTTTTTGTAAACTTGGCTGGCATTTGTATGCTAATGTCCATAGCTTGCTCCACCTCAACGTTGCATAATTGTAACCTTTGACGGTTGTCATCGTAACCTAAGCACGTGTTCCTATATGTCCTCGTGTTCCTGTAACCTCAACCTTGTAACCTTGCACTTTGACACAAACCATGTCCTCATAGAGACAATTTAACGTATTGCAAAGGAAAATAGGAGAGGTTTTAACTGGGATTGTAAATCTAATTTGGAAATTTTGAGGTTAATAACTAAAATTTTAGGATACAGGAAATAGATATAAAAAAGTATTAACATTAAATTTTTATATGAGATTACTAACAAAATTCCAGAAATTGAAAAATGCTTACAATACTTTTTATACCATATAGCTAATATTGTTGTTGGCTTCAAAATGTTGGAGCTATAGCACCTGTTATCCATTGGTTGATGACGTGACTGTTGATTGATAATTTGTTTTCTAATTTGTTTATGAGGGGCCGAAATTTGATTTGATACTATAGCAACAATGGCATCAAGCGAGCCCTCCAGAGACCCCTCCATGAGAGGAGGATTATCAGGCACATTGGTTTTTTAGTTATGTCATGTTTTCAAATAGGTTACATTTATTGTTCATTGTGAAAAATTGATTAATGTGAAATTTTTTTGTCCTGCACAGGTGGACGCACTCATATGACTTGTGCGCCCAGATAGGAAATCGAACAACAGGAGAACCATAGACCTGTTCCCATTCACCCCCAATTTCATAGAGCCCATTCTGAGGATTATATTATACACGGTATAGGTACACATTGGATCAATTGCTAGTTAAAATGTTCAATTTTACATTATATTCAATGTTGAACAAGTGAATTTTTTTTTTCAAATGACATGTGTTTAATGTGAAAATATTATGATCCATAGGTGCAAATGTAGGAGTTGGGGTTGGCCCTATTACTGTTGAGGGGTAAAGGAGAACAATGTCTCAGCCTATGGCATCCATCCCACACTTGGATACTTCTCCTCCAGGTAAAATCTAAGGGAAAATCTATTGTTTGATGTATTTTTAATGTGAAACTTATTGTGTGTCTCATGTACTTGTGTTATGAAACAATTTAATGTTTTGTATAGTGGGTGTTAGAGACGTTCATTCCTCAAAAGGGAACAATCCTAGTATGAGCGAATAGGAAGAGAGAGTTTTTCCATGAGGTATTTTCAAATGACCAGAAAAGTTTTTTAAATAGAAATTTTCCTTAGAAATTATATAATTTTTAATATGTGAAATAATTTAACATGTTACATGTGGTCGTGGTCGCCCTCCTAGGGGGAGAGGTCGTAGGGTTCATGAGTTTTCTCGAAATCCGATCTATGATCCCCTTTACACACATCCCGGTGATATTCCTGAGCAGATGCCTTGGGAAGATACCATCTCCTTACTTACTGTTGAGGGGATGAGGGAGCATTCCACAAGATTTCACAATGAATTGCAAAGTTGCAATCTCTTTGCCCCTAGTCGAAATTTTCTCCAAATTATTTTGCGCAATTTGGAGAGTTTGATAGAGACTTATCGTGGGGTTAGACCATCAAACCAAGTTTTTTTTGACATGATGCATAGGAGGAGAGTGTCAGTGATTAGTATCCACTCCTACAATCAAGTTAAAAGTAGGGTCACTAAATAAATGGCCTTGTCACTATTTGACTTGCGGCCTGAAGAAAAAATATGTTTGAAGATTGTAAGATTCAATGATCCCAATATTGCACCTTATATTTATGAGAAGCTCCTATATGCACACGGGAAGTTCCCAAATAATGATGAGGTGCCACAATATTTTTTTAGGATCTTGTTTTCTCAATTCCAAGAGCACATGGACCGTAACTGTAAGGATACTAGGCCCAAATTCTATGGAGCTTGAAAAGGTCGTACATATGAATGACCTGACGCTATGCGAGATGTTGGGTTTAGGCCTCCAGCACCTCGTTTACCACCTCCACCACCTACGGTAGTTACACTTCCAGAGGAGGTAGCCCTTATCTCCAGTGCTTCATCACAAATGAGGGAGAAGATACAAGAACATATTGCAGTTGCTTTAGGAGGGGTGGAAGTTGGCTTAGGGACAAGCCAACCTTCATCTAGTGCAGGAGTTAGTTCATTTGTGAGTATTCCAGATGAGGTGTTGAGGGAGATGGAGCGAGATGAGCTTGTGGAGTATGCATTCTCATGTAGAGACCTTTATGAGTGATCCATTACACAACAAATGCACACCATGGGCGAGGTATGTACAAGCATGTTTTGATCTATTTTAAAATATACATTTATAAGATGAGATAGAGTGCATGTAACATGTTTTTTTGGTGTGTATACATTTAGTCTCCAAAAACTTACGCCAATATATTTATTTAACTTATGTAGTTTACAAAATTCTTATAACAACATTTCCTTGCCCCTGATCCTCATTCTATAGATCATGGACATGATCATGTGCAGGTGCCACATTCATTACTATCTATCTATATTTTTGTACGTCAAATTGAAATTGAATTTATGTCACATAATTTTATATGGTATGAGTCTTAACATTATGGAATTTTCAGGTTAGCGCTACACATCAAGGGCTGGCT
This sequence comes from Pinus albicaulis, assembly GCA_034641835.2. Lineage (NCBI taxonomy): Eukaryota > Viridiplantae > Streptophyta > Pinopsida > Pinales > Pinaceae > Pinus > Pinus albicaulis. The sequence continues at coordinate 1,341,649,921 of CM076584.1, read as the reverse complement.
GAAGAGATTATTCCTTCTCAGGTTCCAGTCGTGACACAGGTATCGATACATTTTGTTAATCATATTTATAATGTTTATTATATTTCTTTTCGCAAACTTTTCTATTAACTTTGGTTTCTACTTTTCAGGCTACATATGATATTTAGATGATGAAAACTAAGCCTCAAGGAGATCGTGTAGGCTCTGGGTCAGAGAGTCTACTTTAAACCATGGTAAGCTCTTACCATTTCTTCATTGGTATCATTGCCACATTATAAATCGGCTATCTAGTGAATTCAAAGACAGTTGAGAGGTTCCTTTATGTATCTAGTGAATGCTAAAAATAATATTTAATTTCCAGTAAAAGCTTTGAGCCATAGTCAATTCACTAGGTTACTGATAGTACAGGTGCTTCATTTTGCTTAGAGGAATATGCAGATTTGTTTCCTTGACCATCTCAGACATTGTCACAATTTCAATATGTCCTACTTACTAATCAAGTCCCTGCAAAATAAGGAAGCCCATGCACAAAAAGAAAACATACCAAGATATTTCATCTCTCACCATGGCCTTATCAGGTTACTCATGGTACAAGCTCTAAGCAAAGCAAGAAAATCTTGGGAAGAAGTCATTGCAACTCCAATGGTTGCAACTTCACTAAGTGAGCCCAATGTTGTGTGGCTCCACCCATTGCAATTGCGAAGTAGGAAGAATATATTGTCATGAATCCCTTCGCTACAAAGTACCTACTAATTCATATTAAGGAAGAAGAGACAAATTCTATTACACCGTAGAAGTATAGTGATATTGACGTTGAGATAATTAGTAGCAAACCAACCACCGAGAGAATAAGAGGGCATCAAAATAGGCCCCCCTGTGTTCCAGGAAAGAAGAGGACATGATACATTCCTACCACCATTCAAACCCCTGCTACTCCAGAAAAACAAGTAAAGGCAGAAGGTATCTTAGAACACCAAGAAGACACTACCCCTACTGAAACATAAGAACTAGTAGAGTCAGTGACCTAGGGTTGGAAGAATTTGGTCTGGTGGCCTTGCTACTCCATAATAACCAGTAAGGAGTGCTCTACACTATATATTACTTCTTCAGAACTGTTTTCCTGTAATAATGTGGATGTGATCTCTCAGGGGAAACTCTATAGTTATGACAGTGGACTGCATTCCCCAACTATTTAGAGGCCTATCACTTAGAGCCTTAGGTGCAGAACTGCAAGATGGGTTGCATTACTAACACTTGTGGTGGCCTAATAATGGTTATGGAAGACTATGGAATCAATATTCCTTAAAAGATAGAATTTCATATCATGCTTCCCTTGTGACAAGTTTTCATCTATCCAATAGATACCTTTAACAACAATCATTTGGACAATAGTATGTTCTGTCATGTGATGGAAAAATGGGAGTTTCAAGAAAAGGGGGCAGTATGTGGTTTGATAGAGTTTACAACAATCCTCTTCAGGACAGCTACACATATCTCATGGCAGATCATGACCACCGTTGCATCAAAATCGATGACATTTTTCATTTGCAAGTACCCAGGTTCTATTGTAGCCCAGCAATGACAATATTCCATCCTGCAAACATTTTGGTTTCGAGGTTTCCTAGTTTTGAATGATGAATAAGCACATAGGAAAGGACCATTGTATCCATGAGGTGGCTACATTAATTCACTAATTTCAACTGGTAGCCTTATTTTGGCACATGCTACAATAGGATAGGAAATGAATAAGCTCTACTGAGCAGTAGTTTAGAGTACAATAAGCTCTTTTGAGCAGCAGTCTTCAATTCTTAGATTCATAGGCTTTAATTTCTTGTGATGTGCTTTGAAGGTTTATTCACAATGACAAAGCTATGATCTCATGAAGGACTTAATCCTTCATGCCAATACTTAAACAATGTATTCTCAATCTGGGCACAAGTTTTCACAACAAGTTCTTAGTTTCATTGTCCATGGCATGAAAAGTGGCAGCCCATTCTATTACCATGCAACCCCCGGGAAGATTGATATTTAGTTCTCGGCTTTTTTCTCCATCCCATCTATAAATTTTGAAGGGCCAACTTGGTAGAGATGTCACAGTGTTGCAAACTGGGATCCTTGTGCTCCATTTGTAGTTCACCAATCTGTAATAATATCTCCCTGCGAGCTTCATTATGCTCTAGTAAGACATTGTTGGGGAGTGATTTGATGTTCTAATATAGCTCTATTATACATAGATATTAGTTTTTGTGCCCTAAAGTATGGCCTGAATGAATCACCCACTCAACCATAAAGGCCAAGACCTCCTCATCAACTTGAAAATCATGTTGAACATGAAATTCAATATCAACATAGTTGATTTCCTGTTGTATAGGAGTAGGTTTTTGGGAATGATATCTCTGTACTTCCTTTTGAGCTTGAAGTGTGCCTTGAGCACTCCCTTCTACTTGAGAATAGGACCCTCAACAGGATTTGTCTCTTTTTCGTGGCATTGGAGTTGTCAAGTAGGGGAGTAATCGAGTATGGGTATGCACAAAGGTGAAGATTTCAAATGGATATAGCCATGTCCAACAAGAAGGAGCTTTAATGGTATAAACACCAGGTAAGGCTGAGCGTAAATGAATTTAAATTTGAGGACGAGAAGGTGTAGGGTTGTGGGTACCACCGAAGGAGGTAGGAATAATACTATGGCTCATAGAGGCTTCCCAAAGTGCAAGGGGGACCCAAGTATTTGACTGTGTAAGAAAAATCCTGAGTTCACAACTTAATTTCCCTACTTTGACAATTACAAATTTGATTTATTTACAATAGAACATAATAGTGGAATAAGCCAACCATGCATTAAGGAAATTTTGTAGATGCACATGCTACAGTACGATAGGAAATGAATAAGCTCTACTGAGCAATCGGTTAGAGTAGAATAAGATCTTTTGAGCAGTAGTCTTCAATTCTTAGATTCATAGGCTTTAATTTCTTGTGCTGTGCTTTTAAGGTTTATTCATAATGACAAAGCTATGATATCATTAAGGACTTAATCCTTTATGCCAATACTTAAACACTGTATGCTCAATCTGGGAACAAGTTTTCACAAAAAGTTCTTAGTTTAATTATCCATGGCATGAACAGTGGCAACCCATTCTATTACCGTGCAAACCTCAGGAAGATTGATATTTAGTTCTTGGCTTTGTTCTCCGTCCCATATATTAAATTTGAAGGGCCAACTTGGTAGAGATGTCACAGTGTTACAAACTGGGATCTTAGTGCTCCATTTGTAGTTCATCAATCTTTAATAATATCTCCCTGTGAGCTTCATTATGATCTAGTAAGACATTTTTGGGGAGCGATTTCATGTTCTAGTATAGCTCGATTATACATAGATATTGGTTTTTGCGCCCTAAATTATGGCCTGAATCAATCACCCACGCAACCATAGAGGCCAAGACCTCCTCATCAACATGCTCATCATGTTAAACACAAAATTCAATATCAACATAGTTGATTTCCTGTTGTATAGGAGTAGGGGTTTGGGAATGATATCTCTGTGCTTCCTTATGAGCTTGAAGTGTGCCTTGAGCGCTCCCTTATACTTGAGAAGAGGATGCTCAACAAGATTTGGCTCTTCGTCATGGCATTAGAGTTGTCAAGCACGGGAGTAATCGAGTATGGGTATGCACAAAGGTGAAGACTTCAAATGGATATAGCCATGTCCAATAGGAAGGAGCTTCAATGGTGTAAAAACCAGGTAAGGCTGAGCGTAAATGAATTTAAAGTTGGAGAGGAGAAGGTGTAGGGTTGTAGGCACCACCGAAGGAGGTAGGAATAATACTATGGCTGATAGAGGCTTCCCAAAGTGCAAGGGGGACCCAAGTATCTGAATTTGTAAGCAAAAGCCTGAGTTCACAACTTAATTTCCCTATTTTGACAATTGAAAAATTGATTTATTTACAATAGACTATAATAGTGGAATAATCCAACCACGCATTAAGGAAATTTTGTAGACGCAATACTGATTGAGACCTTTGGTGCCACCAGCTGCAAACCCCTACTTCTTCATGAACTTTTTCCTCGCAGACTACATGCTTTCACCACAAGGAAAGTCTACCCCCAGAATGAGCATGTAATATTAAGGAACCTGGGATGGTTATGGACCTTGGGATTATCTGTTGCCTATAATTTGATCCATTTGCATTTTTTGTTTCCTCATTTTACAATCATCTGTTGTGATTTCTTTCCTTTAAAGCCTAAACGAGCTCTTTTCCATCTCCATTGGTTTTATTCAAGAATCCAGTATCAATGTCTGTAACAGGTATACAAAATCCTAGAGTATTTGGAAACCTACAAGAAATACTATAAGCTTCCTTCTATCCCTACTATTCTATATGGGTAAGGTCCGTGCTTTATTCCTTTTAACAATATTTGTTTTGGTTACAATTTCTAAAGTAGTAGTACCATGCAGGGATTGGAACAGAAGCAAATGGGGGCATGTTTACAAATTCCTGTGGTCTCAAGGTTTTGTTTCTTCCTATGATACTGCTCACCACTACACAGACAGTGATGTCGATGCTCATAAGGTTTGTATCGTTTAGCTATATGATGGTCAATTGTTTTTAGGTTTTACAATCCTTTTCCTTTTGGTATTGATTCTTGAAAATGGAACAAAAATGAAATTAACTTGTGGTGAACTGCAAATTTCTAATTAATGAGCTGTTGGTTTGCCAGTGGGTTAGCCATTGCAATCACCATGGTAATATTTGTGGAGTGGACTTTATTTGGCTTCTTAATCCCAACAATCTGAGTAAGCCTTTGAAGGCTAGCTAGAATGAATATTTATTTTGATTTATAAAGGTTGTTAATAACCCCTAATTGGTGGTTAAAAAATTTAATTCTATGTGCATGACAAAACTGGTAGTTGTTATCAAAGAGTAGAAGTTAGCCTCTAATTGGTGGTTATAACTTCTAATTTTATGTGCATGATCAAACTAGTAGTTATCAAAGAGTAGTTATTTCCCTCGAAACAATACAGATTGCATGCCATTGAGCGCTTTTGTTTCTTGTTTAATGCATCCGAATAAAAATAAACTCTACCGTTTGAAATCAATTTGTACAATATTTATAGCATCTTAGTATTATCATTTATGATTGCAGTATAAATTAAATGAAGTTGGTTTGAAAGATGGAGATGCATTTTACTTCTTCAAGTCTAATAAATGCCATGATGGTTGTGTAACATTCCCTAGATTTAAAGGTGCTCTCCAACAGGTTAGTTAATATCATGTTTTATTGCATCGTTTCTGTTCTACTTTTCTTCTTTCTATTTCATATCAGTTTATTAAATATTTCTTTAAGTGTTTTCTAATCCCATGGCTCTCCTACTATTATTACTGGATGGTTAAATATGGTTATTAAATATCTTTCTCTTGGGAATTTGCAGTTTGTGGTTGGACTGGGTGATAAAGTTTCGCCTACTGATATTGAAGAAGGCATGCGTGTCGGGTCAGTTATTAAAAAATCCCCCTTGCAAAACCATCCTTTTATGTTCACTTTGTCTTCTAGGGAGTTTGTTTCCTTTAGAGTTGAGTGTGATGTTATCCATCAATTCTAAGTGTCGCTGACACGTGAGATATCACATTACTTCTTAGTGAAGCATTACTATGTTTTCAACTCTAATGTTTTATGTGGTTTGCATTAATGTCATAAAAAAATTTAGAGATTGCTTCAGGTGACACCTTGTGGGTTTTGTTAGGAATGTAATGATTGATGCTCTTCTTTCTTTATGTAGGGTTGATCACAATAAGTATCATATTCATATCCCTTTGCCTCCTAATATTGATCCCAATGTGACAATGATGACTGTTGAAGAAAAGCCAGATGTTACTTACAATGATGTCGGAGGTTGCAAAGAACAAATTGAAATATGTGAGAGGTTTGTCAATTCTCTTATAAGTCATTGTCTCTTCACATTTCATATTTCCTCATTTGGGGCCAATAGTATCAACATAGTATTATGTCAATAAATGGTAACTGAGTGATAAAAAGTTGTAACAGAGTCACTGAGTGTTGATCAAATAGGGTCACTTCAGTTTCAATGCAGCTTATTCTGGGATCCTCTGAGAATGGATGGTATAAATTAAAAGGAGAAAGGAAAAGAAAAGCAGTGGAGTGGACTGCACAATCCTTCAGTGCAGGAATGAGAAGCAAGCTACTCGTCCTTGAAAACAATAAAATGGTCAAGATTGATTCTTAATGTAACATATTTTATGGCTCAAGCCTGTATTTTTACTATAGTTTACATTTTTCATTAGATTCAGCTAAGGTGTTGAACATTGAAATATCAGACCTACTTCAGAGTAGCTTAGTCTGGGGTTCAACTGTTCAACATTAGACCCAGGATTGGATTTTCCCAAGCAATATATGTGGAAAAATTTGATGCATATCATTTTTGTGTTAATTGAATTTTATTTACCCAAAACAATGTTAAACAAATTAGTTCTTGTTATGTTTGATTAATAAGAATGTTTTTTTTGTAAAAATGGTCAAGCATATCAATCTCTGTCACATCTAATTGATCTGAATATGTTTTTTTTCTTCATCTAGGTAGTGAGGTGCACGAAGATCATTAATCCAAAAACTGATGATTCCAAGTATGTCATAAATGTTAAACAAATTGCCAAGGTGTGCCTATTTCTCCACGTTGTGTTGTGATCATACAGTAAAGTCATTATTCTCTTATAGGTGCAGCAAGAATCAAAACTGCTACTTTACTCTTACACTAAAACTATAGCTGCAGTGATTAGTCTTTTTCTCGCAACAAAACTTATGAATTCAAACCCCAATGTTTCCCGAAACCCACATTAACTTGCATGTAGTATTTACAAAGGTGTCCCTTGGGGATGCAGTTTTTGGTTGGACTGGGTGATAAAGTCTCTCCTACTGATATTGAATAAGGCATGTGTGTCGGGTCAATTATTAAAAACTCCCAATAGAAAAACCATCCTTTTATGTTCACTTTGTCTTCTAGGGAGTTTGTTTCCTTTAGAGTTGAGTGTGATATTATCCATCAATTCTAAGTGTCGCTGACACGTGAGATATAACATTACTTACTACTCAAGAATTACTATGTTTTCAACTCTAATGTTTTATGTTGTCTGCATTAATGTCATAAAAAAATTTAGGGATTGCTTCAGGTCACACCTTGTGGGTTTTGTCAGGAATGTAATGATTAATGGTATTCTTTCTTTATGTAGGGTTGATCACAATAAGTATCAAATTCAGATCCCTTTGCCTCCTCATATTAATCCCAGTGTGCAAATGATCACTGTTGAAGAAAAGCCACATGCTACTTACAATGATGTCGAAGGCTGCAAAGAACAAATTGAATAGATGTGAGAGGTTTGTCAACTCTCTTATAAGTCATCGTCTATTCACATTTCATATTTCCTCATTTGGCCAATAGTATCAACAGAGTATTATGTCAATAAATGGTCAATATAAAAAGTCATTTATCATAACAGTTACAGGGATAACATTGGGTAATCTCATCCTAGACAAACTACTGATTCCTTCTTTTGGTTGTAGATATCTTGTAAATCAAGGATGCATTAAGCCTCTATGTGATCTTCTAGTATTTCCAGAACCAAGAATTGTAACTGTTTATCTTTAAGGGCTGGAGAATATTTTTAAATTTGGGGAAGTAGAGAAGGCTATGGGAAACACTGGAGGTGTAAATCTATATGCACAGTATATTGATGATGCTTAAGGACTTGAGAAGATTGAGAACCTGCAAAGTCATGACGATAATGAAATATATGAGGAGGCTGTAAATATTCATGAAACTTATTGGCTGGAAGATGATGAAGATGACCAAATAGTAAATTTTTACCTCTCATATTTAACATTTTAAGCGACCTATGATATTCTATCGATGGAGGGAACACTTCATTTTCCTACAGTTAGAGAGATTACATAGTCAAGTATTCTTGCGTGCATTGTGTATACTATATGTCCACATGCTATAAAATATATTTTAGGTTCAACATGAGTACTTTATTTGACCTTGCAATCAAACTTACAATTATTTACTATTTTTATGGAAGCTCGGATGGAGTCTAGCTTCCCGAGTTGAAAGAAATTTCAAAATATGAGTCTTATGTTTGTCATCAAGAGAATAATTTCAAGTGTTATTCTAGCACTAATGAAATTTAATTTTGTAATATTTCTCCACCAAGCTATATAGATTCCAATAAATGATCTAATATTTCATAAGAGGCAAGTGATCTGTTCTGTAAAATGTTGGTTTAAATGTTTTGTTGCTTATTAATATCCTTGGTTGTTGATACTTTGCTTTAAATTTAATTTTAACTTTTATTTAACCTTTCTCATTAGGAATATAGAAATGATAAATCAAACACAAGTAGCAAAAAAGGTTCTCCAAAGATCATGTCCATCATTTAATGTGTCTTAATGTCATTTTATTAATATCATTATCAGAGGAAGAATTCATGTTGTTCATGTATCAGATTTTAAAGCTACCCTAAGGGTAGAACCCTGTGCTTCTCCAGGGATATGAGGAGTCTTTATGCCAGATATTTTTTGTTACGTCCCTTAATCAGGTGTGCATGCCATTTGGTTACCAAACTATGTCATTATGTCAAATCCAAAAGGGTTAGGGTGGGTGCATTCCGGGAAAGGGTTTCTCATGTGCCAAACCTGGAATGTTGGGGTCTCATTATAAGGAATCTTTCTGATTTTCATCAGTTTTTGCATAATTTTCTGGTGCTTCCAAATACCTTTCTTTGGACTGATTCTTGTTTTATTCTTTAATTCACTTGCAAGTTGCATGATAGGTAATGCTTGGTTTGATTATATGGTATTTGCAAATTCTTGTTCACAGATCTTGCTGCTAAATTTTTTGAAAGTTTAGGTCCATAGCATATGACTATATATTTAATTCTTCTTGAACATTAATTTATGTTCTGAAACAGTTATTAAATTTTACCAAGTATTTAGTAACAATTAAAACATGTTGCAGAGTATTGGCCCTTTTTTATATTAACATGTATTTATGTGTCCCTTGCTATAGCTTAGGACAATGACAACATAAATTCAGACTTCTTGGTTTCAGATAGTGTCATCAAAAAGCTTACCTTAGACTGTGGTGGACTCCTTAAGATTGTGGTGAAGTCCTTGCTCAAGTTGTGGTGGACTCCTTAGCTCAAATTGTGGAAGATTACAATGATTCCTGTGTAGTAACTACAACCATATTAGACTGTGTATAGATTTTTGACTCATTTCCTTGTTGGACAGTCTCAACACAGTGATACTACCTCTCAGAGTGGTAGATACCTTGATTGTTGTAATTGACCTAAATGTGTGTCATCATTATTTTCTCATACTTCCTTGCTGGAAAGTCACAACACAACAATACTACCTCTCAGAACGGTGAAGAACTTGGTTGCTGTAATTTCCTTGACTGTGCATCATTATTCTTGGGTTGGATTTCCTTCCTAGATAGTCACAACACAATAATACTACCTCTCAGAATGGTGAAGACCTTGGTTACTGTAATTACCTTGACTGTGTATCATCACTCTTGGAACACAACAAATATTGTTGAAGTGTTGGAGTTGTCCAACATCAAGACCATTGTTGGAGACTTATTTTGGACAAGTGAGGCATTGGAAAATGAACAATAAACGAATGTTTTGGAAGAACCTATTAAGAAGTCCGTGGAGATATATCTTACTTGGGAAAGGGTTATTGAAGACACCCTTGAAGTATCTATTATCACTCAGCAATTTCTCAAGGTTACAGAAATAAATAGTCCGAGGTAACGACAAACCTACTTCAAACTCTAGGATCTAGCCTTCCTAGGGTTCAGAGAGGGCTCTATCTTTAAAGTTTAACTTTGTTTTGATTTATAATATTAGGCTAGTTATGAAAGTACAATTTTTTTTTGGTTTAAAGGGTTTGGTGAGAAAAAATCACTTGGAGGTAAAATAGAGAGAAATCTACTTGTCCATTGGGCTATGGAGTCTAAATCAAACTAGCAGCACTAGAAATCAAGGCCAAAAAGGTACAAATATATTCAGGGCAAGATAGATAACCCTAAGAGATTTGAGAAAGTATTTTTTTGAGGTGGTATGATTGGGATAAAGGGCCCTTAAGGATCCTTTGATCCGAAAAATGGAAGTAGAAGGTAGAGGTCAAATGGGAGAAGGAGCAATTAAGGGTTCCTCGCACCAGAAATCAGAAGAAAACATTAAAATGGAAACTAGTTAAAGACAGGGAGCACTTGACTAATCCAATCATAATACTCCTAGTTACACATTCAAACATAACAAACATAAAATGAATGCATGAAACTTAGAAAAGGAAACAGTTACAAGTAGGAAGTACTTCACTCATTAGCTTATCACAGGAATCCTGAATTATGATGCCAGTTAGCTTCTCAAGTCTGCTACTTCGAATTCAAACACACAATAGCCTCCAATGTCCAAAAAAAACGTCTATAGTAATTCCAGAAATTCTATTCCACACAAAATACTTCAAACAACGAAGTATTTATACAAATTCTAAACTAAAATATCTTGAAAAAATATCAAGATTGTTTTACAAATATCTACAACTGTTTTACATAAATAGAACTTCAGTAAAGGACACTAAAAAATAATGCATATATTTGGCACTATTTTTTATGGATAGGTGATAACAAAGAGGAGAATTCAAATTTGATCTCAACTCTTAGTTGATGATGAGGCATCCAAGTCATTAACTGTCTCCTTTCTTTGTGCATTTTGCTCCAACAATTCTGCAAAATTGGGGTCCAATGATACCTTTTTATTTCTCAATAAAAAATAGATATGTAAAAAGTAAAATAGGTTATTTTATATGAATATGTTGGTGAGATAAACCTCTCTTAGTTCCCTAAAATTCTACTCCATCGGTTCACAATAGGCTTTACAAAAATATGTGTAAAACAAAGTTTTACAGAGTCTAAAAAATAGGGAGTAAAGATGTGCATGTATCTCTCATTATGTAATAGCTAGGCACACGGTGAGATAGGTTTTTGTATATGGGTCTCTAAGGAAAAAAAATTTCCTTCTGCTTTATAACATGTATTTCTTATTGGCCACAATGTTCTCTGAATAATGATCACTTAACAAGAATTTTCTGCAAAACGTGCTTTCCAATATAGTGTAATATTTCCCAACCCATAATGGCTGTTAGAAACATGAGAGACGTTTTTTTAGTTGGAAATCTTAAGAACATAAACCTCCTTCAGTTTTGAAAAATTCATCTTGGATTGGTCATAATAGGTTCTGCAAAATAATGACTTAAACAGGAAATTTCTGCAAAAATGTTCCTTCTTACTCTGCTTTCATCTTTTAACCTTTTGGTTCTTTTAACTATTTTTACTTTCACTTTGGATAAATTTCATTGTCGGTGAAAATATTTTCATATCTATTTAACCATTACTACCTCTATTTTTACTTTTACTATTTTACCTTCACTACTCTATAACTTTGTTTAACTTTCACTTTGACTTTTACCTAATACACTTTAACCACTGATACTCTTTAACTGTTATGTTTTCACTGTCCTTGTGAATTCTCATTTCACTTCTACCACTCACTGTGAAAATTTCATCATTTTTATCTCTCTCTGACTTGATTTTATTCTTTCTTTGTATACAAACTGTTTGTTGAATGAAGCTTTTGAAATAAAATTTGAGAATTTGGAGCAAACAATTTTGTCAACTAGTATTGAAACTGTTGGCCCAATTCCATATTATGATAATAACCTGCAAAAATAAAAATAAAAATTAATGAAATCCAGGTCTGCAAGGGGAGCCAATAATTCTTTTTAGGGAACAGGGAATATAGTGAAAGGAGTTCTAGCCGTAGCAGGGGTTTTCTTGCAATTTTAACCTTAAGGTCTTAGGAACTCTATTTTTAGGTTTTTTGTACACTTTTGTAAGCTTAGACTGTTTATAGAAGTATTTTTGGCTTAGACGGGGGTTCTTGGATAATAGGCATAATATGGTTCTATCCTTGAATTCATCCTTCAATTCCAATCTTCAAAATGATTTAAAAATGGCTCTGAGGCATTTGATAGGTTCTGCAATATCTTTTCTGGTGCAAGACGCAGTTCCTCAATCAGTCTTCATGGGTGTCCTTTGGTAAATTTTGGAGGTTTTGGGCATAAAAATGGCAACCAGGGGTTTTAACATAGTTTATACAGTGGGGAGAGGTAATGCAGAAGGCATAGGTTTTAAACGAAAGAAGGTATAAGAATGAAAAATGCATATACAAAGGTTTAATAAACATTTCGATTGTATTAACCCTTGGCATTGAATGCAGGTCGCATCAGGCGGGAGGGCAGTTTCAGAATTCAAATTGAAAAACCGGGTAGTGGTTATCGCGTGGGATTATGGTGGTAAGTGCATTTGAGAAAAACCCACACGATCCAATAAATGGAGGCCACGTGGAGGGGAGGATTTTTCACGAAACCACCTATTTCGCGTGCATTTTGGAGCTCGAGTGGTTGGGCATGTTTTAAACGCGAGATTGCATTTCAACCGTCGGATGAGAAGGATAAAAGCGAAGGGCTGAGATTGCTCTGGGATTTGTGCTGAATGGGAAGGTGTGGGACGATGGCTTTCATATATGCGCGCATATAGGTAAAACACAGGTTTAAACCTTTATGAAATATATGCGGGTAAAGGTTTGATTATATAAAGAGGCAAGGTTTTATTCATACGGGGTGAGGGTTTAGTCTTTATGAAAACATTGGTTTATTTCAAAGACTTGGCTTATAAAATATGTTGGGGGGGGGGGTGTTTTATGTATAAGGGACTAAAGCTTTTGAACTTTATGAGTGTTTTATTCGATTCAAAACTTTCGAATAATGGTTATAAGCGGGGGTTAATATGTTTTATTCAAAACATTTGTAAGATGTCTTAATAAAAACATAATGGGCGTGCTTTATTTTATTATACTGTATTTAAACCTTTTTTAATAGTTTAAAGACCATAGGGGCTGGATATTTATTTAAGGATAGTTTAGACGAAAGGGTGTATAATTTGGGTTTTTAATTAAGCACATGGATAATAAACTTTGGTCTAAATCATTGTAATAGTGGGTTTTTTTGGGGTATTTTAAATATAGGGAATTAATAAGTAGGATAGGGTATTTCTTAGGGATTTAATAAAATATGTTAAAATTTAATATGAAAGGGTAGTGTAATGTAAAACAAAATACATAAAATCTCTAAGTAAAGTGTAAAAAGCAAAGCATTGCTCATCTTTACATTATTTCACCAATACTTAGGATAAATGTAATTTTGAGGGTTTTATGAATTCTTTTGAAGGGATGAAGTTAATTATATGGAATTTTAATCTTCGATAAGTAAGAATATGTATTTACTTAGGAAAAGAGGTTAAAATGTATGAATGAAGGATGAATGATGATAAATGGGGATTTAACATAAGAACTCAATATTTTCGACTAGTCAGTCATCGAGCCTTGGGTTTGGTCCCAAAAAAGTCAGAGAAATGCTTTGAGCCTATTTGATTGATAGCTTAGAATACTGAATACTTATGGAGGATGGGAAATTGCTGATTTTTCGAGATGATTCATTATTACATGCTTTCTACACTGCTTCCTACCTACCCAGCCTTATTCTAACATTTTTTCTTCATTTGGCAGGTGCATTTAGGCTTGCAACCTTGAAACATTTATTCTTTTAAAGCATAAACTATCTAAATCTACCTTATTTCATCTGAGGGCTCAGATTAAACTGTTGAGCTCCTCATTATTCTCTACCTATCTATTGATTTGTCAAGATTAAATTGTCTGACAAATCTTTGTTCTCTATCTAAAACATGAAATTGAAAATGTCACAAGTTAAGATTAAACAATTTAACTGATCATGGATTATGGTATTTATTGACACTCTGCCCATAATCATTTATTTGGCCAAAAAGTGAAAAGTAGTGGCATTTGGACTAGCTCACTTTCAAGTTTTATTTTCATATTTTTTATTTTTGGGGTCTATATTTTTCAAGTCCTTTGATCTTTCTTTTAGGACTTTTTACCCTCTTTTTGATTTTTTTTTTATTATTATTTTTTTTTCAATTTTTTCAACATATGGGAAAACAACTTGCAAAAAGAAAGGTATGCACATATTTTACAAGACTATCAAAAGTCAATTAAAAGTTATGAATCCTATTATTATAGGACCCTAACAGTATCCTTGAAGGGTTATCTTATGATTGATGCCTATAAATGAACACCGAACAACAATTTTTGTAATGGTTGTTTAATCACATGAATGATAATGATCCTAGAGTCATTAATCATAACGATTGAATTCATTCTTATTCCTTTAGTGATTTTAAACCCTTTTGAAAGTGAATATGCCTCTATTTGCTATGATTCCAATTTTATGCTCCTAGCATTCCAATTTTATGCTCCATCAATAAAATATAAAATAATAAAGCTAATCCTTCTTCCAATTTTAAAAATTAGGAGTATTTTGTTGAAGCTATCAATATATGCTCTATAAACTAGTTTGAGTAAATTTTCTCCTTAAATTTGAAATTTACCAAACCATTTCTCTTCATCTATATTGAAACATTGATGAGAGTTGAGTTGTTTTCCTTTGGAAATAATAATTTCATCTAAAAACTTTTGGATTTATTGCTACAAGGGGTGGGATATCTATCTCTTAATATAAAAGTGTGAAATCCATTACTAGTGAAACTTTCTGACATACGAAATAATTCATAGCTAAACACACCTTTATGAATAGTTTTGACATTATTAACGGAAAGAAAGAAGGGTAAAATTTTTTGAGATTTACATGATGATTGATGATTATCTTGAAAATCCATTATTATGAGTAGTAGCATGCTTGGTGTTAGATCCATAGGTTATGCTATTTTAAAATACAATATTGCATAGAAAAATTCATGACACTTGAAAAGGATCATAAACAAAATTATTTTTAATTGGTTGTTGTTTATATTTGCTAAAAACCCATTTACAAATGGTAATTATGAAGGCAAAAATTGTTAAGGTCACAATCAAGATTTGAGAAATCCATTGGAAGTGAAAGAACCTACACATAACTTAAAATTGTTATATGGAGGACCATGATCAACATAAAACAACCCACTAATGCAAATTTGGTTATATGGTGTGGTTATATCTCAATAAAAAATAGTTTTAAGGATGACAATGACAAGTTGTACAACACATGGAAGAGAACACTTTCTAGTTTAATCCACCCATGCCCATGAGGTTGGATTATAATAATAATAGAGAAACAATATTTAAACTATATTTGATACTTCCATGATGATTGATGAGGAAACCATTATTACAAGTAATAACATACATTATTCATGTGTTAGATTTATATATTATACTATTTAGAAATACAATTATGAATAAGAAAATTCATGATACTTGAAAAGAGTCATAAAAATGTTTCCAAAAGAAATTAAAATAGCAACTTCCAAGTAAAGGGAAATGGCTTACAAAATAGGGTATAAGAATGTTTTCCATACCACATGTTGAAACTTTCAAAATATTGAGAAAAAAAAATATAGATTACAAGGGGATGTGTACAATATGTAAACGATTAAAGATGGAATTTTGGAGAAATAACTAAATATCGATTACAAGATCTTGAATGTTCCTTTGTAGGATCTATTCCATGTTGTGAACAATATTTTCCAAGCACATGTAAAATAGAAACATGTCAAATGAACATAGAAACAATTGACATTTGACATTTGTAGGATACTTTGTTGAAGCTATCAATATGAGAGCTATAAACTAGTTTGAATAAATTTTCTCCTTAAATTTGAAATTTACCAAACCATTTCTCTTCATCTATATTGAAACATTGATGAGAGTTGAGTTGTTTTCCTTTGGAAATAATAATTGAACATCTAAACACTTTTGGATTTATTGCTACAAGGGTTTGGATACCTATCTCTTAATATAAAAGTGTGAAATCCATTACTAGCGAAACTTTCTAACATAAGAATTAATTCATAGCTTTAAACACACCTTTATGAATAGTTTTGTATTCTTGAATGTTCCTTTGTAGGATCTATTCCATGTTGTGAACAATATTTTCCAAGCACATGGAAAATAGAAACATGTCAATAGAAAATAAAAGTAGGAGACCTCCATCATGAGAAGAGACAATAATGAAGAGATTAGCCACATCAAATATAAAATAATCTAAACTAATGAAGAGATGCAAATATGATGACATTTGATATCAAAACTAGAAACTAACGATACAATTATATATATATCTCTCTCTCTCTCTCTCTCTCTCTCTCTCTCTCTCTCTTTATATATATATATATATATATATATATATTCATTCATCACTATCATATCCATGCAAAAAAAGGGGCGAGTTAAGATCATCTAGGAGTAAACATCATGGACACATTGAATCACCATATCATGGAAACATTAAATCACCATAACTTAATTATCTAGCAAAGCACCCTTATCCAGTATATCATAATATATTGTTCGTACCAACACACATCTAACCATCCACATGTCCATTTATTTGAAAGCAATCCACAATATAGTCTTAAACTATATAAATTCCAATGCATTGTAGCAATTATATGTTCTAACCCTAGAATCAAAGTTCATTGTTCATCTTGAACAATGTGTTCCACTCATATGAAATGTGCTAGTGGCAAATTTTCCAGAATGGCATCATGATCATCTATCGATAACCTCCATTGTCGCTGTTTTTTCTACTCTTCACTTGCTTCAACTGCAACCGAGTTGCTATGACCAAGTGACTATATTGGGCATAAATAACCTCTGGCTGGTAATCTTGAAAAATAATATGATCTTTACATTTCTTTACTTCTTCAAAGAAATGTCCCATTAACACCATTGAACCGATTGGGTATGTATAATTTGATGGATCATTATACTCTTGCAGCAACGTCGATTTAGACATAGTGCATCGTAATAAATAATAATGAACTTTTTCTTGATTATTTTCTGGTTTAATGACAGCGAAGACATCACCTTCTCTAACCATATCAGAAACATGATCATAATCATTGTCAATCACAACCACTTCATTTTCCATTTCCTTGTCATTCACCTTTCCAAATCGGGGCAATGATGTCAATTCTTCGTGTTTCCATCGTTTAACAAATTTTTTAATTTGATTTCACAGTCATTGATGGACTCTATCTGATCAATAAATGCAGAACAAAAGCAAGAGCACTTTCGTTTCTCAATATAATGTATATTTGTCATGTTCTTACTCCTAATTGAGTGTAAATTTCTTGTTTGAGGGATTCCAAGGCAATTAAATGGCAATGATCTATCAACATCACCCATTGCAATATTCCAAAAGTACCTGCTTGAGAAAAGCACACACATATATGAGTCAAATTTTGAACAATATTTAATATTTTTTTGATAAAAAAATACATACATATATGTATACACATATATATCTCTAGACATGTATAATATATTGTTAGTTAAATGTGTACACTTACCTGTGCACATCAGCCATTGTTGGGTTCGAGACAAGACTTAAATTTTCTTTGCAACAATTAACAACATCTAAAGAATTTGTAAGTCGGGAAGCTGAGTGATTCAATTGATGCCTCTTAAGTGCACATTTTACGCATGCCCCAGCACCATTGTGCTCTCCTCTTCCATGCCCTGTCTCAAAGAAATTCCATGTATGTCGAATGTTGGTTCTCTTGTGAAAACGAGACAACCAAAAGAACGATCTTGATAATTTAAATTGACCAGCACAACCATCTGACCATACCCAATGTTATTTAAAAGTGACCCTTCATTTCAACAATTGATTATAAATAACATTAAAACAATGCTGGTCAAAACATGTATCATGTATTCGATCATCACTGATGTAGAAATGGTACTCCTTAATCACCTCACGATTATTTTCATTGCTATCAAAACCATCGATAGCAAGCTCTGCATTTCTATACAAAATATGCAAAAACATAGATACTTTGTCTGAATGATAATACTCACGTTGTATTTCCTTTTGTGGACTAAACGTGTAATTCTCAGTGAAATCAACCACTGATAATAATGTTCCTTTTGGGAACACATCACGTGATTTCTTGAACTGTAAATCCGGCCATCGTGATATATGACAATGCTTAATATATTTGTATATTTGCACCCTAAAATTCTCCATAAAGATGTCACTGGAATGTCGTCATCAAGTAAAGTGATCTTTTTTGATGTTGCGCTTGAATCTGCAACAAGAGTGTAAGTAACATTTTCATATCGCTTCCAATTTAGACTGAGATTTGACAGTCTGGGATCATTAGGATCAATGGGATACTTTCCATCGTAAAGTGCCAAATGAGAACATTCTGGGCATTTTCTTCCACCAACACATTCTTTTTTATAAAATAATTCATTATTATCTCATGCACATAATATCTTTGATAAAAATTCACGAACACTTGAAGGAGGGGGGTCATTTGACCAATATTTTATGCCAAAATTTACAAATGTTCATAAAATAATTGGAATTCTACATGGTATCGACAACAACATGTGTCTCGAACAGTGATAGGCCTGACATACCATGCTTTAATCTTCACAAATGTGCTAATGGAAACCTTCACATCAGTATTACTCTCCATAAAGTTCTGGAATAATTCTACTTGACTGACCTGTGTTATATATTTGGCATGAGATTCATAATTTCCCTTAGATATACGGCGTCGCACAAAATCCTTTTCATTTGGTGACACACGATAATTCAAATCCCAAAACTCTTTTACCCTATCCCTCACACCATCAGGAAGTCTATCATGATATGGATGCCTGCAGATATTAGAACAACATGCAAGTTCATCATTCTCATGTAATTGAATTATAAATTTTGTATGCCTCCATAAACCTTTTCTTGATGTTTTAAACAATTTTGAAGTTGTTGACATCAACCGACTTGATGAAGTTCATTTTGCGACTACACCTGTTAAAAATGATTTGTAGAAGATGAAAGTCTTATATCCTTCCATTATTTAAAGAAGGAAGCAAAGTCCTTAACAAAGGAATCATTGTGACCAATAAGAGGTTTGGGCTTTTGAGCTAAGAATTTTGCAAGAAGACAAGAAGGCCCATCTATTGTGTTAACAATAAGTCTCAATGTGACCTCAACCTTATGAACCTTTGGGAGGCCGTAAATTCTGGGGTTAGCAGATTTCTTCATAAATATTTTTATAGAAAGGTTTAAGGGAATTATTGGATTTAATGACATTAATAACTTCTTTGGAAACTCTTTTAATCAAATTACTATTGAGATTTATGTAACTACCACTATTATGAATATGGTCAATCATTTTGTTAATATAGTTAGAATTGTCTAAAATTGTGACAACCCCACCTTTGTCAGCCTTAAGGATGATAATATCGGGGTTATCTCTCCAGGCTTTAAGGGCAAGGAATTAATTTTTTCTAAGGTTTCTTTTGGGAGGCTTAGCCTTGCTAAGAATGATAGCACAATTTTTCCTAATACACTTCACAATATTATTAGGAAGGTCTCTAATACCATATTCGATGTTATAAATAATATCATCAACGGGAATCGTCTTAAGGGGAAGGGAAAAATTAATCCCTTTATCAAGAAGAATAAAAGCATACGGATCAAATATTTTTTCTCAAAAATTAATCACATTTTTAAAGGCATTATTATTATTATTATTATTATTACTACTACTAAATAAATTAATTTTTTTCTTGTTTATGATATTTTTATTATTCATGTTTTTTAAAGGGATTATTATTATTATTATTATTATTATTATTATTAAATACATTTACTTTGCTCTTGTTTAGGATATTTTTGTTGGAAATATGATGCAGGATGTTGTCCTTGATGGCAACCCACTGAATGAAGATGAAGACATTTGATGGTTGACATATGTTGTCCTTGATGGTAATCCACCTGATGAAGTTATGCTTGACTTGATGAACTTAGTAAATGATGTAAATCTGATGTGATATAATGTTTGTTGACAATATGATGCTGAGTGTTGTCCTTGAAAGGCAACCCATCTGATAAAGATGATGACAACTTACTTGATGAAGTTGTGCTTGATAGAATATGTTCTTGATGAAGGAAATCTGATGTATCTACAGTGAGTACATAAGGCAATGAAGAAAGGATTTCAGCATGTGCTAGATTCTATGATGAAAAAGAGTATGTCTCTAGGTATACGCGGATTGGCCTAGGGGAAGTCGCGTATGCATGCGGAAAAGAACGTGCCAAGTCGCGTATGGGCTAAAGCGCTCAAAAAGTGCAAAACCAAGGGTAACCACCATGGTATTGACTCATTGTATTGGGTAATGATCCGCCTAATTGACCCCGTCCAGGTAGTTTTGGGCTCATGGTATTGCTTTGGCCCATGGTATTGAAAAAGGGGCTCATGGTATTGAAAAAGGATAATCCTATATAAGGAGAAGAAATTCATTGTGCAAATCGTGTGTGTGGGGGCAAGATGTCTGAGCTTGAATGAATACTTCTCTTTGAAGTAGATTTGAATGGAAAGGGTTACACTTGAATGATAAATCTGAATGTATGATGCACCAATGATAAAGAAGGGGATCTAGATCTGAATTTCTCTTGTATTTGCTAGATCTTATTATGGAAGGCTTAGATCTGTGATGAGGCGAGCATCTAGGCGAACATCTGTCTGAAGCAAAAGGGTAGATCTGAACTGAATATCTGATCTGATGAAGTATGCTGCTCTGTAATGATTGAAGATCTATACGCTACTTCGCCGCGGAGGAAGTGCGTATATACGCAGCTTCAGCGAAGAGAAAGCGCGTATGCGCAATAAAATATACACTGAGGTATACGCTGGTTTGTGTGGACGGAAGCGCGTATATACGCGACATCAGTGAAGTGAAAGCACGTATGCAAACTAGGGTTTGCTGAAGCAAAGGGTATGAAATATCTGATCTGTTCTGCTGTGTTTCTGCTATCTGATCTGTGTTGATAAGTATTTGTTGGTGATGTATGTTTGTGCTTAAAAGTATGGAAAGGGTTCAGTCTGGAAATATGATGAAACGTGGCCTACAAGTATTGTTCTATTGAAGTTGTTGGATCCAGTGTGAAAATTGATGAAACGTGGTCCGAAGGGGTGCTGAGGGTTGTAGCCTTCAGTTAGGGGGTTGTAGCTCCCTTCCAGGTGAGGCTGGTAAACGAGATCAGGGGGTCGTAGCTCCCTTCCAAGAGAGGTTGGTAAACGAGTCAGGGGGTTGGAGCTCCCTTCCAGGAGAGGCTGGTAAACGAGCGCAGGTGGGTGCCTGCATGCTGGTCAAGTCTGCGCCAGCACATATGTTGTAAGATGTTTTCTCTATAATAAAATATTGAAGGCCGAGCAACTGCAGCGGTGGTTTTCTCCCGATTTGGGTTTCCACCTAAAAATCCTGGTGTTCATGTGTGATGCTTTGTGTGATGGTTTATTCTGTTCTTACTGCACATGTTTACTGTTTATAGAACATCTAATTAATGAATGATGGAATGATATAAGTGAAGAACTAATGGCATAATTAGATCTCTGTGTATACGCGAGTTTTATGAAGGATATTCGCGTGTATACGCTAGTTGGCTTCAGCAAAGTAGCGTATGGGTTTTAAAGGAATGAAAAAGTAAAAAGTTTGAATATGCAGTAAATACTGATTCACCCCCCCCCTCTCAGTATTTTTCCCAACAATTGGTATCAGAGCAGGTTCTTCTGCAGAAGCTTGATCGCTTGAAGGAGATCCATCGCAATGGGAAGTCAATAAGGAGTGATGTCTATAAAGCCACCTCTATTCAATGGAAGCAATCTGATATTCTGGAAGGTACGAACAAAAGCATATCTGCAAAGTCTTGGTGCAGATGTATGGGCAATTGTGGAAGAAGGTTATCAATACCCTGCAAGTATTCCTACTGATGCAGCAGAAAGGAAGAAGTATGAAATCAATGCCAAAGCAGTGAATGTCTTGTTAGGAAGCATGTCTGAATCAGAATTTGCTAAAGTGATGCAGCTACATTTAGCAAAAGAAATATGGGACAAAATCATTTTGAGCTATGAAGGAGATACAAAGGTAAAAAGTGAAAAACTCCAAACTCTTAGAATTGAATATGAAAATTTGAAGATGCATAGTGATGAAAGTGTTGCCAGTTTCTTTCTTCGTTTAGATGATATTGTAAATCGGATGAGAAATTTGGGTGAAACCATGGCTGATACTACTCTGGTGGAAAAGGTCTTGAGATCTTTGACTTCAAAATTTGACTCTAAAGTTTCTGCTATTGAAGAAAGGCAAGATCTGCAAACTCTTTCTATTTTTCAATTACATGGTACTCTGACTGCTTTTGAAATGAGACAAGGAGGTCCTTCTCAAATAAGAGAAGCTGCTTTTAAGGCATCTACAAGAGGAAAAGAAAAGGAAGTTGTCAAAGAATCCAACTATATATCCGATGAAGAAGAAGCGAATTTCGTGAGAAAGCTCCAACTAGGTACTGGAAGATTCAAAGGTAAACTTCCTTTCAAATGCTTTGAGTGTGGAAAAGTTGGTCACTATGCTGCTAAATGTCCTTATAGAGAAAAGCATGGTAAAGGGAAACAATTTGAAAAGAAAAAGAGTTATTATGCAAAAGAAGATGATGATGAAGTGTCCAGTGAAGATGAAGAAGATTCTGACCATGATCTGAAAGTACTCATGGAAAAGAAGCAAAAGAAGAAGGTTACTCAAGGAAAGGAGATACCTCAGAAATCATGTATAGCAAAAATTGAAGAAGATGAAACAGATTCTGACGAAGCTCTACAAGTGCTCATGGCAAAGAAGAAAAAGAAGAAGGCTACTCGAAGCAAGGAGATATCTCAGAAAATAGAAGAAGATGAATCAAATAGTGATTGGGGTCATCCTTTGCATGATCTTGGTGGTACAAACAATAATGAAGTTTGTGAAAGTAGTGTTTTGGAAATAGAGAAAGATCTCAAGATCAAAGATGAAGAACAACAAAGAGCAATTGATAAGAAAGATTCTATCAACAAAGAGATGATCTCTCAAATGAAAGATCAAATAGAAATGTTGAATGGACAGATGGACAAGTATCAAAGGTTTCATACTTATGCATCCAATCAAATTAAAGAACTAGAAGCAGATCTTGAAAAATCAAGCAAGAAGAATGAAGGACTTGAAGTTGCAATCATCTCTCTGCAAGCAGATCTAGAAACATCAAGTAAGAAAGATGAGGAACCTCTACAATCATTTGAAAAGGAAGGACTTGAAGCAGAAATCATTTCCCTCAAAGAAGACCTGGACAAATCAAATAAGAAGAATGAAGGCCTTGAAGCAGAAATCATCTCTCTCAAAAGGGTTCTGGAAAAATCAAATAAGCAGAATGAAGAGCTGGAACAAACATGTGAAGAAAACGAAAATTGGTTGAAAGAAGAGATTCTAAATCTGAAGGATCAAGTAGAAGATGGAAGAAGGAAAGATAAAGCATGACAAAGCAATGTCAAGCCTTGGAGGTTGAGGTAAACATTCTCAAAGGTAAATTAGAAGAAAAGGTTAAACTTTTGAGGTTTCATGATAGTACTAATATTTTGGACAATATTCTTAGTAATCAAAGGTCTCCTGCTATCAAACTTGGTCTTGGTTTCCATGAAACTGTTAAAGGAGAATCTAGCTCTCAAGGAGGTGCTAAAGAATCAAAGGACATCAATGCAAAATCTGAAGTGTTGAAAGAGTCAAAAGATCAACCAACAATCATGAATTCTCAAAGGAATTCATTCAAGAACATTGAATGTTTTAAATGTCATAACTATGGGCATGTTGCAGCAAATTGCAGAAGTAGGACAATTCAGCCACAAACAAACAGGTACTCTGGTAGCTTCAAGGGATATTGTTTCTCATGTAACAAGTATGGACATAAAGCAGCTGATTGTAAAAGGAGAAAGATTAGAAATACTCATCATGATTCTTATGCTTATTTCTCTGGACACATGAGATGTTATTCTTGCAACAAGTATGGACATGTAGAAAAGGAATGTAGGTTGAACAGATATGAGAAATTGGATAACTTCCAGCACACAAATAGAAAGTTTAAACAAGTCTCGAAAAAGATGGAGGGATGGAATAAGAATCAATCTAGAGAAGAAAAGGATACTTTTGTGGATGCTCTAGAAGACAATGATTTTCTTGAAGAAAACACTCAGTTCAAGGACCGATCAGAAACGTAGGGAATTCTGACCCTACTGCAGTCATCCGCTTCTGAAGCTGACCTTTCTTATTGACTGCAGGAATAATGTGAGATACATTATAAGATCTAGTAATGTATCGTCACAGGGGGAGAAATGTATGATGTCTCTCATGGTTGATTTGATTATTCTGGTTATATGTATTTCTGACAGTGCATCTGGTGTGAAGAAAAGACAGGAACAGAAGGTAAATTTGCAGGGGGAGATAAAGGAATGTGAAAATTTTCTATGTTTCACTTTCCATACGCGGGTTATATTCACCAAAGTCGCATATACACGCGAGTTCCAGCTGACACAGTCGCGTATGCATTGATGATAAGGAAATTTATCTGATAACTGAAGATCTAGAGCAGAGGTCCAGGGGGAGCATCAGTCTGACTGCTGATGATTGCACTGTTAGCATCATTCTGGTTATACTCTTGATAATGAAATGATACATGGGTTCTTGTGTTGAAGATTATGGATGAAGCCTGGTTACTTTATGATGAAGAGCATTCGTTGTTGAAATGAAAGTCTTATAATTCAGAGATGAGGACAGATCATGCAGAGATTGTTGCTGATGATTTGTTGTTGAAGGTGCTTCAGATTGCACAAGCTAAGGAAGAGCACTGGTTTAGGGGGAGCAGCAGGTTGAATACTAATGATTGCATTGTTGGCAATATGACTGCTTGTTCTTTGGTTTTTGTGATACTCATGCTCAAATGATGATGACTTGGTACATGATTTATTATGATGAGTTTTTGAGCCCTGGTTGCTGATAAGTATCCTTTGTACTCACACATGGATGAGTTGGATGTCATTTGATTCAGAAATAAATCATGTAGAGTGTGTTACTATGGTTGAGAGATCTTTTGCCTACATATGTTACTTCATGTTAAATCTTGAAGATCATGGTGATGTTGGACCACATGGATGATTGCTTGACACCTATGTGAAGATGTTGTTCTGATATGAGAATCTCTCTTGGAAAGATTGTATTGATGCTGCAAAGAATCTGAAGGCTTGGTTACTATTGTACTGATGCTACAACCGTTGGATGACGCTTGAAGACACAACTACACTGTTCTATCTATCTGTAGTCCAGGGAAGCATTCAAATGTCTCAGAAAGAAGCTGAACACTGTCTTTGCCTCACAGAGAATCAGATCTGGTTGAAATTTAGAAGATGTCTTGGGATACGCGGGTTTCCTGAAACACAGTCGCGTATATATGCGAGTTCCTGCAAAGAAAACCGCGTATGACTGATTGCTGACAATTTTTGGTTGGTTCAGCTCTCTTCAGCACAGCTGTAGTGCTGTTTGGTATCTCTGATACTGTTTGGTATCTCTGGTGGTATTCCAGTTCTCATAATTCCATTTCTAATGTTTTGATGAAGATGCCTTGATGATTTGTTGGTGGAAGTTTTCAGGATGCACAAACTAAGGGGGAGCCTTAGTCATTTGGAAAGATTGCTTGGTTGCACAGATTCAGGGGGAGCATTAGCTTTGCTGAGTATAATGCAATGTTGGCATTATGATGGTTCTGAAACATGTTCTCTTTCTTGAGGACTTTCTGGTGTTGGTCTTAAAGTTATATTTGTAGTTTGATGAAAAGGTCTGGTTAAGACCCATGTTGTAAAATTGTAATATTCAGTCATGTAAGGACTTGTCAATTTGTAAACCCACTTGGTTGGGTACTTGAGTCTCATATGTAAATCCACTTGGTTGGATATTTGATGTAAGTATGAGTCATTGGTGATAGGAACTTCATAGAGTCATGTACTTCATTAAAAATATGTTTGAAGATTCAGCATGAACTCAGGGGGAGCTTGGTCACTTCAGTATACATCAGATCTGCAGAACGCTTCTTCTACATGAGGAGAAAAGGGGGTGAGTGTGTTGGTTTTGATCCGCCCATTGCCCTTGATGTCAAAGGGGGAGAGTGACATGGTGTTTGAATGAAGATAATGATGTGCCCTTTGCCCTTGATGTCAAAGGGGGAGAGTGACATGGTGTTTGAATGATGCCAAAAATAGAGAGAGTGACATGGCAAATAGGGAGAATGACATGGTGTCATTGTATTCTTAATGTATCTATCTGTTGTGGTAACCAAACACCATCATGGTTGCCATCAAGTCCAAAGGGGGAGATTGTTGGAAATATGATGCAGAGTGTTGTCCTTGATGGCAACCCACCGAATGAAGATGAAGACATGCGACTGTTGACATGTGTTGTCCTTGATGGCAAACCACCTGATGAAGTTATGCTTGACTTGATGGACTTAGTAAATGATGTAAATCTGATGTGATATAATGTTTGTTGACAATATGATGTTGAGTGTTGTCCTTGAAAGGCAACCCATCTGATAAAGATGATGACAACTTACTTGATGAAGTTGTGCTTGATAGAATATGTTCTTGATGAAGGAAATCTGATGCATCTACAGTGAGTACAGAAGGCAATGAAGAAAGGATTTCAGCATGTGCTAGATTCTATGATGAAAAAGAGTATGTCTCTAGGTATACGCGGATTGGCCTAGGGGAAGTTGCGTATGCACGCGGAAAAGAACGTGCCAAGTCGCGTATGGGCTAAAGCGCTCAAAAAGTGAAAAACCAAGGGTAACCACCATGGTATTGACCCATGGTATTGGGTAATGATCCGCCTAATTGACCCCGTCCAGGTAGTTTTGGGCTTATGGTATTGTTTTGGTCCATGGTATTGAAAAAGGGGCTCATGGTATTGAAAAAGGATAATCCTATATAAGGAGAAGAAATTCATTGTGCAAATGATGAGTGTGAGAGCAATATGTCTGAGCTTGAATGAATACTTCTCTCTGAAATATATCTGAATGGAAAGGGTTACACTTGAATGATAAATCTGAATGTATGATGCACCAATGATGAAGAAGGGGATCTAGATCTGAATTGCTCTTGTATTTGCTAGATCTGATTATGGAAGGCTTAGATCTGTGATGAGGCGAACATCTAGGCGAACATCTGTCTGAAGTAAAAGGATAAATCTGAACTGAATATCTGATCTGAAGAAGTATGCTGCTCTGTAATGTTTGAAGATCTATACGCTACTTCGACGCGGAGGAAGCGCGTATATACGCAGCTTCAGCAAAGAGAAAGCGCGTATGCGCAATAAAATATACACTGAGGTATACGCCGGTTTGTGTGGACGGAAGCGCGTATATACGCGAAATCAGTGAAGTAAAAGAGCGTATGCAAACTAGGGTTTGCTGAAGCAAGGGGTATGAAATATCTGATCTGTTCTGCTGTGTTTCTGCTATCTGATCTGTGTTGATAAGTATCTGTTGGTGATATATGTTTGTGCTTAAAAGTATGGAAAGGGTCCAGTCTGAAAATATGATGAAACGTGGCCTGCAAGTGTTGTTCTATTGAAGTTATTGGATCCAGTGTGAAAATTGATGAAACGTGGTCCATAGAGGTGCTGAGGGTTGTAGCCTTCACCGTGGGGTCAGCTAAAAGTATGAGAGGCGGTAAATCGAGATGCTGGGGGTCGAGCTCCCTTCCAGAGAGGCCGGTAAACGAGCCGTGGGTTGGAGCTCCTTCCGTGAGAGGTCAGAAACGAGCGCAGTGGGTGCCTGGTATACCGGTCAAGTTCCGCGCCAAAGACATATGTTGTAATATGTTTATAATAAATATCAAGGTCGATAACCTAGCCGAGGTTTTCCCGACTTGGGTTTCCACCTAAAATCCCGGTGTTCATGTGTGTTTCTTATGTGTGATGACTTATTATGTTCTTACTGCACATGTTTACTGTTTATTGAACATCTGATGAATGAATGATCGAATGATATAAGTGAAGAATTAATGGCATAATTAGATCTCCGTGTATACGTGAGTTTCATAAAGGATAATCACAGATATACGCTACTTGGATTCAAGAAAGTAGCGTATGGGTTTTAAGGAATGAAAAAGCAAAAGTTTTGAATATGCAAGAAATGATTCACCCCCCCTCTCAGTATGTTTCCCAACAATTGGTATCAGAGGAGGTTCTTCTGCAGAAGCTTGATCACTTGAAGAAGATCTGTCGCAATGGGAAGTCAAGAAGGAGTGATGTCTATAAAGCCACCTCTATTCAATGGAAGCAATCTGATATTCTGGAAGGTACGAACAAAAGCATATCTACAAAGTCTTGGTGCAGATGTATGGGCAATCGTGCAAGAAGGTTATCAATACCCGACAAATATTCCTACTGATGCAGCTGAAAGAAAGAAGTATGAAATCAATGCCAAAGAAGTGAATGTCTTATTGGGAAGCATGTCTGAATCAGAATTTGCTAAAGTAATGCAGCTACATTCAGCAAAAGATATATGGGACAAAATCATTCTAAGCTATGAAGGAGACACAAAGGTAAAAAGTGCAAAACTCCAATCTCTTAGAATTGAATATGAAAATTTGAAGATGCATAGTGATGAAAGTGTTTCCAGTTTCTTTCTTCGTCTAGATGATATTATAAATCGAATGAGAAATTTGGGTGAAACCATGGCTGATACTACTCTGGTAGAAAAGGTCTTAAGATCTTTGACTTCAAAATTTGACTCTAAAGTTTCAGCTATTGAAGAAAGGCAAGATCTGCAATCGCTTACTATTGTTCAATTACATGGTACTCCGACTGCTTTTGAAATGAGACAAGGAGGTCCTTCTCAAGTAAGAGAAGCTGCTTTTAAGGCATCTACAAAAGGAAAGGAAAAGGAAGTTGTCAAAGAATCCAGCTATATATCCGATGAAGAAGAAGCGAATTTCATGAGAAAGCTCCAACTAGGTACTGGAAGATTCAAAGGTAAGCTTCCCTTCAAATGCTTTGAGTGTGGAAAAGTTGGTCACTATGCTGCTAAATGTCCTTATAGAGAAAAGCATGGTAAAGGGAAACAATTTGAAAAGAAAAAGAGTTATTATGCAAAAGAAGATGATGATGAAGTGTCCAATGAAGATGAAGAAGATTCTGACCAAGCTCTACAAGTGCTCATGGCAAAGAAGCAAAATAAGAAGGCTACTCAAGGAAAGGAGATACCTCGGAAATCATGTATAGCAGAAAGTGAAGAGGATGAAACGTAAGGCAATGAAGAAAGGAATTCAACATGTGCTAATTCTATGATGAAAAAGAGTATGTCTCTAAGTATACGCGGATTGGCCTAGGGGAAGTCGCGTATGCACGCGGAAAAGAACGTGCCAAGTCGCGTATGGGCTAAAGCGCTCAAAAGGTGCAAAACCAAGGGTAACCACCATGGTATTGACCCATTGTATTGGGTAATGATCCGCCTAATTGACCCCGTCCAGGTAGTTTTGGGCTCATGGTATTGTTTTGGCCCATGGTATTGAAAAAGGGGCTCATGGTATTGAAAAGGATAATCCTATATAAGGAGAAGAAATTCATTGTGCAAATGATAAGTGTGGGTACAAGATGTCTGAGCTTGAATGAATACTTCTCTCTGAAGTATATTTGAATGGAAAGGGTTACACTTGAATGATAAATCTGAATGTATGATGCACCAATGATGAAGAAGGGGATCTAGATCTGAATTTCCCTTGTATTTACTAGATCTGATTATGGAAGGCTTAGATCGGTGATGAGGCGAGCATCCAGGCGAACATCTGTCTGAAGCAAAAGGGTAGATCTGAACTGAATATCTGATCTGATGAAGTATGCTGCTCTGTAATGATTGAAGATCTATACGCTACTGCGCCGCGGAGGAAGCGCGTATATACGCGGCTTCAGCGAAGAGAAAGCGCGTATGCGCAATAAAATATACACTGAGGTATACGCTGGTTTGTGTGGACGGAAGCACGTATATACGCGACATCAGTGAAGGGAAAGCATGTATGCAAACTAGGGTTTGTCAAGCAAGGGGTATGAAATATCCGATCCGTTCATCGTGTCGTTTATCCGATCCGTGCTGATAAGTATCATGGTGATATATGTCTGTGCTTTTAAAAGCATGGAAAGGGTCCAGTCTGAAAATATGATGAAACGTGGCCTGCAAGTTGTGTTCTATCGAAGTTGATGGATCCAGTGTGAAAATTGATGAAACGTGGTCCAAGGTGGTGCTGAGGGTTGTAGCCTTCAGTCAGGGGGTTGTAGCTCCCTTCCAGGTGAGGCTGGTAAACGAGAGCAGGGGGTCGTAGCTCCCTTCCAGGAGAGGCTGGTAAACGAGTCATGGGGTTGGAGCTCCCTTCCAGGAGAGGCTGGTAAACGAGCGCAGGTGGGTGCCTGCGTGCTGGTCAAGTCTGCGCCAGCACATATGTTGTAAGATGTTTTCTCTATAATAAAATATTGAAGGCTGAGCAACTGCAGCGGTGGTTTTCTCCCGACTTGGGTTTCCACCTAAAAATCCCGATGTTCATGTGTGATGCTTTTTGTGATGGTTTATTCTGTTGTTACTACACATGTTTACTGTTGGTAGAACATCTAATGAATGAATGATGGAATGATATAAGTGAAGAACTAATGACATAATTAGGATCTCTCTGTGATAATACGTGAGTTTCATGAAGGATATCCGCGTGTATACGCGAGTCTACTAAAGGAAATTAGCGTATTGGTTTTAGAGAGTGGAAAAGTAAAAGATTTGAATTGTTGCAGTAAATACTGGTTCACCCCCCCTCTCAATATTTTTTCCCAACAATTGGTATCAGAGGAGGTCCTTCTGCAGAAGCT
This sequence comes from Pinus albicaulis, assembly GCA_034641835.2. Lineage (NCBI taxonomy): Eukaryota > Viridiplantae > Streptophyta > Pinopsida > Pinales > Pinaceae > Pinus > Pinus albicaulis. The sequence continues at coordinate 1,341,618,965 of CM076584.1, read as the reverse complement.
TGATCGCTTGAAGGAGATCCGTCGCAATGGGAAGTCAAGAAGGAGTAATGTCTATAAAGCCACCTCTATTCAATGGAAGCAATCTGATATTTTGGAAGGTACGAACAAAAGCATATCTGCAAAGTCTTGGTGCAGATGTATGGGCAATCGTGCAAGAAGGTTATCAATACCCGGCAAATATTCCTACTGATGCAGCTGAAAGAAAGAAGTATGAAATCAATGCCAAAGCAGTGAATGTCTTATTGGGAAGCATGTCTGAATCAGAATTTGCTAAAGTGATGCAGCTACATTCAGAAAAAGAAATATGGGACAAAATCATTCTGAGCTATGAAGGAGACACAAAGGTAAAAAGTGCAAAACTCCAAACTCTTAGAATTGAATATGAAAATTTGAAGATGCATAATGATGAGAGTGTTGCCAGTTTCTTTCTTCGTCTGGATGATATTGTAAATCGAATGAGAAATTTGGGTGAAACCATAACTGATACTACTCTGGTGGAAAAGGTCTTAAGATCCTTGACTTCAAAATTTGACTCTAAAGTTTCAGCTATTGAAGAAAGGCAAGATCTTCAAACTCTTACTATTGTTCAATTACATGGTACTCTGACTGCTTTTGAAATGAGACAAGGAGGTCCTTCTCAAATAAGAGAAGCTGCTTTTAAGGCATCTACAAGAGGAAAAGAAAAGGAAGTTTTCAAAGAATCCATCTATATATCCGATGAAGAAGAAGCAAATTTCGTGAGAAAGCTCCAACTAGGTACTGGAAGATTCAAAGGTAAGCTTCCCTTCAAATGCTTTGAGTGTGGAAAAGTTGGTCACTATGCTGCTAAATGTCCTTATAGAGAAAATCATGGTAAAGGGAAACAATTTGAAAAGAAAAAGAGTTATTATGCAAAAGAAGATGATGATGAAGTGTCCAGTGAAGATGAAGAAGATTCTGACCATGATCTGAAAGTGCTCATGGCAAAGAAGCAAAAGAAGAAGGTTACTCAAGGAAAGGAGATACCTCAGAAATCATGTATAGCAAAAATTGAAGAAGATGAAACAGAAGGCAATGAAGAAAGGAATTCAGCATGTGCTAATTCTATGATGAAAAAGAGTATGTCTCTAAGTATACGCGGATTGGCCTAGGGGAAGTCGCGTATGCACGCGGAAAAGAACGTGCCAAGTCGCGTATGGGCTAAAGCGCTCAAAAAGTGCAAAACCAAGGGTAACCACCATGGTATTGACCCATGGTATTGGGTAATGATACGCCTAATTGACCCCGTCTAGGTAGTTTTGGGCTCATGTTATTGTTTTGGCCCATGGTATTGAAAAAGGGGCTCATGGTATTGAAAAAGGATAATCCTATATAAGGAGAAGAAATTCATTGTGAAAATCAAGAGAGTGTGGGGGCAAGATGTCTGAGCTTGAATGAATACTTCTCTCTGAAGTATATTTGAATGGAAAGGGTTACACTTGAATGATGAATCTGAATGTATGATGCACCAATGATGAAGAAGGGGATCTAGATCTGAATTTCTCTTGTATTTTCTAGATCTGATTATGGAAGGCTTAGATCTGTGATGAGGCAAACATCTAGGCGAACATCTGTCTGAAGTAAAAGGATAAATCTGAACGGAATATCTGATCTGAAGAAGTATGCTGCTCTGTAATGATTGAAGATCTATACGCTACTTCGCCGCGGAGGAAGCGCGTATATACGCGGCTTCGCTGAAGTAAAAGCGCGTATGCGCAATAAAATATACACTGAGGTATACGCTGGTTTGTGTGGACGGAAGCGCGTATATACGCGACATCAGTGAAGAGAAAGCGCGTATGCAAACTAGGGTTTGCTGAAGCAAGGGGTATGAAATATCTGATCTGTTCTGCTGTGTTTCTGCTATCTGATCTGTGTTGATAAGTATCTGTTGGTGATGTATGTTTGTGCTTAAATGTATGGAAAGGGTCCAGTCTGAAAATATGATGAAATGTGGCCTGCAAGTGTTGTTCTATTGAAGTTATTGGATCCAGTGTGAAAATTGATGAAACGTGGTCCATAGAGGTGCTGAGGGTTGTAGCCTTCAGTCAGGGGGTCGTAGCTCCCTTCCAGGCGAGGCTGGTAAACGAGATCAGGGGGTCGAGTTCTCCAGAGAGGCCGGAAACAGGTCAGTGGGGTTGGAGCTCCCTTCCAGGAGAGGCTGGTAAACGAGCGCAGGTGGGTGCCTGCGTGCTGGTCAAGTCTGCGCCAGGACATATGTTGTAATATGTTTTCTCTATAATAAAATATTGAAGGCTGAGCAACTGCAGCGGTGGTTTTCTCCCGACTTGGGTTTCCACCTAAAAATCCTCGTGTTCATGTGTGATGCTTTGTGTGATAGTTTATTCTGTTCTTACTGCACATGTTTACTGTTTATAGAACATCTAATGAATGAATGATGGAATGATATAAGTGAAGAACTAATGACATAATTAGATCTCTGTGTATACGCGAGTTTTATGAAGGATATCTGCGTATATACGCTACTTGGATTCAGCAAAGTAGCGTATGGGTTATAAGGAATGAAAAAGAAAAAGTTTTGAATATGCAGTAAATACTGATTCACCCCCCCCTCTCAGTATTTTTCCCAACAATTGGTATCAGAGCAGGTCCTTGTGCAGAAGCTTGATCGCTTAAAGGAGATCCGTCGCAATGGGAAGTCAAGAAGGAGAAATGTCTATAAAGCCACCTCTATTCAATGGAAGTAACGAATTTTCAAGGAATTAAAGCATATATTCAAGTCTTGTGCAAGAGTGTATGGGCAATCGTGCAAGAAGGTTATCAATACCCGGCAAATATTCCTACCGATGCAGCTGAAAGAAAGAAGTATGAAATTAATGCCAAAGCAGTGAATGTCTTATTGGGAAGCATGTCTGAATCAGAATTTGCTAAAGTGATGCAGCTACATTTAGCAAAAGAAATATGGGACAAAATCATTCTAAGCTATGAAGGAGACACAAAGGTAAAAAGTGCAAAACTCCAAACTCTTAGAATTGAATATGAAAATTTGAAGATGCATAATGATGAAAGTGTTGCCAGTTTCTTTCTTCGTCTAGATGATATTGTAAATCGGATGAGAAATTTGGGTGAAACCATATCTGATAACACTCTGGTGGAAAAGGTCTTAAGATCTTTGACTTCAAAATTTGACTCTAAAGTTTTAGCTATTGAAGAAAGGCAAGATCTGCAAACTCTTACTATTGTTCAATTACATGGTATTCTGACTGCTTTTGAAATGAGACAAGGAGGTCCTTCTCAAATCAGAGAAGCTGCTTTTAAGGTATCTACAAGAGGAAAAGAAAAGGAAGTTGTCAAAGAATCCAGCTATATATCCAATGAAGAAGAAGCGAATTTCGTAAGAAAACTCCAACTAGGTACTGGAAGATTCAAAGGTAAGCTTCCCTTCAAATGTTTTGAGTGTGGAAAAGTTGGTCACTATGCTGCTAAATGTCCTTATAGAGAAAAGCATGGTAAAGGGAAACAATTTGAAAATAAAAAGAGTTATTATGCAAAAGAAGATGATGATGAAGTGTCCAGTGAAGATGAAGAAGATTCTGACCATGATCTGAAAGTGCTCATGGCAAAGAAGCAAAAGAAGAAGGTTACTCAAGGAAAGGAGATACCTCAGAAATCATGTATAGCAAAAATTGAAGAAGATGAAATAGAAGGCAATGAAGAAAGGAATTCAGCATGTGCTAATTCTAAGACAGAAAAGAGCATGTCTCTGGCACATGCTGGATTGGCCTAGGGGAAGTCGCGTATGCACGCGGAAAAGAACGTGCCAAGTCGCGTATGGGCTAAAGCGCTCAAAAAGTGCAAAACCAAGGGTAACCACCATGGTATTGACCCATGGTATTGGGTAATGATATGCCTAATTGACTCCGTCTAGGTAGTTTTGGACTCATGGTATTGTTTTGGCCCATGGTATTGAAAAAGGGGCTCATGGTATTGAAAAAGGATAATCCTATATAAAGAGAAGAAATTCATTGTGAAAATCAAGAGAGTGTGGGGGCAAGATGTCTGAGCTTGAATGAATACTTCTCTCTAAGTATATTTGAATGGAAAGGGTTACACTTGAATGATAAATCTGAATGTATGATGCACCAATGATGAAGAAGGGGATCTAGATCTGAATTGCTCTTGTATTTGCTAGATCTGATTATGGAAGGCTTAGATCTGTGATGAGGCGAACATCTAGGCGAACATCTCAGCTCTAAGTAAAAGGATAACCTGAATCGAATATCTGATTCGAAGAAGAGGTTTGTCAGAATGATCAAGATCTATACGCTTACTGCCGCTGGAGGAAGCCAGATATACGCGCTTCGTTTAAGTAGGGCACAGATGTGCACAAAACATACACCGAGGTATACGCTCGGGTTTGTGTGATCTGCGTCGTATATAATGCTACATCGTTGAAGAGAAAGCGCGTATGCAAACTAGGGTTTGCTGAAGCAAGGGGTATGAAATATCTGATCTGTTCTGCTGTGTTTCTGCTATCTGATCTGTGTTGATATGTATCTGTTGATGATGTATGTTTGTGCTTAAAAGTATGGAAGGGTTCGGTCTGGAAATATGATGAAATGTGGCCTGCAAGTTGTGTTCTATTGAAGTTGTTGGATCCAGTGTGAAAATTGATGAAACGTGGTCCAAGGTGGTGCTGAAGGTTGTAGCCTTCAGTCAGGGGGTTGTAGCTCCCTTCCAGGTGAGGCTGGTAAACGAGATCGGGGTGTCGTAGCTCCCTTCCAGGAGAGGCTGGTAAACGAGTCAGGGGGTTGGAGCTCCCTTCCAGGAGAGGCTGGTAAACGAGCGCAGGTGGGTGCCTGCGTGCTGGTCAAGTCTGCGCCAGAACATATGTTGTAATATGTTTTCTCTATAATAAAATATTGAAGGCTGAGCAACTGCAGCGGTGGTTTTCTCCCGACTTGGGTTTCCACCTAAAAATCCTGGTGTTCATGTGTGATGCTTTGTGATGGTTTATTCTGTTCTTACTGCACATGCTTACTGTTTATAGAACATCTAATAAATGAATGATGGAATGATATAAGTGAAGAACTAATGACATAATTAGATCTCTGTGTATACGCGAGTTTTATGAAGGATATCCGCGTATATACACTACTTGGATTCAGCAAAGTAGCGTATGGGTTTTAAGGAATGAAAAAGCAAAAGTTTTGAATATGCAGTAAATACTGATTCACCCCCCCCCCCCTCTCAGTATTTTTCCCAACAATTTTTATTACTCCAGTTTTTATTATTGTTATGTAAATTGAAACCACCGCCACCATTATTATTATTATTATTATTATTAAATACATTTATGTTGTTATTGTTTAGCGTGTTAATTTTTTTATTATTCATGTTTATATTATTGATATACGATATGGTATTGGATGAAATTTTGTAAGGACTTTTTTTTATTAAGCTTATTGTTAATGATGCTATTATTTTTATTTGAACTGGAAAAATTATTATTTAAGATGTTATTAGATGAAGATCAATCCAACTTATTAAATTTATTATTAGAATCCATTACATTAATTTTAGTTGAGACACTATAATGATGGATTGAATTATGGGTTATATTTATATTATTAATGGAGGAGTGGGCAGACGAGGAGGACCCTTAAGGGAGGGGAGAATGATCACAGGAATTTGAATTGGTAAAAGAGGAATCACCGGAATGGGAACGGAAAAAAATGTGGAGGGAGTGTGCAAAAGAGGATAAGGTAAATGAACGAGGATTTGATCTGGATAGAGGTTCAATTTCAGGGGAGGTAATAGGGTTCAGATTTTTAATGTTGAATTCTGTAGGCGGTTGATAGGGGATAACATCAAGAATACTAACAACGTGAGAATCAGGCTTATGTTTAGGGATCTCGATGCCCATGGTAGGGGAAAACAGTTTGGAGCTTCTGTTGAATCTGACGTTGGGATGAGACAAAAAATGCTTTGCGCTAATGATGGGACACACCTCACCAATGATGGGAATATTATGAACCAAATATGAGGAACCAAACCCTAGAACGAAGCTCAAAAGGGGTACTTCATTGCCGAAATTTACTCCAGAGAGATCATAATCAACTTCCAAGGTAGAATAACATTTCTAACTGGAGCGAACAAGAGTCACCTCAAAAAGAGAGCAGAATGAGCAAGTTTCATCATAGGTGTCTGAGGGAATGAATTAAGAAGAAACCTAATTTATCAGGTGAAACACCTCCAAATATAGGGACCACAATGCTAGAAAAGACAACTTTAGCTAATAGGTGTCACAGTCTTAGAAGACATTCATGGTCGCCGAGCAGATCAAGAGAAAGAGTTTGGAATGACAAATTTACTGGTAATAGGTCTAGTTTGCAGAATACCAAACTACATGGTAGTGGAATTCAGAGCGTGACAATGCCCATTTCACTGGGAAAAAAATTGGTAGAGAAAGGTATAGATGAAAGGATATCTCTCTCTTTAAGTATAGTAAAGCAATCAACTAATTATGTTAATGCCACCTTGCAACCCTAAGAGATAGTGAATTCAGTGTCATCTCAAGGGAGCACTGGGTTTGGGAGGACATTCTCAAAGTCAACCTTCACTATGGCTCTCAACCACATGGTAAGTATTGAATTGACAACCTCATATGCATAATTTCTACTGGCATGCACCTTAATGTCATATTCTTCTTTTTCCTAAAATGAATGCAATTCTCCTTGCAATTTTTAATTGAAGAAAAATCACATTGAATTTAGAGCCCATAACAATTTCAACAATAGAGATAACACACTACTGAACATAAAGTAACTATCCTAGAACTTAAATACATCTATATTTCGCTATAATTTCCAATATATTTTTTCAAACTAATGTTTGTCAGAAACAGTTGCAGGATAATATATGTCAGGTTCGAGCTAATAAATCTTTACATGTTTTCCTATCTATGTAGTGTTAGAAAAGTCTCAATTTTGTGTAATATTATTAGTAGGCTTGTCTAATTCTCAACAAATAATGAATTGTTTCACTCGATATTGAACAATATAAGAGACATAATTCAACTATCATTTTCCACCCTAGAACATCTTATATTGGTCTGCAATTCAAAGCTATGCTTCAATAGGAATCCTACAGGATCCACCCAGTTATTCTTCTCTCAGAGGTGGGGTCATACATGTCAAGGGCTATTAACCCCATGGCCACATTGTTCTTGTACTGTAACATCAATTTAATCCTTTGGATATTAATGGTTCTTAAAAGGCTATTCCTCAACAAGGCCTATGCTAGAACCACAAGAAAGTTTCTTTGAGATGCCAATGGCAGAAACACATGAAAATTTGTCTAATATTAGAGTGTCATAAAAATGGGTCTCTAGTAATGATTGAATTGTTCCCCGGAGTGGTTTAATGTCTTATAGTCTTAATTGACATTTTTGTGTTGCATCACTATTGAAAGGGTTGTATTTCCTTGTAATACTAAAACTATGTTGGTGGAAGAAATTGGTTCCCACCGCACCTTGGCTCTTATGTCCCAGTGTTTCTTTGTATTTCTTCATCTCTCTCTTATAACGCTTTTTATCTACTAAAGATCATTCTTGATAAGGTGATTTATCATCCTCTGAAAGTTGATTCCAAAAATCACCAATCATTTTGTTGATCGCAGTATCCTTGTCTGGTTGAACTGACTTAAGCCTCGCTCATTTTTTTCTATATTAGGGCATTTGGATCCTTCCTTGACATTTCTTTTCTCTTTCGCTTCTCTCTTAGTTTGTGATTCAGCATAGCGGTTCTAAATTCAGTCTCCTAACTAATCATAAATGTAGACACACTTGCACCCCATGGTCTAGAGCCAGAAGCAAGTACATGGTAGAGTACACCCTTCATTTTTATTATTCCCACCATTACAGAGACAATATAGGCATATTCAATTTTACCATCAATATAACCAGTGATAATTCTCCCAAGACGTAAGTTCAATTGCGACAATTACACATATCACTCCAGGAGCTTGTGCAGAATCAAAGAATCAATTTCCTTGTTCTAGTATGTGCTTCAAGATCCTCTAAAATCGAATGTGTGTAATCAACACGTATGATTTGATGGATGGCTAGGATTGAGCTCGGTTGGGGAACTGATGGAGGAGGAAGCAAGGTTCACTGGGCTTCAAAGAAGTGCACTTGCCTAAAATGGTGTATCAAATTAGTGTAGTATTTGCGAAGAACAAATGAAGCATTTGTTGTAGTTCGAGGAAATTTGATCACTACTGTGATCTTCTTCAATTTCCTCTCATTAATTGCCCCTTCTATTCAACCACAAGATATTACTTCCGTGTATAAAAAATAAGATCTAGATCCTTTGGTTCTACCTTTGGGATTGTCAACTTAGTCCCCGGGGTCATATGGAACTTAGTGAGGGTGGTGTAAAATAGGTCCCTCTTCTCCAAGAGCTTTGTATGAGTTTCCAGCTATAGAGGATACACTTGTTGATAATATTAATAGTGATATTGATGAAATAGCCTTGATGTGTGTTCCACTGCGAGCTGCTTCTGGGGAGATGCGCAGAGAGTTGATGCATGGACCGACGGAGCTATTTGTAATTGCATTTTCTCGTCACTGAAGGGTGAATGGGACTCTGAAGTTAAGATAATCCTCCTACACTTTCATCCTCTTCTTATTCTCCATGATTTATATTCAGTGGTTGTTGCAGTTGTTGTTACTGTCAGGAAGAAGAAGGTGATGATGCATGGGGTAGTGTAGACATGTCCATGTTTTAGGAATAAATTAATACTAAATAATAATAAAAAAGGAAATGTGAGGAGTCTATTGTAACTTCTTAGGTTCCTGTTGCTGTTGTCATGTATAGTTTTCAAAAAAATACAAGTGGGTCCCCTATACAGACTTCTCTTTCATATTTTAAGGAACCTTCTCCAACAAAATTATATCGAGACATAAAAGAATGTCCTCGCTTTAAGCAATAAGAGATATAGATTGCACTGTACTATTACTATTTTTGCTGCAATTGCAAATATGAATCAATCTTCTCAACATTGATCCAAGATATAAGTGATTGTTTCACATTCAAGAAAACCCCTCAAACATCCTATGGTCCACACCATCAACTAATGAATCATATATATGGACGTTTAGGATTCCTGGAGTTGAAGATCAATTAGTAGAAAAAAGAAAAAACCAACTTTGAAGTAAAATTGAAGGTGAAAGTTGAATTCAGTAATATCCATTCAAAATGATGGTGCAAAAAAAAAAATCCAAAGAGAATCAAATAACCCAACAAATTTTCAGTTAAATGTCTCGAGGCATATCTTGGCAGGTGATCATATGGAAGCAGGGCTGGAAACACAACAAAAAAATACACTAGATGCTTGATCCATATTTTGGGTGTAGATAGAGATGAATAAGTGGAAGAAAAAATAACAATACATGAAGTATGTCAAAGAATTGGGGATAAAGGAAAAGGACAATTGAGAATGTAAAAAGAAGCAATGAAAGATGATGTAGAAGAAAGTGAAGCGCCTTGAAAACTACACAACCTGGAGGAACCCACCAGTCTATGAAATGAAGAGAGATAAGATCTCAAAAGCCCAAAAAAAAATAATATCTAATTGAAAGAGAAAAAAAGAAATATTAAGATGGATTAAAAACTAGGTCTTGTGGGTTCCATTTCCATGATTAAAAAAAGCTCGCAAGAGCATAAGCCAAGAAAAGGATTTCACACCACTCTCAATTAGTATACCCTACTCTCTCTAGTGTAGTATCAAAAAACATTATAATATAATATTAAGGAATGAAATATATTAAATCATACTCAAAAAAATGGAGTAACCCTGCTCCTCCTACTGCTTTGAGTCCCATTAATTTTCAGTTTTCCTTACAATTTGGCATGCAACGTTTTATATTTCATACTGATGGAACACGCGTGTGTTGCACTTGTGACAGAGAAGAAATTTTTAATTAAATGTTATTTTAGTAGTAACATTCGTGCACCAAAAGAGTCCTCGTCGCCAAACTTTATTTGGCCTTGGCTATCCTTTCTCAGGCATTCACAATTCCTAGGGTTCTCACAGTAACTTCATATTGGAATTTACAAGATCAAAAAAGTTAAAAATCAGTTGTAACCTAAGATATTCATCATAATTTATCAGTCTGATAGAGTACTCTACAACACCAAAAGTCATGCACCCAAACTATTCACATCATCAACTTCTTAGTGGTCATGGTTTTCCTTGTTGGACCATTCAAAATTCCTAGGGTTCACATTTGTAAATTGTCCCAAATATTGTTTGTTTCTCATTTTCTCATTTTCTTGTTTGATACCTTATAAAGTTGTTCAGTTATCCCCACCCCCCTGCATGCTAATAAATTTATTTTTCCCGTTAATATTTTATGGTTATTCATGAATATTAAAATAATTCCATTTCTTAAATTCTTTCTTAATTTGAAAATAAGGTTTTCTAATGCATCTCTTCATATATGTAGTAATGCCTAAGTTAAATTTAGTTACTAATTAAAATATGTAATCACTATCTATTGGCACTGTGATCTATTTTCTGAGAGTCACTATGAGTCAAAAAATACCTATTTTTGTAGAGTCAGTATGCCCTTGTCAGGTGTAGAGAATGTTATTGTAGTTTCCAATAACCAAATTATGTAAACTGGCTTGTGCGATAGGTTTTAGAAAAAATAGTAAATCTTAGATATGATACTTTCTAGTGCTACATAGCATGGATTACATGCATTCTGAAAGGGATTTAATCCTTGTTAGGGTTTTCTGATTATTTATACTATTAACATAGAGACAAACATCTTTATTTTGTTATTCCTATATTTAAATGGGTGACATAGAAGAATGAAGAAGAACATTATAAAAATCTTTGGTTGGCTTCTTGTTTTTTGAAATAAAAAGGGCAAGTGTTAATAACTTATCAATCTGGGGCAGTGGTGGAGGGCTACATGGTATATATATGGTGATTCTCGCCTTTAGTAATCAACACAACTAGCTATGTCCCATGGCTCATTCTATTATAGCTTTGCAATTCTATAAAGCAAGAAGAGGGAGTATGAGAGCCAATAAAATGTTTCCTAATAATAATGCAAATATATACCGTAAATATTATTGAAATTGGCCATGGTCATTGAGTAGAGCAAGAGAAATATTTTGGTATGACAACCTTACTGGTGATAGGTCTAGTTTTCCTAATACCAAACTACATGGTAATGGAATTCACAGTTTGAAAATAACCATTTCACTTGGCAGCGAGATGGTAGAGAAAGTTATAGATGAAATGGGATCTATCTCTCAAAGTATAGTAAAGCAATCAAGTAAGTTTTTCAATGCCACCTTGCAACCTTAAGAGACAGTGAATGCAATGTCATCTCAAGAGAGAACTGGCTTTGGGAGGACACTCTCAAATCCAAACTTCACTATGGGTTGGAAACACATGGTTAGTATTGACTCAACAAGATTTTTTGCATAATTTTTCCTCGCATGGACCTTAATGTCATATTCCTATTTTGCCTAAAATTAATGCAATTTTCCTTACAATTTGGCCTGTAACATTTGATAATTCATACTGATGGAACATGCTTGTGCTGCAATTGTGACAGAGAAGAACATTTTTATTAAATTTTCTCTTAGCATCAAGCCATTTTAGTAGCACCATTAATGCACCCAAATCACCCTCATCACCAACTTTTTTTTTCCTTGTATATCCTTTCTTTAGTATTTATAATTCATAGGGTTCTCACCGTAACTTCATCTTGAAATTTGCAAGATAGAAAAAGTTCAAAATCAGTTGAAACCTAATATCTTCATTATAGTTGACCAGTCAGTTAGATTACTTTGTAGCACCAACAATCATCACACCCAAATTATTCACATCATCAACTTCTTATTGTTCTTGGTTGTCCTCTTTGGACCATTCAAAATTCCTAGGATTCACATTTTGAAATTGTCCTAAATATTTCTTCTTTATCATTTTGTCATTTTCTTGTTTGATATCTTATGAAGTTGGTCAGTGAGCCCTACCCCCCACCTTTTGTTTTATTTCATGCTAATAATTTTCTTTTGTCCCATTAATGTTTTATGGTTATTCATGATCATTAAAATAATTCCATTTCCTAAATTCTTGATTCATTTGAAAATTGGGTTTTATAATGAAACTATTCATATATGTAGAAGTGTCTAAGTTGAAATTAATTACTAAGTATACTACGTAATCATTATTTATTGGCAATGTGATCTATTTTTTCATAGTCAGTATGTGTCAAAAAAAGACACTTTTTTGCAGAGTTAGTATTCCCTTGTCAGGTGTAGAACATGTTCTTGTAATTTCCAATAACCACAGTATGTAAACTAGCTTATGGGATGGGTTTTAGCACAAATAATAAATATTAGATCTGTTACTGTCTATTGCTACATAGCATGGTTGACAGGCATTCCAAAAGGGATTTAACATGTGTTAAGGTATTCTCGTTGTTTATACTATTAATGTAGAGACAAAATTATTTATTGTGTTATTCCTATATTTAAACACGTGACAAAGAAGAAAAAAGAAGAACAAGATAAACATATTTGGTTGGCTTCATGTTTTATGAAGTAAAAAGGTAAAGTGTTAAAAACTTATCAATCTGGGGTAGTGGTGGAGGGCTACATGGTGTAGCAATGGTGATGCTCACCTTTAGCGATCAACACAACTAGCTTTGTGCCTTGCCCCTTTCTACTAGAACTTTGCAATTCTCTAGACTAAGAAAAGGGATTATGGGATCCAATATAATGTTTCTTGCTCATAATTCAAAGAGATCCCATAAATATTCTTGCAATTGGTCATGGTCAGTGAGGAAGAAAGAGAAATAGTTTGGTATGACAAACTTACTTCTGAGAGGTCTAGTTTACAAAATACCAAACTACATGGTAATGGAATTCATAGCGTGACAATGCCCATTTCACTTGGAAGAAAGATGTTATAGAAAGTTATATATGAAAGGATATCTCTCTCTAAAATTATAGTAAAGAAATAAATTAAGTCTGTCAATGCCACCTTGAAACCCTAAAATATAGTTAATTCAATGTCATCTCAAGGGATAACTTGATTTGGGAGGACACTCTCAAATTCAACCTTTGCTATGGCTCTGAAACACATGGTAAGTATTGACTCAACAAACTTGTCTGCATAATTTATCCTGGCATGGATGTTAATGCCATATTATTCTTTTGCCTAAAATGAATGGAATTTTCATTTCAATTTGGCTTGCGACATTTGATAATTTATACTATTGATGGAACATGCTTGTGTTGCAATTATGACAGAGGATAAATTTTTTTATTAAATGTTCTTTCAGTATAAAACCATTTTAGCATTAGAATTCATGCACACAAAGCACCCTCATCAAAAACTAAATTTTTGGCTTTCGCTATCCTTTCTTGAGTATGCATAATTCATATGGGTCTCACCATAACTTCATATTTGAATTTACAAGATAAAAAAAGTTCAAAATTAGTTGAAACCTAAGATATTCATCATAACTGATTAGTAGTATAGAGTAATTTGTAGCACCAACAATCATGCACCCAAAATATTCACATCAAAACTTCTTATTGGTGTTTTTTGTCCTTGCTGGACCATTCAGAATTCCTAGGTTTCACATTTGCACATTGTTCTAAATATTTCCTCATTCTGAGTTTGTCATTTTATTGTTTGATATATTATAAAGTTGTTCAGTGACCCCCCTACCCCCACCCCCCCCCCCCAAACCTTGTTTTTTTTTTTCACGCTAATAATTTTACTTTGTCCCATTAAAATTTTATGGTCATTCATGAACATTAAAAGAATTCCATTTCCTAAATTCTTTCTTGATTTTAAAATTGGTTTTTCTAATGCAGCTCTTCATATATGTAGAAGTTCCTGAGTTGAAGTTCATTACTAAGTAGACTACGTAATAATTCTTTATTTACATTGTGATCTATTTTTTTAGATTCAATCTGCATAAAAAAACAACCTATTTTTGCAGATTCAGTATGCCCTGGTGAGGTGTAGAACATGTTCTTGTAATTTCCAATAACGAAAGTATGTAAACTGGTTTGTGGGGTTGGTTTTAGAACAAATAATAAATATCAAATCTATTACTGTCTAGTGCTATATAGCATGGTTGACAAGCATTCCAAAATGGTTTTAGGACTTGTTAGGTTATTCTGGTTGTTTATACTATTAACATAAAGACAAACTGCTTTATTGTATTATTCCTATATTTAAACACATGAAAGAGAAGAAAATGATAAACATCTTTGGTTAGGTTATTTTTTTTTGAAATAAAAAGGGAAAGTGTTAAAAACTTATCAATCTGGGTCAGTGGTGGAGGGCTATATGGTCTAGCTATGGTTATGCTCACCTTTAGTAATCAAAACAACTAGCTTCATGCCTTGGCATTACACTAGAACTTTGTGATTCCTTAGAGCAAGCAGAGGGAGTATGAGAGCCAATAGAATGTTTGCTACTCATAATTCAAATATATCCCCTAAATATTCTTGCAATTGGCATAGATGTGGCAAATACCACTACCTTTTTCATTTGAAAACTAATTTTCATAGAAATATTAAAGAGAATCATAAGTAAGTTCTTTGTTTTCCCAAGTTAACATTTGAGCATCTTGGCCCTTTGTAAAATCTAAACAAGAATGATTTATTTTCTTACACATAAGAAATATAATTCCATCTCTAATAATCTATTAAGCTCTATACAAGTTGATGGCCTAAGACACTTTGTACCATAAGAGAGAAACCTATTAGGAAATGGGTGTAGTGAGTATTACACACCCAAGTGGATAACTTTTAGGATAAAAATTTTCTCCCATTTTATTTGCTGGCATAACATAGTGAGTTTTATTCATTGACATGTATTTTGTAAATGCCTTGACCTAGTTCCAATTCAACTCCATCCACCACGTTGTAGATAATTTCAAGCCTAATTTAATGAAGAGTAAGTTGGGGATAATCACCTTGAAATGCTCGATGACATGTCTATGAATATTGGCTAACTTGAACCTTTTTTCCGCATAGGGAAAGAGACACATTCCCATGTCTGAGCATAAAACATTTCTTTGATATTGTTAATGGCTCTTTTGAAAAATGAAAGGACCAAGAACCATGTCGTTTTGACTTTTATATAGTAAAGTAGGATGAGGACACCATAAAGAGTGATAATTCAAAATAGACCAACTTCAAAGCCTTGGAATTTCAAGTTCAATCTTATAGGAGACCTTCTAGGCCCTCCAAAGGATCCGAGAAGTAAAAACTCCTTTCACATTCATAATGGTTGGATTAAGAATAAAAGTCTGTAAATTTATATTATGTAGGTATGAACTCCATTGTTTTTCATCTGTACCAACTTGTAGGACTGGAGTCAATTAGACACCAACTTATTGTAAGGGTTATGGTGGTAGAGGTAAACTTATTATAGGCTCACCAGATGAAGGGCCTCCAAAGCTCAAATAATTAAGAACAAAACCAAATCTCCATCAAATATTCTAAACCTTCACACAACTAGGACTCTAAATTCGTACATGCTTCCTGATTCACAAATATTTTGCAAATATTAATGAGTAAGATCCACTGTAATTATGGACACATTTGTGGAAACAATTTGTGTACCATGAAATTAGCCTACTTGAAGAATCTCCATTTTTTTTTACAAAAATACAAAATATTTTAATATTATTTTCTGCAAATATTTATGGATATGTGTACCACACAGCTAGCATTCTTGACAAATATCCATTTTTTTTTACACAAATTTAAAATCTTTGGTTTGAATGTCACCTGACTCTGGTGTTGGCAGATTACAAGAAATGGGATTGGAAAAAGGATGGGGAGACAATGCAAAGAATGTATTTGATATGATTCATTTGTTATTGGAGATCCTTCAAGCACCTGATCCATAAAATCTGGAAATGTTTCTAGGAAGGATTCCTATGTTTTTTAATATTTTGGTTACTTCCATTAGGGGAATTTTGAGGTCTAAAATGGGCCTCCTAATGAAATTATAAAATAATAGTGGAAATAGTAAAATAAGATTTGATTACATCATCATATTTTAGAGAGAAAAAAGAAAAAACTGTTTTTTCAACTCGTATTTTCAACTTATCTCCCAAATTTTTTACTCAAATTTCGAGCGGGAGTACTTTTTGGATGAAAAATTTAATTCCTCATCCAAGGAGTACCCATGGTGCATACTTTTGATAGATCCTGCTACACGAAAAATGAGAAATACATGAAAAACGTGATTGCAATCACGTTTTTCATGTATTTCTAATTTTGCGTGTAGGAGGGTCCATCAAAAGTATGCAACATGGGTACTCCTTGGATGAGAAATTAAAATTTTCATCCAACAAGTACTCCCGCTCGAAATTTGAGTAAAAAATTTGGGAGATAAGTTGAAGATACGAGTTGAAAAGGTAGTTTTATTATTTTATTATTTTTTAATCTTTTTACCCTTTTAATTAAAAAAATGGTGAGTCATCCCCCATGGTTGACATCATCATCTTGAATCCTATTGGTTCTTATAAAGTTTATTTTGGTTGTACATTTTTCTTAAGAGGCCTATTTTAGACCTAAAAATTCCCCTAATGTCCTCGTCATTATTTTGGGAAAGAAATTTTAGGAATGGTAGACAGTGGTGAATAGGTAAAAACACTTTTTATAATTGTAACGCCCATTTCATGATATCTTCTCTTTATTATTTGACTGTATTTTGAACTTTTACTTGGATTTCGATTTGCCTTTTAACTATAAAATTGAACATACTTGGCATCATATCCATTTAAACAACATTGAAAACTTGAAGATAATATTACTATTATAGTTGTTTTGTGTTAAAATATTTTTAGAATCAAAGTTTATAGATATAAAGATAAAAAAAATGTAAATGCCTTTGTTTGATTGTTACTTGACTCTAGTGTGGGAAGGTTACAGGAAATGTAATTGGAAAAAGGATGGGGAGACAATGCAAAGCATGACTTGAATATGATTCATTTGTTGTTGGAGATCCTTCAAGCACCCGTGCCATCGACTTTGGAAATGTTTCTAGTAGGGATTCCTATGGTTTTTAAGGTTGTGATTATTTGACCTCACTGGTTATTTTGGGAAAGAAAATGTTTTGGGAATACTAGAAAATACATCGGTGGATAAGTAAACAATTTTTTTATAATTGCAATATACATTCCATGGTTTCTTCTCTTTATTGTTTGATTGTATTTTGAATATTTATTTTCAACTTTTTGTCTTTTAACTATGAAATTGAAAATACTTGGTATCATGTATATTTAAACAACAACCAAAGCTTGAAGATGAAATTAGTATTACATGTTATTTATTGAAATCCTTTTAGTTGTTCCATGTTAAAATATTTTCATGACTATTAGAAAAGTTTACTTGCATGTTGTTATTTGAGCACATGTTGTTTATATACTTGACCAAGTTCATGCGTTATAGAATGAAATGTTGTTTTGAATAAAATGACAAGGATTAGACATTACATGTCAGATTATTTTTTTTCACAAGTTACCTACAAATTGATCTTTTTAGCATGTAGCTTAGTTGGAATGATTGTGCCTAAGTTTTCATTGAAGGTTGAATACTAAGTTACTAAGGTGTTATTTTCTATATTGACATTTTATTTGCTTTGTTTTTATAGGTCATCTCACCACATAGTGGACACTATCAGCCAAATGAAGAAAAATTGTTCAAGTTTCTTACTTTTATGCGGAAAAATGTATTTCACATTGTTGATGTTGAGGTAGATGTCTTATAAATCCTTTATAGTCTTTTTTAGTTTATATTGTAGTGTTCGTCGTCTCTCATGGATTACACTTTGTGTTATGTCTTCTTCTTTTTTCAGAAAAGGAAGTCAATATTGATGGTAAAAAGAAATAATTGAAGAAATAGGAGAACAATAACACTAGAGTAATAAATGAAAAAAGGAAGAGATAGAAGAGAATCGGTCTCATGATAACCTTAGATCCAATATAATGCATAAGACATACACATACAGACTTATGGTCAAGTCTTTAGAGTTGGTGAATTCACCTACAATGCCTTGCAAACACAATGATAATGTTTCAAAGTAATGAACCAACACTTCATGTGTAAATTTTAGTCCAACCAATATTAAGTTGGAAACTAAGACTGTAATACTTAACATTTCATATAATATAATTTACGTTGTTGAGATTATTTATAGTTGCACTTGATATTGTTTAGTATTTTAAATAAGATATGTAACACTCCATTTTTATATTAGATAAACATGCACATAGTATGATTTTTTTAAAAATTTAGTCGCAAAATAATTCTAATTAATTTATGTTGATTAATAATGAACACATAAAATCAATATTAAACTACTAAATTAGTCATTTATATTGACTAATGATAAAGACAAATAAAATAAATATATGACTAAACTATTTTTTTGTAATGATCATTAATAAAAGTAAGTGAAATGAATATAAACTACTAAATTAGTCATTTATATAATGAATATGGAACTACCAAAAAAATATAAATGACTACTGCAAATGATAAATTTTTCATTACAAATTACGATTAAGTTTTTCATATAAATGACTATTAATAGCTAATTCTTAGTATCTTATAACACACCAAAAATTTAGTCATATTTCCTTGGTCATTAATTGGTTTCAAACGATGATTAAAATTTCCATATATATGACTATTGGTAGCTAATTTCTAGTATCTTATGACATGACCAGCATTTTGTTCATATTTCTTTGTTCATCAATTGGTTTTCCCGGGACATCATATAGTAATATATTTTGTTGTATATTTGGTCATTAATTGTGGAAATTAATAGCTAAATCAATGACTAAATTAATGACAAAATTTATGACTAAATATACTATTAGATGATGAAATTGAGAAAACAAATTAATTAATAAGCTAAAAATGACTAAAAGTTGTGATGAACCCTTAGCTAAACTGGGGGGGGGGGGGGTGAAACAGATTAGTACATTCATGGACATTTAAAACTCTTTTCTTTACAACCATTAACTACTTCATTTTATAAGCAGCTCAATACATAATGAATCAAAAAACTGAATGTGTGGAAAACATGTAATTAAGAAAATTAAAACATCACATCAATACATAATCATCAAGCACATAGACACCAGATATAAGTGGAAACCCATAAGGGATAAAATCACATCTTATTATTGTTGTGATGAAAAGGCAAGCTCCCACTCCCTCTCACCACTGATTTTTTGTAGGCTCCAACCTACAGGAGGCTCCTACCTCAAATTATGGAAGCTACAACTTACAATTAAGCTCCAACTCCCATCTATTTTCTACAGGCTACAACCCATAGGAGGCTCCTACCTTAACGAACTCCAATTGACATCTATAAAGCTACAACTTGAAATGGAAGCACCAAATCCCATGTATTTTCTGTAGGTTACAACCCACAGGAGGCTCCTACCTCAACTTTTGCAAGCTACAACTTGCAAGGAAGCTCCAACTCCCAAATATTTTTGAAGGCTACAACCTACATGAGGATTCTACCTCACCCAGCTCCAACTAGAAATTTATCAAGCTACAACTTGAAAGGAGACTGTAATCCCCTCACTCAACATGAAAATAAAATTTTGATTTATCTGGATATCAGCTCTGTTATACTCCTTCTCCATTATTGCCTCTTCAACCTTTATATATCCTTCATATTAGCTCCTGATGTGCACAACATCTCTGTCATCTCTCCATGATTCTTCCACTCTCTCACCTTCTGCAACTCTCTTACATTCTTCAACTCTCTTCAATTATGCTGCTCTCTATCTGACATATTTTTACAAACGGATATTTGTTGTTTTATACAGATAACTACATGGTTGTTTGCACTCTATAGGGAATATGAATTGAACATGCCTAACCCCATTCCTTCCACCCATTCGATTCCTTACACTTCAGTTCATGTTATTACATCGGAAGTAATCAATACAACACTCATTGGAGTTTTTCCTATGCCTATGGAGACTTGCCTTTGCATCACAAACAATATAAAATAATCAACGAATTTACATTTACAGTTACAAAATTTATATTTCACTCAACCCTTTCAGCTCTTGGCTCACTGTGCATTTCTCCTTTCTGCTGTTGTCACTGTCTATTATTTTTCTGCATTTATATCATAACAGTTCTGCACAAACACCTTTTGGCCCTACTCGACCCAGCTCGCACGTTTCCAACATTCCCACCATATATCCTTTTTCTTGACTTTGCCTCTTTTGCTTGTGCCTGCAACGTTCAACCTTCACCTGCTCCTTTGCTCTGTGTCGAGTCACTTACCTGAGTCTCCTTTTACCCTCATTCATACTTTTCATCATAAACTGCCATTAGACTGGACTAGAGACATATTAATATTTACCTCTGTACGATATCATGTCCGGTCACTTATCGCATTTCGGTGTTTCCTCTGTTTTTATGTTATAATCCTCCTTTGATCTCTGATGCGATTTAACAAAGGGAAAATCCCGTAGGCTTTAGTTTTGACCTCCATCACGTTCGCTTCATTATTTCACTTCGCACTTCGGTATTCTTATATGTTTCTTGTTATGCATAGCTCTTCCAAACCCCGATGTGATTTATCAATGGGAAACCTTATACCTCCTGATTTGAAATCCTTTAGAATTTTTCTTTAAAACTACATCGCATCCAGTACTCTTATCGAATTTCACAGTTCGACATGTTAACATGATTCTTGAGCACTTATCCTCCTGAGCTTGCGATGTGTGATATGCGGGCTAGGTCCACTTCATCTCCACATCATCGTCACGTCACTACCACGTCATTGCCACATAACTGCCACGTCATTTCCACATCATTGCCATGTCATTGCGACGTCACTGCCATTTCATTTTCACGTCACTGCCACATCATCGCCATGTCATCTTTCCACATCATCTCAAATCGGCCCATCGCAATATCGCAGTTTTAACCATATCTCAATGTTCGCAATTTTGCGATTTCACAAATTGTTGCAAATACCTTATCGCATGTTGCAAGATTTAGCTTATAGAAATAACAAGGTTCCTCTTATCATATGCGATATGAAATCGCATCACATCACAAACCCCACTTCTTACCACATCGCAACTTAAAAAAATGAACTTGCGATAACTTAACATATAATTATAAGAATTGCTGATAGCGATGTGCGCTAACAATCTTATGGCCGAATGCAATATAATATGGATCGTTCGTTATCCTACTTTATGTTGATATCATATAAATCGTAAATCTCCACTTCACTCTGCAGAACAATCGTGTTCGTCCATCCTCCACTTCAATATTGCGATTTGATATTAACCATCCATCTCTCAAAATTCAACCCAGTTTGCTAACTTGACACCTGCGTTCATGAATTTCTCCATTTCCTAAACACATTCATTACTTGTCTTAACACGTTCACGAATCTTCCCAATCGTGCATGACTCAACCCAGTACATTCATGACTTGATTCAATATGTTCACAACTTGACCCAAGCTTGTTGCCTTCGCTACCTTTGCTACCTTTTCTCTTTTGCTACTTTTGATACTTTGCTGCCTTTTCTGCCTTTTATCCTTGATAAAGATTTTATGTTGCTCCTTACCTTTTTACTGCTCCTCTCTACTCCTTTGCCTTAATGATAACTCTGGTGTTGATCCATACCTCTTTCCTACTCCTCTACCTTGCTTCTTTGCCTTTAATGCTGCTCCTCTACCTCTCTTTTACCCTTTGCTGCTCCTTCGCCTCTCTTTTATGCTTCTCCATTTAGATTTTTCCTTCTTTGACTTATTGCTCCTTTATAATCTAGTTAGTCCTGATCTGCTCCATTGTTCTTAATGATAATTTTTGTGTTTCTCCTTTCTCCTCCTTTGCCATCAATGACAATGTTTCCAACGGTCTCCCCCTTTGGCATTGATGGCAACACTTCCTCCAATACTTCCTCCCCCTTTCATTCTAAGAAGTGTATATCTTCCTCTGCTTGATTTTCCTCCCCCTTTGATATCAATGGCAAAGGGTTACACCTTTTTCAAGTGTATTTTCCATCATTACCTTATTAGAGTTCTGTATAAGCATTCTTCATTCTATCCACATACCTGGCTAAGACTCCTGCTCCATTTGGTGTATAAGCATTATTGGGATAACACTTTTGAAATCACTAAACTTGTATGTATATACAGAGTAAGTTGATACCATCCCAAATCATAGACTCCTTGCACTTGTATAGTGTTGAAAATGATGATAAGGACACTCCATAGAACAAAATGTACCAGACTTATATAATCAGAAAACCATCATTGGAATAATAATAAAATACTAAGACTGCTCCATACGATATATAACGTCTGCACCAAATATACTTCAATACATATTATGATCTTCATCTGAGATACATATCTGTTGAGGAATATTGTGGATGGAATAAGTCTTCTTCTGTAATAGACATCTACAGTACAAATTTGTTCAAATATGATGATGCCAATATATCTTTTGTAGCCACGGTTCACCTTTACTACCAGATTACACAGTGATTTCATTGCAGATTCAAGGATGTCTTTGCACAGAATTTGGTTCATAGACCAACTGCTCATACTTTCTTGTAAGGGATTCTCAAATTCACCCACATACCACTGTTACATAGCTTTTAGGTGTAACAAATGCTTAAGGAATACTAATGGTAAGAGCTTGATATATGTCATCTTTGTGGTATACACTTATGCCAAAAGTGTCCATGCATCCAAGGCCACGATATAATATGATAGCCATTGATAATACATGCGGTAATTTTCATTCCGACTCACATAGATAGCCATAGTTACGATGCCCTTCATTCTCTCAGTTATTTGCATTGAGCTCTCCATTGTTCTCAACAAAAATAAACGATATACAAAATCTGATTTTGGAATCATTAACCTTTTTGTACTGGTGGGGATGCAGGATTAATCAATTGTTTTATCACAATGATTTTCAGGAAGAAATTTTCAATTTATTTAATCACAGTGACAAAGATAGAATGTTCACAGTTTTATCATTCATTTATCTACTTACCTCCAAAACACAAACATGCCCAACTTCAACGAAAGCTTATCACATCAGTAATGCTTGCTCCAATTTCCAACGCTACTCCAATAATAATGCTTGGGTGCTTCCTAGAGAAACTCCTCTTTGAGTTTAGTATAAGCATGCTTCATTTAGTTATTTTTTTATTAAATGAACATACACAAAAAACTGATGCTATCACAACTCATGAGAATGCTAGAAGGCATGTCACCATAGAATGTTCTATTCTTTTGTCCCTTGCTACTTGATGATAGTGATATGTGCTAGACTTCTAATGAAGATTTAATCACTACAAGTCAAAAGCCTTTGATGCTGATGTGAAAAATGATTTAAAACATAGCTTACACTTCATTGTAAGATTAGACATTATATTTCAATATAAAAGGCCCAATGACTTTAATACTAAATAGTTACTCCCGGATGCGGGTGAACTTCGAGACGATTGATCTGCAGGTGATGTGGTGGTTTGGCACGCGGTTCATCTCCACGGCCATCCACCCTCGCTTAATGCAAGTGTTTATTACTTCTGATGAAAACGTTAATGCTGCTTTAATGCATCCAACCTCTCCTCATTATCTCAATCTTCCCTCTGCCATGGGGCCCATTCAGAACTTCCTTTGTGTTCCTCCTCCTCGAACTTGTTGCTCCCTGGTTGATGCTGAGCCTTGCTTGCGCACCAGCACAGGGGAGCGTTGTTCTCTGAATTGTTGCATCAATATTTCGCCTGAAATTCATATATCCTTCAGTCCTTATTGTAACCATATTTTCTCTCCCTCTGCTTTCATTGGGACTCCTCTGCATTCGACCACTAGCCCCTTTTCTGATCATCGCTCCGCCCTCTTTGCTTCGCACATCATGGCTCGCTTGCGCCCACGAATGACTTGTAGACGCGGCTCCTCTCATGGGAAAGCGAATCGCCCGCCATCATTCCCCTCTTCGGCTTCTTCGTCTGATACCTCAGATTCCAGTCATGGTCGTGCTCCTGCTCCTCAGAGAGGACGAGGACGAGGTCGTGGTCATTCCAATTCAACTGCGCAAGTCCGTCTTTCCTCCAGTGCCCTTTTTCACACCGCCCGCTTTCACTACCCCTGTACGCTCAACAATCAAAATTTCCTAGCTTCTGTTACCATCAAGCTTCGAAATAACCTAGTTGATCAGGTTATGGCCACCACTGAAGAGGCTCCGGTGTTTGGGGATGAAATTCTGTACTGCTCCCCTCAGATTGACAGTCTGCAGAGTGTTCCGGGCGGACAAACCACTCAGATTGCGCTTAAGCACGCAGGGCCCTACGCTCCTTCAGGTGGTGACTCTACAGGCAAGGAACGCCCTCCTCCAGTTGAAGATGATCCCAATCAGTTTGCGTGCCCCGTCGTCGAAGAGGTGCCTTCTCCCACTAATGATGCTTGATCAGGTTTATGCCCGCTGGTTTTTGAATTTTGGCAGCAAGGAGGTGCTCATTCTCCTTCTTCTATACAGTTTTTTGATGGCTAATCTTTTTCAAGATCAAATGCTTTATCATTTGTCATATCGCCGGTTTCCCCTGCGTGGGCGGCATACTATTATCTATGCTAATGTTCCCAGGAGAACTCTCCAGCGCTACAATGTGTCTGTTTGTGTTTTTTGCCATGGGCAACGTTTGTCTTTGTTTATTCAGAAGAATAGAGTCCTTTATTCTAGTCAACAGTTCAGTCATAAGCATCAGCTGCTTCTAGAGTCGGACAAGGTCATGATTTTAAACGAACTTTTGGTCAGTAACCAATTGTTTTGTCTGTCAATGGTCAACACTGCAATGTGAGAATGCCGCATCCATGGGCTAGCTCTCCTGAGGCCTCAGCCTATCTGTAACCTTATTTTGTATCAATATAGAAGTAGACCGATTCAGAAGAAAAAAAAAATACTAAATACTTACATATTTAAACATAAAATCATCGAGGCTTGATACATTCCATGCATTGAATAATCTTACTATCAAATATACACTTATTTATGACATAAGGGGGTATGTAGTTCAATGATCAACTCTCTGCAATGGTCAAATGTCAATTATTCCATTTTCTAAAGTAATTTTTAGATGAATAAGTAATAGACTCTTGACCTTCAATAGTAATATTAACACAACTAACCCATCATACTTCATACACTTGAACTGTTCTATCACCATGTTCTTCGGGAAACATCTTCAACTTGGCTACTTGAAGTTTCATCAAATAGACTTCAACAAGCTTATGGATTGATTTAAGAAAGAGGCCTTGGAAGTATATCAATACTTACATGAAAATACAAACATTCATATCCAAAACTATGTGATTGTTCAACGCTCATCATAACACATCAACGGACATAAGATAATGATTCTTTGACATTTTACTGACCTTTCCATGCTTTGATAATGCAACTTGACATTCTCAAGCATTTGAAACTAGAAGATACTTTGCACTAATCATAGCAAGCAGAACTTAATCCACCCATATTATAATGCTCATAATGCTAGGATTACTTCCTTGATGTATTTCTGACATACCACCATCATGATGGATACCATAATATTCCAATCTTGAGGACTTGTATCATACCACTGCTCTAATAAAAACACTTGGGATAGATATTTGTAATGATATAATCATAATAACACTTTTCTTGTTCATCCTTCTTAAAATAATTTTGTTCCATTATCAACACTTGCAGTGAGACACACAGTGTAATCATCCTCTTAGTTTCCAAGTTCATGACTGATGTTCCCTTCACCACCATGGATGCTTGTTGCTTTCTCTTCTTCATTTAACTTGTTTGGCTATTGAATGATACATGTATCCTTATTCCTCTATAGTTCTTTGGCAGAGGAATTGTCCTTTCCCTTCATGAATTTTTTTTTGTTCTTATTCCAAGCATCTCTTCTTTGACAACTCTTATGGGGACTTTTATGAACTGCACTCCCCCTGGGATGTTGCTTCTTGTCTATCACTGATTGAATATCTGTGTTGCTTCCTGGAGCATCTCCCCCTGACTCTATGATCAATTCATTAGGTTATTGAAGTAACAGGCTCCCCATTTTTCTTCTTCTTCCATACTTTGTTAGGGTTCCTCATAACATCTCAATCTCCTTTTGATTCATTTTTTGGTCTGATTTGATTTGGTTCCATCATCTGTCTAGAGTCCTTTAATGTATATGGTAGCCTAAAATGATTTTATTTGTGTCCAAAATTGTGGCATACATAACATCTTATTTTACCTAGGTACGTTTGAGCTGGTGTATAACATTTTGTGCTCCTTTTTTAACATAGTTTACATTCAACATATTTATGTCCAAATTTATTGCATGAATAACATTAGCCATGAAAATTATTTATGTACATGGTAAAATGTTCTCCTTTCTATTTTTTTGCTTGAGGTAGTCTTCTCATTTGCTGCATATTTCGCTAGTTAACCTTGATTTTCTTTGTCTTACATTGAGCGGCTACATGTCTAAAGTCATTGCATGAATAGTAGTGGCCACGAAAATGATTTGTGTACCTGGTGAAAGATTGTCTTTTCCATTTGCTTGATTGAGGGGGTCTTCTCATTTGCTGCATCTTTTGCTGGTTAAAGTTGATATGCCTTGTCTTAGAATGTGTTCAATATGCCCTGGTTTATGACAAGAGAAACATGTGATATTTTTCATGGGAGGAAAGAACCTCCTTTGATATCTTCCAAACTCGTTAAATTGATCTTCAGGAACAATTGAGATTTTCACAACTTCTTGCTTCTTCCTCTCATTATTTGTCTCTTGATGTTGCTACTTATTTCTATTTGTTTCATTACACATCAAGTTCTTCCTGACTTCTACTTCCGTGGATCCTTTTTGAGTTGCTTTGCCATCCATTTCAATGTCTGCCTTCTCTGAGTTATCCCTGTAGGAAATCTCATCTCCAAGCTACTTACACAACCCGCTTCTTTATTTTATCAGTATTCTAGCTGAAATAATCTTAGATTGATGAGAGTTATCATTTTCCTTTATTACAGTTTTCACAAAAGTGATATCCTTGTTACCCTCTACCTTGGACATACTGTTTTCTCCTTTATAGCCTATCCCAACCTTTATAAGAGGAGATCTTTGAGCATTTAGTATCTTTTCCAATTGTCCATATCTTTTCATTTGAGGAATATTCATAGTTAATTCAATTTGGGTCTTCTCTGATTTCTTCCTCAGCCTTACCACCTCTTCTTCGAGCTTTTCATGCTCCTAATTTTTCTCCTTTATTTCCATTTTCAGAATATCCTCTATTTTCCTTGATTCTTCTAGTTCAACTTTCAATTTAATAAGGTCTTCTAAATATGGTTATTTTTTTGCATATTTCAGAAGAATCTCTTTATGTTTATTACTCTTAAGTTTAAGCCTTTGAATTTTGTTTAAGGCACTTACCAACTCCCCCTTAAGGTCTACCTTACCTTCTTCTTCAGATTCCAGAGGATCATCTTCAAGATCATCCATACCCATTAATGTGAATTTCGAGATTCCATCTTCATCTGGGGATTCGTCTAAGCTTTCAGAGGCACTGCTATCTTGCTGGGAAAAAAAGGTTTTTCTCTTAAATTTCTTCCCTTTCTGCATATTATAGGAGCTTCTTTTCTCTTTCCCTTTAGACTAATTCTCTATTATCTTATTTGGAAAATTTGAGGCACAATGGCCCACTCTTCCATAGTTAAAGCACTTGAATGGAAGCTTACCTTTCTTCTTACCTGTGACTCTATCCAGTCTTCTAACAAATTTAGCTTCTTCTTCATCTAGCTGTCTTCCAGCAGAAATGGTTTCAAACTCTAGTATTTCATATTGTATATCTCTCTCCTTGATCTGGTTATTAATCATTCTTCATAAACTCCTTACTTCTTCAAGTTGTGCCTTCAGGCCAAAACTTTCTTCCTTAGCTTCATATTCTCTCTCATCACATATTTGCACCAGTGTCTTAAGGTCTTTCTTTTCATTCTTCAATCTTTCTATTTCAGTCAAGGCTCTGTCAAGTTTGGGTTTTTCTTCAACTGTACTTTCTTCATGGCAGTCAAATCCATTCACCCTAGTAGGTATCTTGTTTGACTGGCCTTTTTCCTTTTGAAAGGAATTTTTCTTCTTCTTATTATTTATATTCTCCTTCTTGATAATGAAACCAGTAGTGTCTCCTTCACGCATGACATGCAATCGATTCCAGATTCCTTTTACAAAATTTAAATCCATTATTGAATCAAGATCCTTGTTATGAAGATTGTTATATATCACACATTTTTCCTTGGCATTCCACTATTGTTCTTGCAAAGAGAAAGAGTATGTGCAGTAACCATCACATACAAGCTTCCATACCTCAGGTTCATAATCCATTAAAGCTATTTTAACCTTATCTCTCCATTCAGGAAAGTTTGTTGTACTCAAGGTACATTTTGATATTCCATGACTCAACCAGATCTCCTTCAAGCTATTACGCTTACATCAAAGGAACCAACTCTGATACCAATTGATGAACCCTTAGCTAAAATGAAAAGGGGAGTTGGGGGGGTTAATCAGTTTAGTACATTCATGGACATTTAAAACTCTTTTCTTTACACCCATTAACTACTTAATTTTATAAGAATCTTAATACATAATGAATCAAAAAAGTGAATGTGTCGACAACAAGTAATTAAGTAGATTAAAACATCACATCAACACATAATCATCAGGCCAATAGACACCAGATATAAGTGGAAACCCATAAGGCAGAAAACCACATCTTATTATTGTTGTGATGCAAAGGCAAAATCCTACTCCCTCTCTCCAACAATTTTTTGTAAGCTCCAACCCACAGTAGGCTCCTACCTCAACTTCTACAAGCTACAAGTTGCAAGGAAGCTACAACTCCCAAATATGTTCTGGAGGCTACAACCTACAAGAGGCTTCTACATCACCCAACTCCAACTAGAAATTTATCATGCTACAACTTGAAAGGAGACTAAAATCCCCTCACTCAACATGAAACTAAAATGATGATTTATTTGAATATCAGCTTTTTTATACTCCTTCTTTATTGTTGCCTCTTTGACCTTTATATGTGCTTCATATCAACTCCTAATGTGCACAACATCTCTATCAGCTCTCCCTGATTCTTAAGCTCTCTCACCTTCTACAGCTCTCTTACATTTGTCATCTCTCTTCAATTCTACTGCTCTCTATCTCACATCTTTTTGCACATGGATATTACCTGTTTTATACAGATAACTACATGATTGTTTTCATTCTATAAGGAATACAAAGTGAATAGGCCTGAACCTATGCCTTCCACCCATTTCATTCCTTACACTTCAGTTCAGGTTATTCCATCAGAAATAATCATTACAAAACTCATTAGAGTTTTTCCTATGCCTACGGAGACTTGCCTTTGCATCACAAACAATATAAAATAATCAATGAATTTACATTTACAGTTACAAAAATTATATTTCACTCAGCCCTTTCAGCTCTTGGCTGGCTGTGATTTTGTCCTTTCTGTTGCTGTCACTGTATTTTTTGTTTTTGCATTTATATCATAACTGTTCTACACAAATGCCTTTTGTCCCGACTCAACCCAACTGGCACGTTTCCAAAAGTGCCACCATATCTCCTTTTTCTTGACTATGCCTATTTTGCTAGTGCCCACAGCGTTCAGCCTTGGCCTTCTCCTTTGCTTTGTGTTGGTTCACTTACCCGAGTCTCCTTCTGCCTGCGTTCAGACTATTATTCATAAACCGCGGTTAGAATGGACTTGAGACATATTAATATTTACCTCTGTACGATATCATGTCTAGTCACTTATCTCATTTCGACATTTCCTTTGTTTTGTGTTATAATCCTCCTTTGCTCTCCAATGCGATTTAACAAAGTGAAAGCCCATACTCCTAGACTTGAAATCCCTTAGGCTTCAACATTGACCTGCATCATGTACACTTCATTATCGCACCTTGCACTTCAACATTTGTTTGTGTTTCTTGTTATGCCTAGCTCTTCCAAACCCCAATGCGATTTCTCAAAGGGAAACCTTATACCTCTGCATTTTAAATCCTTTAGACTTTTTCTTTGAAACTACATCGCATTCGCTACTTTTATCACATTTCGCACTTTAGCATTTTAACATGATTCTTGAGTGCTTATCCTCATGAGCTTGCGATGTACGATATGTGGGCCAGGTCCATGTCATCTCCACGTCATTGTCACGTCACTGCCACATCATTACCACGTCACTTCCATGTCATCACCACATCATTGGCATGTCATCACCACATCACTGTCAAGTCATCACCACATCACTACCACGTCATCGCCATGTCACTACCACGTCATCGCCATGTCATTACCACGTCATCACCATGTCACTGCCACATCATTGCCATGTCACTCACATGCCATCTTTCCACGTCATCTCAAATCTTCCCATTGCAATATCGCAGTTTTAACCATATCACAATGTTTTCGATTTTGCGATTTTGTAGATCGCTCTGAATACCTTATCACATGTCGCAAGATTTATCTCATAGAAATAACAAGGTTCCTCATATCATATGCGATATGCGATCGCGTCACATCACAAACCCCACTTCTTATCGCATCGTAACTTAAAACAATTAAATTGCGATAAATTAACATATAAATATAAGAATCATCGATAGCAATGTGCACTAATAATCTTATGGCCAAATGAAATATAATTTGGATTGTCCACTCTCCTACTTTATGTTCGTGATATGATCTCAACCATCAATCTCCACTTCACTCTGGGGCATGATCTTTCATGTCCATCCTCCACTTCAATACTGCAATTTTATCTTAACCATCCATCTCTCAACCTTCAACCTGGTTTTCTGACTTAACCCATGCGTTCACGACTTTCTCCATTTGTTGAACGTGTCCATTACTTTTCTTAGCATGTTGAGGACTATGCCCACTCATGCATGACTCGACTCAGTACATTCTTGACTTGACCCAAGCTTGTTACCTTTGCTCCTTTTCTGCCTTTGCTACCTTTGCTCCTTGATATATATTCTGATGTTGCTCCTTAAATTTTTACTACTTCTATTTACCCATTTTCCTTAATCATAATTCTGGTGTTGATCCATGTCTATTTTCTTCTCCTCTGCCTTGCTCCTTTGCCTCTAATGTTGCTCCTCTGCCTCTCTTTTATGCTTCTCCACTTAGCTTTTGCCTTCTTTTCTTTATTGCTCCTTTATACTCCAGTTGATCCTAATCTGCTCCTTTGTTCTCAATGATAATTCTGGTGTTGCTCCTTTCTTCTCCTTTTCCATCAATGACAATGTTTCCAACAAGTTGGTCATGTTATAAGATACTATAAATTAGCTGCTACTGGTCACCATCTGGAAAATGGTCATTTATATGCAAATTTTAATCATTCTTTTAGTAACTAGTTAGTGTTTTTACTAGTTTATAAATTCTCTATCCTCCCACTACCACCACCATAAATGAAAAATTCCTTCACACGCACTTACCGCTACACTTACCCTGTACTTTATGTGAGCAAGCGAATCGCCTGCCAGCCCCTCACCCTTATGTATCTCATTATGCATGCATCCATGTAGGAGGAGCATGCCCAACTCCTATTGCCTCAGGATCCTACACACCCATGGGGGGGAAAATTTGGAAAATATAATTCCTACTTATATTTGTTGTGATTCATTCTATGTATAGGAGTATTTTCCTAGTATTTGAGAGTTTCTTGAGGTCTAGTTGGTTGAGAGATAATCTCCAACTAGTTAGCTTCCTAGATTGGTACACGGTTGAGATATTCACTCAACGAAGATATTGTATGTCCAATATAGACAAGTTATCTCGAGACATAGCTTGATGTATTTATATTGTATTATTATTTTCATGCTAATGCAATTTTGAGTGTGCATTATCACAATATATCTTGGTATCAAAGCTTGTATAGGCCTGGGCCTTGGCCCCTCCGGGGCTATGGGAAATACAGAGTTTGGTTAGTGTTTCTTTTTGCATATAATTTTTTGTTTGTTAACGGCTGACGGCTTAAGCTCCAAAGTGAGAAAAAATCAATCAAATCAATCTCTAGAGTTGACCATGCATCTACATTAGATAGTGAACCAAACATGATTTCCCCATCGATATTTTTATTGCCAGTAGTGAACCTGTGCAGTTCAAAGTCCATTGGGACAAAAAAAATGGAATGGTAACATAATTTTTCTCATGAAGCTTTGTGACGATGTGTTTGGAATGAAAATTTTTATTTTGGAGATATTTATCATCGAGTTATAATTCAGTGAGAGTCCAGTATTGGTGAAATGCGAGGGTAGGAGAGGCGATATGTTGCATATCTGCGCATCCTGTCCACTGTGCTATGCTATATTTTTCTATTTTAAGATATAATCTACAACGATTGTAGTGTGTTGTCATAAGATCCAAAGAACTAAGCTTGGAAGATGATCTCTAGTTTGGAGAGTCGATTTTTCACCTAGGGCCAACGGTGCTTTGTGAAGAGAGTTCACGCAAGAATTATTATAAGGCTTACATGTGTGTTTGAATGGATTTGAGGAATACCAGAGCTGACTAGGCTGTGGGGACTGTGTTGTGGGTGGTATGCTCTGGTTGAAGAAAATTTATTCTAGTTCATTTTGGTGTGTTCATTTCCAACTTTGGTTTTGACTGCAGTCATAAAACCATTCTCAGTTGGGGTGAGCATTATCAACCTACTCTTGAAATTAGCCTTATATAACTTGAACACCCCCATGGTGGAGATCAAGCCAACAACCATGAGTTTTTTTTTCCAACATCTAGAGTCGTGGTGGTCGTGGTGAGTTGTGCGCATAAGGAGCTAAGGGTTGTGGATACCATTCGAGTAGTGTGCATAAGGAGTCTGAGCTTGTCATACTTCTAGAGGAAACTATGTACTAGATTGCATGGGACATAATAAATAAGTTGACTGATGTAAAAGTGTGCGATTGGTTGTAACATCATTGAAGTTAGTATCAACCATTTGGATCAACGAGTCTCATATTCAGCCTCGTTGAAGCATTGAAGAGTTGGAGTTAGGAATATTCAAGTCGTTTAAGGGCCTTCATACATTCGAAGAGATTAAGTAATAAGGCCAATAATGAGGATACAGTTGCTCCTATTGGTTCTGGTTCATCCCCTCGAGGGTCTCTCATGGAGATTGATAGAGGCTAATTTCTTTGTGAAAATATCATTTTTTGATATATTATAGATGAATCAAGCCACAAATTAGATTTAAAATGTGAAATTTTTTCCTAATATTAACTGCACTAGACAAGCCTCTTGTTTTCTTTCTCTACCTTTCACAAGAAACTTTCCATTGTCTTGATTCATTGATCTAGTTGAATTCTTTCGTTCTAACACCCCATGAAATTGTGATGGGTTCTGTCTCTTGTATTTTTTGAAGAGTGGTGTTCATGTATTACCTATGGAATGGCCCCATAAGATGTTTTAATGGAATATGCATAGGAAGTCTGTTTAGGGGTCTAATTTATGAAATGGGTATATTGACCTAGCCAACTTGGTATCCTACAAATCAATTGGTAACCTAAAGGGATGCAAGTAATGGTTTTTGTCACTAGATACTAGAACAAGCCTTACTTGTCTTGTTTCTAGCATTCATGCAACATATATTATTCTTTTATTTATTGTAGAGTTGAAAAAGGGTTATGGTCATTGAAATATAGGAAAATACCAAAGGAAAAATCAACCCACAAGGTGAAGATATGGAAACCAACTTTTCCACGATGTCGTAAATTACTGCATGTGTTCTTGAATTATTTTGAGTTTTGTCAATGAAACATGTTGAGAATGATCAACTCAACATGTGAATGATTTTTTTTAGAATTGATCACTACAAGAACTAAACATTGGAGTTAGAAATATTCAAGATTGATTCACAAGGTTTGGCTATGATTTTAGAAGAAGTTGGTTGAAGAAGTGGATATTAATTGGTTGAATCAACAATAGATGGACACACAAGGTAAACTATTGTGTGTTAAATAATAATGATGACACAATATTATGTTGTAATGTGAATCACACATGTATTAGTAATCAAGTATGATGTTTTCTAGTGGTCTTTGAAAATTGTGGACCTAATGATTTCATGAGTTAGAGTGTGTAATGTAAACCTGATGATGCATGTGTACCCCCATGAAGTTTGTGGTAATATTAAAACCACTTGTGAGAGTGTATGTAAGTGTAGGTTTTTCGTAATATGGGAACCACTTTGCAGTGTAGGTTTTTGGTAAGCCACAAACGATGTGTGAGAGTGAAGTGGACATGGATTCTTGTAGTCATGGTTTATGGTGAGATGAAAAAACCCTGGGCATGGTTTAGGGTAAGCCAATAAAACCTAGAGCATGGTTATGGGTAATCTGATAAAACCCATCATTATGATGATGGATGGGCATTTTGAGGTATAAGTACATGTATGCAGCTAATGGTTGACTAAAACATGTACACGAAGGACATCTTAGTAAACTAGAAGTTGCAGTGGTTGGTACTCATGCATTGTGGTAGATGGTCGCTCCTTTATATGGATGTAAACATATTATTATTTTTTATCATTTTTGTAAACACTAGGACCATAGGTATATTTTGTTGAATGAGATCAAGACATGTAGTCATTAAAGGGGGGAATTGGAGAATATAATTCCTATTTGTCTTTGTTGTGATTCATTCTATGTATGTGAGTTTGTTCCTAGTATTTGGGAGTTTGTTGAGGTCTAGTTGGTTGAGAGATTCTCTCCAAATAGTTAGCTTCCTATATTGGAATGTGGTTAAGATATTCACTCCACCAAGAGATTTTATGTCCAAGATAGCATATCTATCTCGAGACATAGCTTGATGTATTTATATTGTATTATTATTTTCATGTGAATACAATTTTGTGTGTGCATTATCAAAATTTATCTAACTAAATATTATTATTATAATTATTATATGACTTACATATATGTACATTTAAAAGAATATGTAATAGTAGAAACACAGTAAAGCAACAGTAATCAGTAAGAGTGAAATCTTATAAACACAAATTTAACGGGAATTGATTTTCACACTAGTGGAGATGACATAAATTTCAAACCTTTATCCTAATTATTATTAATATATTTTGTAGATGTTTCTTGATGGCTAAATCTCTAATGTTCTATATTTACATGAAGAGACATCCTACAACCTAGTATAGCTAGATGTTATATTATCTGTAAATGAGTGTAAACATTTAAATGCATATCGAATTAAAAAATAGTAAATCTATTCAATTAAATTTGTTGTGTTGTAATCCTCTAATAATTAATAATATAAACATTTTTTTCTTAAAAATATTATTTATATACATAATCCTTATATTTCATAACATATAATTAATAAATCTATAATAATTTAATAAATGTAATTAAGAAATATATAAGTAAATCTAAAAATGTTTGTTTATATATGAAAACTTTATATATATATATATATATATATATATATATATATATATATATATATATATATATATATATATATCCATTTTACAACATAAATTAAAATAATAAGTAATATTCATAATTATTCTGTTTTAGAATATAGCTAATTTTAAGTAATAACTATATCCAAATACATTACTTATATTATTTTTTTTAGTAAAATTAAAAATGAAAATATTTATAGAGATGTTAAATTTATATAAATATAAATAGCATTATTAAAAGTCATAATAAATCCATTTTATTTATTTTAGTAAAATTAAAAATAAGAATATTTCCAGAAATGTCAAATTTATATAAATATAGATAATATTATTAAAATCATCATAGATCCCTCTTAAATTTAACTTTCCAAATATTGAGAGGAATCAACTCTATCTAGGTCCAAATAGTTCCTCAAGTTTTAGACTAAAAAAGGTAGTGATTTTATCTTTATCCATGCTTGGTAGATTTGGAATTTTAACATCCCCTGGTAAACCTTGTATAAAAACACATAGGATTATAATGTTGTTATGGAACTCACTAGAATGTAAGATTTGCAATCATTTATTGCATAATCCTTAACAAAAAATTTAAATAAAATCACTGCCATTACATAAAGTAAATTAGAAATGGAAAAGAAAATTTTAGAACATAACAACCATTGTTGCAACATATTACCATAAATTTCCCTATTGAAACCTTAAATAATTATCATTGTTCATTTAATTAGCATAGTTAATCACACATTTTACATTGTAAGTGTTAACGTCATGCATGGAAGTAGCATCATTACAATGACATAATAGGAGAACACATTAATGGACAGTCGTATACCCTGGAAACCCCATAAGGAAAAACCAACAAACATTTATTTTATTGAATGTTTTGTGAGGGTGTTCACACCTCACTAAATGAATATAAGGGAGTCCATCCCTTAACCATTGTTAAAAATTTTACAAATAAATATCATCTTAAATTTAAACATAGCAAGCTGAATTCCATTACATTGATCATGATATCATTACCCCACTTTTTATTTAAGTGATGGTTGTTCCCTATAGTGGATTATTCTGCACTGATGCTCCCTCAATCATCATGGACCATCAGTTCATTGTGTTATCACTCAGATTTTCCTTGAAGTTGTTGGAAGAGGAAAGGGGTCCGAGGTAACCACAAACCAACCTTCACATACAGAATCTAGCCAATCTGTACCCAGAGAGGGCTCTCTCTATAAAATTTAGCTTTGTTTTTGAAAATATTAGGCTAGTTATAAAGTTCAGGAGTTTTGATTTTGTTTGGGTTGATGGATTTCTTTAGCTGAGAATAAGATCAAATAGTTTTAGTCCATTGGGCTAATGGAGTCAAAATATTGGCTGCACTGGCTTAAGTTTTTTAACAAAAGATGGTTTATCAGGGCAAGATAATCAAACTAGAAACAATTATAGATCTAAAGTGAATGGAATGGAATTCAAACGGATGAAAGGCAATAAAGAATCTTTCAACACATTCAAGAGAAGAGAAATAGATTGATTATCAATAAAGAGCAGTTAAGTATTCTTTACTAAATAACCAAAGATATATGAACTAGACAAACAGGAGCAATTAAGAATTCGTTGTTTAAAATAGTTTAGAAGAAAACATTTAGAATAATAACGACTGAAATTAGATTACACCTAAGTACTTTCTGATTTAATCGTTTTCGTTAAATATCAAGATAATGAAACACAGACGATATTGTAAACAAATATTAAACTTTAAAACATGGGATAGAGATGACTTATTGATCCTTCATTCGACACATGAATCCTGAGAAAAGTCTTTTGCCTCAATTCCTTGTCCAGTTTTGCCACGAAAAAATTCTCCAAAGCTCTTTATTCCAAAATATTCAATGTTACATCAGAGTATAAGAATCCACCCCAAATACTTCCAAGAGTGAAGTATTTATACAAATTCTAAACTAAAATATCTTGAAAAAATATCAAGATTAGTTCACAAATCTCTCAACCTATTTTACATAAATAGAACTTAAGTAAAGTACACTCTGTTAGACTCCGTCTTGTCTAGTCCTCTGTCAGAGTCAAATGCAGACGAGTAGCTGTCAAAATCTCAGTTCAAATATGCGGGCAGTTATTTGTAATAGGAGGGGAGAGTTGTGAGAGGTGTGCATGGAGAAAAACAGAGCTTCCATTGTACAGTTTTGACAGAGATTTTAATAAAAAATGCAGCTCTGACCCCTGAGATTCCTGTGGTATGAAATTTAACATTTGTCTCATCCTTTGTTTCATATGTAGCCTGTTTTGTTTCTGTTTCATTTCATTTCTAAATGAATACTTTTAAGTGAGAAAGGCAGAATTCAATTTATTTGCTCTGTCTTGAGGAAGTGTTCATATTTAATGTTTTCTTCTGTTTGACAAGGATTCATCTTCTATGCCCTTCGACCTCGCATCGATATTTCACTCTATATAATTTCAAACTTGATGTTAAATTTCTTAAAATTGTGACCTCGGAATGTCTGTGTTTTCTATTATATTTCACTATTCGAAATTTGTTCTTAATCCCACACAGCCCAGAAACCCCATTATTTATTAAAAAACCCCTTTCTATCAATTTACTAGCCTAAAATCAATATCAGTGTTTCATTTAGGTCATCTCAG
The DNA here is from genome assembly GCA_034641835.2 of Pinus albicaulis. Classification (NCBI taxonomy): domain Eukaryota; kingdom Viridiplantae; phylum Streptophyta; class Pinopsida; order Pinales; family Pinaceae; genus Pinus; species Pinus albicaulis. Next base: position 1,341,580,731 of record CM076584.1, on the reverse strand, counting down.
ATCCTATTGGACATCTTTCACTGAGTTTGACTCGGAGAGAGCCCTCTCCTGTCCTCGTAGGGCTAGCTACGAGGCTAAGCTTGGTTTGATGTTGCCTCGAGTTTTGCCTTCTTCAGCCTATGGCAGAATCGAGCGCTAACAAACTCAAACTAATGCATCTATTTAGCACGATTTCTTATGGATAGGTGATGAAAAAGAGGAGAAATCGAATTTGATCCAACTCTTAGTTGATGATGAGGCATCCAAGTCACTAACTGCTTCCTTTCTTTGTGCATTCTACTCCAACAATTCGGCAAACTTGGGGTCCAATGATATCTTTTTATTTCTCAATCCGTAATAGATATGTAAAAAGTGAAAGAGGTTATTGTAGATAAATATGTTGGTGAGATACACCTCTTTCAGTTTCCTAAAATTCCTCTCCAACTGTGCACAATAGGCTCTGTAAAAATATGTGTAAAATAGAGTTTTACAGAGTCTGAAAAATAGCCTGTAAAGATCTGCATGTATCTCTCATTCTGAAATCACTGTGCAAAAAGTGAGATAGGTTTTTGTATATTGGTCTCTTAGGAACAAAAAAATCCTTCATTTTTGTATGATGTATTTCTGATTGGCCACAATCTTCTCTGCAAAATGATGACCTAACTGGAATTTTCTGCAAAACTTTCTTTCAAACATTGTTTAATATTTCCAAAACCATAATAGATATTAGAAAAGTGAGAGTGGTTTTTGTAGATATTCCTCTTAAAAACATAAACCTCCTTCAGTTGTGAAAAATTCATCTTGGATTGATAACAATAGTTTCTGCAAAACAATGACTAAAACATGCAATGTCTGCAAAAATATTACTTCTTGTTGTGTTTTTCATCTTTTCACTTTTTTGTTCTTTTGATTGTTTTACTTTCACTTTAGAAAAAATTCAATGTTGGTTGGTGAAATTGTTTTCATATTTTTTTAACCCTTAATATCTTCATGTTTTCTTTCACTGTTTACTATTTACTTTTTACTTTTTACCGCTCTATTTTTTATCTGTCTCAACTTTGTCATGAACTTGTATGTTCTGTTTTGTAACTATCTTCCCTGCTGTTTATCTTCATGCTAGCTGATTCACTTGAATTGGTCTTCAATATAATACTCTTTAATCCTGATACTCTTTAACTGTTCTTTACTGTGTCCTTTTACCTTCAATGTGTAGTTTAGGTTTTTACTGTCTGTTTCAACAGTAAATTGTTTATTATCTTGTTTCCTTTGCTTGTCTTTCAACTATATGTTTTATCTTCCAGCTATGTTTGAATAGATTTGACAACACTCTTGGAGTAAACAAGTCTTATGAATAGTATTAAGACTGTTTATCCAAGGATGTGGTCTTCTGATCACCTGTAAAACAAAACAAATTGTTAAGAAAGCATTGGTTTGCAGGGGAGGTCGAAAAGGTTTCATTTGATTTTGAGAGGTCTGTGGAGTGAATCTAGAATGATTTTTGGGAGGTAAACCATGCTTGAATCAGTTAACAGAGGCTTCAGGTGGCGCAGCTGGGTGACAAATGGTTTTACTGCACAATCAGGTGAAAATGAGCAACACTAGGGTGTTTGCGCTTAAACGGGTAAATGGTTGATATTGGTGGGTAACCTTTGAATGAACAGTGATTTTAACAGGTACTAGTTATGGTGGAAGAACCTTGGAATACTCGACTGCAATTCTCTTCAGCAAGGTAACGATCCGCAGACTTCAACAGTTGATTTTTGAAATTTGTTGCATGGGAGACTGGTTAGTGCACGAGATAATTAAAACGATGCGGGCACGTTTGTTTTATTCACAAAGTCAAAAGGTTGGCAGGTTTTTAATGATGACATCAGCAGGTACGATGGATGTGTCACAGAGGATAGGCGGTAAGCGGTTTTTCTGCACCGCTTTTGAGGGAAGGTGGTATTGAGCGGATGGGCAGCGATTCCACATAAAGAATGACACGTGGCCATGGTAATGTTTGAAAACCACCGGAATTTCGCGTGTTATTGTTCAGATCGGGGATGGCCAGCGTAATTATCAACAGCCGTTGATCTTGGAGTGGGTGATGGAACAGTGGTCGGGGAGTGAAGTTGACGGGGAGTTAATAGGAGGGCTCGACGCAATTTATTATTGATTAATTGCATCGGGAACGATTTCATTGGCGTGTTAGGTTCTTAATTAATCGTGAGGATTAATTAATTCCTTTGTTAAAAACACGGAAAAGTGATCGAGCGCGGGGAAAATATACATAGAGATGAAGTTTGTTTTGAATTAAAATTTGAGTTTATTTTTTGTTTTAAACACATATAACATATGTTTAAATATTTTTACATATTTTTATTATATGATAATTAAATTAGATTAATCCAATTACCATAGGGGGCAGGATTAACATATAATGATATATTTTAACCAAAGGGGGTATAAAGTGGGTTTTTTATTTGAACAAGTGAGGATTAAATACTTTGGTTAAAACTATAATACATGGGCTTTTTTAGGATATTATATAAAACGGAGTTATATATAATAGGCGAAGGTCGTTTTTGTAAGGAGTTAATACATAAAATCAATGTTAATATGACAAATGAGTTAAAGCGCTAAGTGTAAAACATTAAAATAATGTATTTAACTTATGCTTGCATGAAAGGGTTTTTATGGAATATTGCATGATTTTCCTAAGAAAAATGGGATTTTACTTAGGAAAAGATTTCTTAGGGGTGAATGAATGTCATGATGAATGATTTTGAGTACTTAAGCTTTTCCAATTATTGGGCCGAGGGTACCTCCAAAAGTCAAGGAAATGCCTTGAGCCCCTATAATTTTCAAATGCCTTAGTACTTAGGGGAAATTAGTGAAATGTTTAGAGAAAAATGAGAGGGGAAGTTAATAATTTGACTTTTCTATGCTTTAATTTCTTCCAATGTAGTGTCTACCTTTGCACTTTGTGATGAAAGTAAAAGATTAGCACATCTAAAACCATTGATCATCACATGTAATTCTGCAACATCATCTACCTACCCTACCTACTTTACTCTACTATTTTTTCTTCTTTATTAGGGTGCACTTAAACTGGCAAACCCTTATCACACTTTTTCTTTTACATATGGAAATCTATCTAATTCTAACCTTATTACATCCAAGGGCTCAAATTAAACTGTTGAGCCCCTTTTATTTACTCTACCTATCTACTTATCTGCCAAGATTAAACTGTTTGGCCAGATATTTATTCTCTATTCTACAACATGAAATTGAAAAATGAATGAGTCAAGTTTAAACAGTTTGACTCTTCATAAATTGTGGCAAAAGTTTAACAAGCTGCACACAATTGCTTATTACAAAAAATGAAATAGTAGTGGCATTTAGACTTGCACACTTTCCTGGTCTATTTTTGTTTGGGGTTCATTTCTTTCACTTTTTGACCATTTTATTCTTTTCACCCTTTGATTTTTCTTTTAGGGTATACCCTCTTTACATTTTTTAATTTTTTTTTATTTTTTTGAAAATATGGAAAACCTTTGCAACAAGAAAAGGTATGAACATATTACATAGTCCATCAAGTCAATCATGAAATATGACACCTATTGGTATAGTAGTCTAACACATTGTTTTCCCTAATATTAAATATAATACAGCCTACACAGAAGGCATAATTATTTCTTGCAATTACTACCATCACCAATTCTGACATCATGATTATATAAAACAATTATCAATCCCTAAAAATAAGCCTCTACTCATTATACTTTAAAAATCTTCCCATGCTCCTCTTTCTTTCACATGCGTAAATTAAAAGTACATAATTTCACTAAAATGATTATTTATATATGTATTTTTACGGCTATGATACCTATTTATCCATCCAAATCTCACATGAATAAAGTAAAATTCATAAATATTACCAAGGAAAACTCATCTATCCACACTTCACATGCATTATAAGAAAAGTAGTAGATAAATTTTACCTATGCCCAAAATAAGACAGTAATATTTAAAATATTTACCATGGTTATTAAGCTAATATTTAAAACAATTGCCATGGTTATCACTATCTCTTTGCAGAAGAAGAGGGAAAATTATTCCAAAATATAATCACCACAACTATTATTATTTTCTTTTCATAAAAACGCATTATTTTCCAAAAGAAAAACCACCACTACTACCCATATTATTTTAGAGGAAAAATAACACGATGGCTTATAATTATGTGCATGCAATTACATAAATTTTATCCAAAATAACCTAACTGATTGAACATCATCTTTGAATAAAACTATCACAATATTTATTATTTTTATACATGCCAATACGTATTTATTTTACAAGAAATTATAATACAGTAGTTGTTTTTTTTGTGCATGCAAAAATATTTTTTTTTTTCAAAAATCTATCGCAATTAACTATTTGTTTGTATATTTAAAAACATTCTCTTTTTCAAGAAGAATAATGAAATAACTATTGTTTCTATGTATGTAAACCCATATTATTTTTCCACGAGGATGCTAACACAATAGGAATTATTCTTATGCACATTAACACATATTATCTTCCAATACATCTAATACAATAGACATTACTTTTGTCTATATAACCACATAATCTTTTCAATAAAACTAGAATTGTTTCTTATCCTTGTGTGCACAGTATTAATTTGCAACCTTTCAAGAAAATAACCTTGATTCTTACTACTTTAAGCACAAAATGCGTATGCAAGTTTTCAAGACAGTAATTTTGAAACTTATTATTCCATGCACCTGAATTCATATGCATCCTTCCAAGAAAATAATCATGTTTATTATCATTTCATGCAAGAATTCATATGTAATATCTCAAGAAAATAACATTGACTCTTGTTAATTCTTCCGCAAGATGCAAATGAAATATTTTCAAGAGTGCATGGTTACTTATCTTTGCATACATTATATATGATGATCCCCATACGAAATTGATTCAATTGTGTTTTAATAGTAGAACTCTTGACTGACACGGCCAAAAATTCTAGTCTTCTTACAAACTGTTGGTCAACATCCCATTTTTCTTCCAACTAATGTTGACGATTCTTCCTACATGTGAAGGCCTCAAAATGTTTTACAATGAGATTTTATGACTGGGAATTGAACTCTTGAACCCTCATATGCACATTCATGTCTACTCACATATGAGTATTATATTAACTAGTTCAAACCATAAATGGGATAGAGAACAATACTTAATTAAAGAAAGAAATAAAATTATGAATGATGTGATGGATACTTCTTCAAGTGCTTCATACATAATGATTACAAATTCACAAATATAAAGAATAATTTTGAGATGGTTCCTCCCCAGCTGTAACATTGGGCACAAAAAAACTACCATTTGAATTCATACCCCTCTTATCCAAATCATGAATTCTTTTCTTTGTTTGATTTATATTTTTTACCATATAACTCATAACAGTTATTGATATTAACCATTCGTCAAACAAGTTATCACCATAATATTTTCAATAATAATTTCAAGTTATTACTAGTATTACTTAGGAGTATTTCATATTCCCACCCTTAAATATTACATCATATTTAGTGTTCATCCCATCTTCTTTTTCCCTCATTATATGTTTGTCCAGTATTTATATACCAATGGAAATTCTCCTTTTTATTTGGATTGTTTCTCTTTTGCAATCTCCTTTCTAAACCGTCTATAAATCACGAGATTTATCTCTAATCATGATATTTCTACAACTGAAACAACCAAAGAAAGGGGTCCTTCCCATTCAAAATGAAGTATTTTACTTCTAGGAAGTATCAATAAGAAAAAAAATGTTTTATCAATAATTATAAATATTTACAACTACAAGAATATTCAATTTTTACTTTCAATCATTTGGCCATTGTTCAATGTCATGAAAGAAAAATTCTCTATACCAACTTATTTTTACTTTCCAATGATCTTGGAAATAATGGCCGCTTCACGGAATAATTTTAATTACAAATGGTTTATTAGCTGTGGAAAGCACTCTAACAGTGGTTTATTAACCTGATAACAAGCACCTTTTTTTATTTTACAACCTCCATGGAAAACACTCCATCGCGTATGACCAAAAAATATAATATAATCACATTTTTTTTAATCACAACATTTCATTCAAATGATATTCACAATATTTTAGCTATCGATTATTTATCATAGTACTTCTACGTCCTCTCTAATCATTGAAATGATCAAAGTAGTCATAACTTCACCAAGTGCATACTATCTTAGACCCTACTAAAGACATCAATAATGCTGGTAATATAATAGAGGAAATACACTTCCAGTAGTTCCTTCCTAAGCACTAGAATCTTTTCCTATCAGGAAGTATAGAATAATTCCTAGACAAACATAATATATATATATATGTGTGTGTGTGTGTGTGTGTGTGTGTGTGTGTCTATATATATATATATATATATATATATATATATATATATATATATATATAATTATAATTATAATTATAATTATAATATTTTAACACATCACTTATCTGATCAATTAACTCCTTTTTCTATGAAAATCACAGTGATAAAAAGAATTCTCCTCTCAACCAATGGGAATGGGTTTCCACTAACCATATGGAGCCAATTTCAAATCCAGGATAATTTTTCTTCATAAAGACCACACAGGGTCCAACCTAGGATTCCACTGAGCTCACCGAGTCTAACCTAGAATTCTATTAACTACACCAGGCCTAGCCTAGGAGTTCATTAACCATACCGGTTCAAATCTATGATTCTTGTTGGTAGTGTCCTATCTATTCCTCCAACAATACCCTATCTTGAGGAATGTTAGCTCAATAACTAACTCTTTTGGGCCTCTTCCAACACGCTACAAACCAACAAGGTTGCCTCTGGATTTTCATTTCTTAGCATATTTTCCAACCCTTTTCCCTAAATGAGATTATCTATGTCTAGTTAGAGGAAAATTGGGCAAGAAACCACATTTTCACATTGCCCTCCTTGGACCTTTCCCAAATATCATATAACTATCTGGGATGTCAAATTGCATTTTAGAATTTTTCACCTTTCTTATTTGCATAACTAGCCACATGCACATTAACATTAAAGAAAAGGAGAATTTATGTACATCATGTATTCCTTCTCGATCCTTGGAATGTGCCCCATAGTCTGTAAAAATTAATTTGAAATGAAATCATGACTGACATCTCATGCCATGCAGGTAGTGTTCATTTCAAATTTATCACATAATAATCAATATGTAATTTAGAAAAAAACATTACAAATATTGCATAACATAACGTTAAACATTATACCTTCACATTTGCAATTGAAAATCACATTACAAAATTTTACCTTGCACTTCTCTTTATATTGCATGTTGTTGAAATCTTAGTGACATCAATATGTTGTGATTAAACTTGTCTTGCTTAATCACACTAGCAACATTAGTCACAATTCCTTTTGATAAAATCATACCTTCTACAAAATATCGTTATTCAAAAAAAATATTTATTAAGTACGTTCAAGATTATTTTCACTTCACATGCATCAATTTTATTAATATTTCATCAAAGTATAAAGGTATTGGTCCTATCCCTATTTCCTAAAACTCTTCCATGCTCTATATATACACAAATTAAAACAATATTTGCATGAAGTTGTTTTATACAACAACAATTAAGGAAATATAACCTTCAAATATACGATATTCACTCATTCATGTAAAATGAAATTTCATATACACATATATATCTAATCAATAATCATTATGAAAAATTAATAAATTTAAGTCAACAACCAATAATTTTCTTGGTTAAACCAATTATTAATGCTAATATATTCAAAATTCCATCCAGGTTTTTGTTTAGTGATGGCAACGAAGACACATGTCCATAACACAAAAGACATAATTGATTACGTTTAATATGTAATGTCACCACAACATTCACACACACTGAATAAATATGTAAAGGATGGAATTATCATATTTGTTATATCTAGGATGCATACTAACTAGCATAATCATTTAATCGTCAACTTGTAGAATTGTGAAGTTTGAACAAACAACATAATAAAAAACATTTGATCACCACTATAAAAAATCATTAAGTAGGTAGATCATACATAATCTATTTCATCTCATGCATTATAATACTATCATATAACCTTGGATTCTCTCATCAAAGTAATTCACATTTATGTATGTTCATATGCAAAACCACAACCATTTTGCATTATGTTTTTATTATAATAATACATTTATATTTATCAATAAATTTTAAAGAGACTATTGTTATCATGATTTAAGTTCTTTGTAACATTCAAAAACTTAGAGTCATATGTGTGCATGTTAAAAAATATCCACTTGCACAATTATCATAGTTTATTGCATACTATATTATTATGCATAAAATCACATACAAACCTTTACTAAAACAATAATAACAATTCACCATTAGTACTTGAGTGTAAATAATAGTTATGGTAGCAATCCAATCATCGTCAAAATCAATAGTGTATTGACAACATTATGCATATTGAAATATACCTTTGACGATAAGTCTAATAGTTAGCCATGCGATACTAAACAATCAATGCTACCAACCATCATAAACTCAATCAAAATCCACTAGGGTTCTTTCAATGTCTTTTAAAAAAAAGTATTATCCTCTTCAAGGGCATATCCGACCTTTCTACATTACTTCATTATGACACATAAAAATATATTCATTCATTTTTTTCTTATAAGAAGTTCCTTATATCTATAATAATTTTTCTTTAAAATCACTATTATAAATTATCATAAGAGTATGGATGCAAAGGTTTGTAGTTAATCCATACTATCATTAATAACACTGTGAATATTCAAAATTGTTTATGATTTAGCTACAAATATTGTAACATAATTTCTTGTTACCTTTTATCCACATAAAGACTCAAATACCCTGAGCACATTTATTCTTTAGAAAAAACATCACACTTGTCATTTTTCAATAGGGTTATTAACACCATCATGCATCTCATATCAAAGGAATTCCACTACATACCTTTCCATGTAATTTTTGTTAGTGTCATACTTGAAATGATATCGATTATAATCATATGTATACTTCTTTTATGCTTATGTATTCCTAAAAGGAACCAGTGTTGCAACTTTTTTCTGTAGGTTTTAACCCAGAATGGAAATTATCTACACACGAATCTTATAACAGAAAATAAACAATAGTGAGAGAATAAAACATAAAACAGATAAACATAGAGATTTTCCCCTAGATCCCAAATCGGGATGACTAGCTTGATATTTTCATTATATTCCTTTTAGTGTTACAACACATATATATACATGTCGAAGCATACATAAACCCTAATCCATTAATCCTGGATTAGAACATAACCGTAGTTCCCTTGACCGGATCTACAAAAATACCAGCGGCCAAAAACCATCGTACCCCAAAACCATGTGCAAAACCATGCACAAAACCATGGGCGCGGACCGTCCACTGGAAATTAAGGACCAAAAATTTTCACCGGGCCGCTGCCTCGGACCCCAATAGGGGGGGCTACTACCCCCCCTGTGACCCCCCTGTTGCGCCCAGTGCGCGTGATTAGTCGTGGAAAGAATATAACACATACCCAAAATTTTCTCTAATACCACTTGCGACATCACTCGATAAACCTCATGTAAAAATACATAGGATTAGTTTACATAATTTAGAAGCATGCAAAATTTGCTATCGCTTGTTCCATAATCCTTAACAAAACTTTTCAATAAAATTCATTTAATAAAGTAACTTTAGAAATGGAAAATAAATTCACATAACGTAACAACCATTTTTGGAACATATTAACATAAATATCCTTGATGAAACCTTACATCATTATCATTTTTCATTTAATGAGGATATTTAATCACATATTTGATTATTTAAGTGTTAATTTCATGCAAGGAAACAACATAATTAGAATGAAATAATAGGAAAAAATGTTAATGGACAATGATATATGCTTGAAACCCCACAGGGAAAAGCCAAAAAATGTTTATTTTATTAAACTTTTCATAAGGGTGTTCACTTGTGACTCAATGCCTGTAAGGGAGTCCATCCCTTTACAGTCGTTAAAGTTTTTACAAAGAAATATGATCTTAAATTCAAAAATAACAAGCTAGAAGCCATTACATTGATCATGATATCATTTACCCCACTTTGTCTTTATGGCCTAGTTTTCCCTACATTGACACTCCCTCAATCAACATGGACCATTAGTTAATTTCCTTCAGTAATATTAAATATAATCCATCCTTTGAATAAGTCATAATCCTTTCCTCCAATTACTAGTGTCACCAATTGTGACATCATGATTATATAAAACATTTATCAATATCAAAAAATAAGTCTCTACTTATTATACTTTAAACATCTTCTCATGTTCTTTTTTCTTTCACATGCGTAAAATAGAAATATATAATATCACCAATATGACTATTTAACCATGAATGCCAAAGGCTATGACACCTGTCTATCCATCCAAATACCATATGCATAAAGTAAAATGCATAAATATTGCCAATGCATACTCATATATACACAATTTACATTCATTATAAGAAGAGGACTAAATACATTTTACCCTTTCCCATAAGGACACAATAATATTTAAAATATTCACCATGGTTTTCATGGAAATATTTAAATAATCACCATGGTTATCATGGAAATATTTAAAAGAATCACCATGGTTATCACTATCTCTTTAGACAATAAAAGGGAAATATATCCAAAAGATAAGCACCCCAATTATTATTATTTTCTTTTTACAAAAACACATTCCTTTCCTAAAAAAAAACCTCCACAAGTACCCATATTAAGTTTTAAAAACTAGCATAATAGCTTATTATCTTTGTGCATGCAATTACCTAAACATTATCCAAAAGAACCTATCCCATCAACTATTATCTTTGAGGAAAATTATCGCAATATTCATTATTTCTGTTCATTCAAATACATATTTCTTTTACAGTAAATTCTAGCACAATATTTGTTCTTTTTGTGCATGAAAAATATATTTCTTTTTCAATAAATCTATGAAAATTAGTTGTTCTTTTTTAATATGTAAACACACTCATTTTTTCAACAAAACTAATGCAATAGTTATTGTTTATTTAAACATAGATTTCTTTTCCACAAGGAAGCCAACACAATAGAAATTATTCTTATTCACATGAAAAATTATTCTATTCCAATAAATCTAATACAATAGCCATTACTTTCATATATATAACCATATTATATTTTCAAGAAAAATAGCATATATTATTATCCTTGTATGCATAAGCTAATTTTCAACCTTCTAAGAAACTTACCTTGATTCCTTCCACTTCAAGCACAAAATACATATGCAAGTTTTCAAGAAAATAATATTGACTCTTATCACTCCATGCACAAGAATTCATATGCATCCTTCCAAGAAAATGATATTATTTCTTATCATATCATATGCATGAATTCATATGTAATATTTCATGAAAACAACCTTGACCCTTATTATTTCACGCATAATATGAAAATGCAATATTTTCAAAAGATCATGGTTACTTAACTTTGTGTTGGGAATCACGATTGTCGTTAGACTAAAAACCGCAGGTGTTATTCAACAATCACATCACAAGAGATAAGGATCCACAAGAGGTTGTTAGTCCGTGTCGTGAAAAACACGGGGAGTGTTGGTTTATCTAATTTCCAACAATATCCCCCCCAATGTGAGCTGAGTGTGTATCGAACTTGTGACCTACACTCTAATACCTCTTGTTGGGAATCATGATTGTCGTTAGACCAAAACCCATAGGTTTTAGTCAACGGTCGCATCGCAAGAGATACGTATCCATGAGAGGTAGTGAGTACACGTCAATAAACACACAGGGACCATTGGTTTATCCAATTTCGAACACTTTCATCCATTATATCCTGCGAGCCCCATCCAAAATAAATTCAATTGTGTTTTAATATTAGAAATATTGGATGACACGACCAAAAATTTTAGTTGGTCGATCTCCAATTTTTTCAAATTCATGTCGACACCTTTTTCAACCTGCATAGTCCTTAAAATATTCTCCAATGAGTTATTCTTACTAGGAATTTGACTCTTGGAAAATCACACATGCATTCATGTCAGCTCACATGTGAGTATTATAATAACTAGTTCAAACCGTAAATGGCCAAAGCATAGTACTGAATTAAATAAATCAATAAAATAAATAGTAATGTAGTGGATACTTATTCAAATTCCTCATGGTACATAATAATTATAAATTATATATATAAAGAATGATTTGGAGATGGTTCCTCCCTGGCTATAACGTTGAGTGAAGAAAACTACCATTTGAATTCATACCCCTCTGATCCATATCGCAAATTATTTTCCTTGTTTGATTCATATTAGTTTCCAACTAATTCATAATGGTTCTTTATCTCAACCATTAGTCAAACGAGTTATCACCATAATATTTTCAATTATAATTTCAAGTTATTAAAATTATTACGAAGTGGTATTACAGGAGTTAAGATGGCATATATTATGGTGATTGTCTGAATCATATAAATGAAATGGTAGGTAGATTAGAATAAACATAAACTCATAGTAAAAACAAAAAAGACTTATGTCATGATACATCTCACCTTGCCAATATTTCAAAAAACATAAAAAATTAACTAAATTATAACTTTATTTTAAATTATTATCATTATTTATTATAAAAATAATTAATATATGAGTTTCACATATATACATGTTACAAAAATCTTAACCACTGAGAATTAACTTGGAAATTTCTAACTTGTTGGACGCAAAGGCGTATTCTATATCTCACGAGATGTGGAGATGCTTCCATGATAAACATTGAGTTGAGATGTGTATTATCTAGACCAATATAGATTCATCTTAACTACACATCTAAAAAGATACCTTCAGGTGAAAATCTCTTTCAAAATGCGAAACATAAACTAAAGGTTGGAATCTCAAGAGGTTTAATTCGATATACACTTTTTGTGCTTACTTAATATGTGCCCCATTTAAAATTTTATATATATATATATATATATATATATATATATATATATATATATATATATATATATATATATATATATATATATATATAATTTTAAATGGGGCACATATTAAGTAAGCACAAAAAGTGTTACTCATCTACCTCATAGAAAATAACAATGTATATTATAGTTAAAAAATAAAAAGGGAATATGTATAGTTAGTTTTAATTAAAATCATTACAAAAAATCAATAATTCGACTTTGTTGTTGTTAGATGTCTATATTAAGTAACATAATTTTATACGAATTTTAGAAAGGTAAAGTACTTAAAAAAAATCGAAAATGTACATTTTTTGTAATGTTCCTAGTATGAAAATTAACAGTGATATTAAAAAAAGCATATGTAAAATTTATAAAAATCAGTAAACCATTTTAACATACAGAAAATCACATGAATTTTTCTCTAAAAAAAACTATTTTATTATTAATATAGGATGAATAAAATGTTGAAAAATGTGCACATGGGATTTCAAAGGAAAGCTAGACAATCATAGGTGAGAAAATGTTGCCCAGATGCAAGGAAACTGACCCCTCTAGAAGGAACTATGTTGGTACTAGAATTTATGCACTGCTGCCTGATTGGAACCCTATTTGTGCCTCTTAAACTGCCCAAAAAAATTCACCAAATTAACCTCGTGCTCTCCACTCAAAACCCAGAAATGGTTTTCTCTAGTTTTGACACTCCAAAATCATCTACAAAAGCTAGACATGCCTCCATTTCCAGAAAATCATGGCCTGAAGAAAAAATGTCTTTGCATCCCCTCCACATGCTAATAAATCTCACTTGGAAACCCTTCTTGGAGTCCCAAATCAACCCAGTCCCAAAATCCCTCAGCCAAGCCTCCCTAGAAATGACTCCACCAATCACTGTGTTGCCCAGGAACACTACTGTGTAGGCCTCATGCAAGGGAATTTCGACCTGAGAGAGCAACACTCTCCCAACATGTAAATCACCCAGAAATATCCTGAAATTTGAGCAAATAAATGTGCAATAAGGACCCAATAATTTTTTCCCTAGAATTCTCCCTCACAATAATAATGGCTCTCTATTATGTATCCACTCTAGGGAAAAGTAACTATAATACCCCTGTTGTATGCCTTCTCCATCCTTCACGAAATTTGGTTAGATGTTCCTAGGGTGGCACTCGAGGTCCACCAATGAAAGGGGTGAGTTTCCACCTTGGAAACTCTTGTGATAAACAACAATTATGACTCACTTGAAAAAATAGAGCAACAATGATAATTGTCAAGTTATCAAAAATCCCAATAGTTTCCAGTGTTCTCTTACTTATACATGTTTTCCTTCTTCAAGTGGGTCCCTCATCCCAATTATTTTGACTTCTCCTTAGGCAAATATATAATCCCTTTTAACTGGGTCTCTATTTCATGTGGGTGCCCCCTACATACCATCAACTCAAATATTTTGACCCCTTCTCCTAAGTTGGTGCCCAAAATTGTGTTATCTCCCAAAATTGCAAAGATGGCATTTCTTAGGAAAAATATTTAGAAGGGGAATTACAGTCCTCCCCTCCCAAATGTTTCTTGTCTTCAAGGGACTGAAATTTTGGATATTGTAAGATATTCTTACTCTCCCATGTATCATCATCAACTAGAAAATATTTCCACCTAACCAAGTATTCTTGGATTACCCTACTCCTTAGCCTCCTTTCCTGTATCATCCAAAGGAGGCAGTTCAGTGATTGTCATCACTGGTTGTCACAAGTCCTTTTTCAGGAATGAGTGTTAGGTCCCTATGATATTAGTGTATCCCCTTCTTATTATAATGTAGCCCTGTTATTGTTATTTTCGTGCCCATGTAGTCCCCATATTGTTATTATTGTGCCCCATAGGTGTAGCCCCATTATTGTTATTGTTGTGCCCCTGTGGTCCCCATATTGTTATATTATGAACCCTTAGACTCCTATATAAATAAGGTAGGTTTTGTCATTTGTATCATCCAAAAAATTTTCATTTATTTAATGTAAAGGAAGTTTCTCCCTTTAATTAGCTGATTTCTAAGTCATTGATATATCTTTTCCTAAATTTTTGTGACATGGTTTCTTAACAATTGGTATCAAAGCTTTGGATTCTAGGGTTACACTGTGGAAAACATGTCATCTTGGAATTTTTAGTATAATTTTTTTCTATGAAGGTTCAAAAGCTAAACAAAGAACCAATTTGAGACAAAATTGAGTGGAAATATGTGTAAAAATTTCAAACCTTAGTTCATAATAATTTTGGATATATGATATCTAGAATTTAAGGTTTTTGCAGGATCCATAATTTCATCTCAAACAAGTGACCAGGGGAAAATAATCATAACTTTTATTTCAGGCATCAGACTAGAATTTTGTAAAAAGTTTCAAAAATTTCATGGAATGTAATTTCTTTTGTATCAATTTCAAAGTTGAAGGTTGAAATAGTGACACATGGCATGCCATAGAAGTTCGCTCTAGCGAACTAGCCCATAATTAGGTAATTTTGGGAGATTGGTTTGAAGAATCCAAATTAGGGCTGACATGTGGCATTAGAAAGAACACTCAGAGGGTTAATACAAAAGTGCAACTCAAATCGTAGAGATCATAAATCACAGAGATACATCAGTTTCAATATCAAGCTTCTCAAAAGGAAGAAAAAGGTGTGTATCTTTTTTAAAATTTGCTTAACTTTTGTTTGAAAATTCTATTTCAAATGATTCCAAGGGCATATTGAAGCATATATATCAGTAATGGGTTCTATAATTCCTACCAAAAATAATCACACAACCATTAAGCCCTCAAAAATCTCTACTATGATGCATGAAGAGGAAGAAGTGAAACATGATATATGAAAATTACGAGACCAAGTGCAACAAAGTTCGCTCTCGCAAAAAGAAATAAAAAATGAAATGGAAGCTAAGATAGATGGTTTGAAGAATGACACGACAAAACTTCTGAAGAAAGAACAAAGAGGCATACTTTCACAATTATTCTCACTATAGGTTCAAGCAGTGGAACATCACATTGAGAATCAACAAAAAATTCTCCAACTCTTAAAGGATAACATGAATTTGGCGCATAATTGAATGAAACTACAAGCATATCAACATCACAGTGAAAGAAGTTTTGATGTAGGCAAATTAGTATTTATATGGCTACAACCATATAAACAAATGTTCCTCAAGCAAGCTATGACTTATAATAAATTATTTCCAAAGTATTATGGTCCTTAAAAGGTGTTGCAAAAGATTGGTACTATGGATTACAAATTGGAGTTTCTTGCATATTCTCAAGTTCACCTATTTTTCCATGTTTCATGCTTAAAGAAATTTATATGTGACAAACTCCCAGTTCAAAAAATATTTCCATAACTTGAGGAGGATAGAAAAATCATATTGGAACCTGAATCAGTAATGGAAAAAAGAACTCGAAAATTATGAAATCGATCAATTTTAGAGTATCTCATCAAGTGGAAGAACTTACCTACTGAGGATTCCACATGGGCGGATGAGAATTGTATACAGAAGCACCCATAAATAATAAAGCGTTGAGGACAAAACTTGTTTGAAGGAGAGGGGAATATTAGGTGCCTATAATACTAGTGTAGCCTCTTATTATTGTTAGTGTAGCCCCATTATTATTATTTTTGTGCCCATGTAGTCCCCATAATTTTTATTATTGTGCCCCATAGGTGTAGGCCCATTATTGTTATTGTTGTGCCCATGTGATCCCTATATTATTATACTGTGACCCCTTAGGCTCCTATATATAGAAGGTAGCTTTTTTCATTTGTATCATCCAAGAATTATTCATTTATGTAATGTAAAGAAGGTTTCCCCTTCGAAGAGGCTTATTTCTAAATCATTGATATATATTTTCTTCCATTTTATGAGCTGGTTTCATAACAATGATATGCGAAACACATTATGAATACAAATCTTTGAAGGAAACTCCAACTCATATTCTACCTCCCCAACTCTTGTTACTACCCTATAAGGGCCATATAAGTGTGGCTTGAGCTCCTCAGTTGCCTTCTTCTTTAGTGAGGAATTTCGTTAGGGTTGAAGACATAATCAGACCATATTCCCTACCTTAAATTGTCTCTCCACCTTGCGTATATCAGTGTACAACTTATGTTAGCTTTTTTCCAGTTGTAAGTTGTCATTGAGAGCCCTAATAATCTCATGGATCTTTTGGACATAGTCCTTTTCCCAGGGGACCTACTATCTCGAAAAATGATGTCAAAAAAAGAGAGTACATCATATCCATACCGAGTGCTGAAAGGTGACATACCAATCGACATATGGTAGGTAGTGAAGTAGTAGAATTCTTCTAGGTGAATATACTTAAACCATGCTCTCTCCTACCCGATCACATAGTTACGCAGGTACCCATCCAACCACTAGTTCACAATATCAATATTCTCATATGTTTGAGGGTGATAACTTGTGTTGGGGTAAGCTGTGTCCCCACAAGTATAAACAAATCCTTCCAAAATTCTTCCACAAACCTGCCATCTTCATCACTAACTATGGTATTTGGTGTACCATGTAGCTGGAATAGCTCTATGAAGAACACATTTTCTACTTGAGAGGAAGAAGATATTAAAGGGATGGAAAAGAAATGAGAAAAATTGGTCAGTATGTCCTTGACAGCATAGATACAATACTACTTATGTTGCCTCTCCTACAATGTCTGCTACTCTAGGAAAAATTGAAGACTATTGTGGCCAGTCTTCACCATGACCTAGTTTCCCACAAAATATTACATGAAATTTTCCACTGCATGCATCATGGATGGAATATCTTTGTCATAAAATACAGTAAAAAAACTCATGGGGTAGTAGTTTTATCCTCTAAAATGTGGGTTGGTCCCATTACGTCAAAATTACCCCAACCTCTTCTCAATAAGCATCACACTCCAAGACAAATGGTCGTATTAAATTTGACAAAGCCAAGATAAGGAAACTGATGATGACCTTCTTAAGGTGGTCAAAAGCCTATTGTTTTATCTGCATCCACTCGAAGGCCCCCTTCTTCGTTAAGTTTGTTAGGGGTGTTGCAGGATGGAAGAATCCTCTCACTAACCTCCTATAGTTTGTACAAATTCCTAGGAATCCCCTCAAATTAGTCACATTCCTAGGTGTTGGCCAATCTAGAATAGCCCTAATCTTCTCCTGGTGTACCTTCAATCCATGCTCTTTTATCACTTGCCCAAGGAACAACATCTACAACAATCCAAACTCACATTTTTACATATTCACATACAATTACTACTCCTTAAGTATGTGAAGTACCTCCTCCAAGTGTTGGAGGTGCTCCTCCCACATCTTGCTATAGATAAGGATGCTATCAAATAAGATGAGAGAAAAACATTGCAACTTACCATTGAACATGTGATTCATACAAGACTGAAATGTGACTGGATCATTGGTAACCCTAAAGGGAATTAATAGAAATCGAAGTATCCATAGTGGTAGTGACAAGGAGTCTTTGGGATGTCCTTCTCCCTCACTGGAATCTGGTGGTACCCCAAGAACAAGTCTATCTTAGAGAAGTGTCTAGGTCCTCTAAGCTCATACAACATCTCATCATTATATATAATGGGGTATTTTTTCTTCAATGTCTTCTTTTTGAGGGCCCTGTAGTCGATACACATGTACAGAGTCCCATATTTCTTCTCCACCAAGACCACAAAAGAAGAAAATGGGCTCGAGCTAGGCCTGATGTGTCCTAGTCTGAGTAACTTATATATATACCTTTCAATATGATCTCAAAAGGCCTTGGGGTGCTTGGGGGTAGTAGTTATAACTATGTTAACCCCCTCCTCCAACTCGATGTTGTTTTTAAACACCCTATTTGGTGGTTAGTCGGGCAATATCTCTCCAAAAACCCCCTCATACCTCTCTAGCAATGCCAATATGTTTAGATGTAGTGGACGTGTCTATGTCCCCGTTTCTGAGACCTGAATCTACACTACCCACTCAATATCTCCATGTGGAAAATATTCCTCCATCTTGTGAGTAGATACCATTTGATGTGGGTAGGAATGCACACCCATCAACACTACCAACTTCCCATATAAGACTGTGAACTCCATCTCTAGCTTCATTAATTTAGTAGTGACCCTCCCTAATGAGTACGACCACTGAACAACCATCACCACGTTGTTTTCTAGTACATCTACTACAGAGAACTGGTCAATGATAGAGTAGTTTCCCATGGTCAAGGTGAAGCTAGGGACATACTTCATGCACTACATGGTCCTGTCTCTCGATAATAGCACTGAAAAATCCCTTGTCTTCTGTACAATGTAAATAGTATCTTGGGTCCTAGATATGGCGTCCAAAAAGAATTTGGGCTTGTAGGCCCTCACTGAACCATGCACTGGCTCAACAAGTCCCTCCATAAACGACATAATCATTTGGGCCTTGAGATATGAGACACCATCATGAAAAACCTATTGAACTCTGAAATGTAAACCTATACATTGTTTGTCTGTCCCAAATCAACCCAACCCCAAAATCTCTTAGACAAGCATCCCCGAAATTGACTCCGCAAAAAATTGCGCTACTTAGGAACACTATTACGCAACCTCATGCAAGGGAATTTTCACCTGAGAGAGGATATCTCTCCCAACATGTAAATCACCTGGAAATTGCTAGTAAATTAACCAAGGAAATGTGCAGCAAAGATCCAATACTTCTGCCTCGAGAATTCTACCTTACAAGACTATGTATCTCTTTATTCTTCATCTAGACCGGGGCAATGTAACTCGAATCCCCTTGTTTTATGCCTTCTCCAGGCTCAACAAATTTTTGTGAGACCGTCCTAGGGTGGCACTCAAGGTCCACCAAAGAAAGGGTGAGTTTCCTCATTGGAAACTCTTTTTATATACAACACTTGTGACTAAGATGAATAGCTAGATCAATAATGATAATCGTCAAGTTAAAAAAAGGTCCCAATAGCTACAAGCCTTCTCTTACTTATATTTTCTACCCTCCTTCATGAGGGTCCCTCCTCCCAATTATTTCAACTTCCCCTTAGGAAAATTTATTTTCCCTTTCAAGAGGGTGTGTATTTCATGTGGGTGGCTCCCACATCCCATCAACTCAAATATTTCAACTCCTTCTCTTGGTGCCCAAAATTGTACTATTTCCCAAAATTGAAAATTATTTTTTCCTAGGAAAAATTTATTGAGAAGGGACATTATATTTTCCCATTTTAGTATAAAAGTTCTAGAAATTTTTAAAATAATTACATATCCATGTTAAACCATATATTTCAATATCCATTTCGCATATGTAGATTAATTAATACAATCCTTGCTACAATAAGGTAGAATTACGTGAGTCTTGGTGCGGGGACCCTTTCTAATTGATTTAGATTTAATACATTTTTAAATACAAGTAAATATTATTAAATTACTAAATATTTTATATATTATCTACATTGAAAATCTTAATATTTTAAATAACATATATAATTTTATATTAAAAATTAAATGAATTATTAATCTATCATGATGGAAGTATTGGTTTATTTTTCTTTAAAATATATTATGACGATCAACACTTATAAAATTATATATGTATCTATAAGTGTTGATCGTCATAATATATTTTAAAGAAAAATAAACCAATACTTACATCATGATAGATTTATAATTCATTTAATTTTTAATATAAAATTATATATGTTATTTAAAAATATTAAAATTTTCAATGTAGATAATATATAAAATATTTAGTAATTTAATAATATTTACTTGTATTTAAAAATGTATTAAATGTAAATCAATTAGAAAGAGTCCCCACACCAAGACTCGCACAATTCTACCTTATTGTAGCAAGGATTGTGGTGAAAAGGAAAAGTCCAAGAACACACTACCTCATATTTGTATCCCTCGAAGAACAGTTCTACCTTATTGTAGCAAGGATTGTGGTGAAAAGGAAAAGTCCAAGAGCACACTACCTCATATTTGGATCCCTCGAAGAACAGGAGCTAACCACTTAACAAAAGAGAGAAAATAAAACAAAAAATAACTACCTATCGTAACTCTACGGTATATAAGAATAGACTATAGTATAAAGAAATGATTAAGTTATTTTAATTAAAAAGACTTAGAAATAGGGCATTTCTTCTTATTTCTTGCATTACTTTAATTGTTTTCAAACTTAAGTTGCTAACCTACATTCTTTATATTTGAGAATAAAAAATTGAGTATCGATCACATAAATAATGCAAAATATGTTATAATTTATTTAACAATAATTAAACAATGGAATTGTAATCTATAAAAATAAAATTCTAACTAAACAAAATTAACGATAATGTTCCTTGATCAAAAAAGGAAGGTTTAAATTATTACCATTTAAGAAAAAGTTTAAATTTATTGAATTGATAAATTTTAATAGTTAATAGCATTGATTTTATTATTAGCCCTTCTTGTAATGTTGTTAGTTGTGTATTTTAAAACTAAACCTAACCCGCCCTTAGTAATTACAAAACTGATTTTAATTGCATAAGGTTGAATATTATAACAACTTATATTAGTTAAATAATAAAAGTTACAGTTAAAATAAAATTTAAATAAAATATAATTAAAATGAACTATTTACAAGCTATACAAATGTAGTTTAAAGAAACATTAGGGAAATGACTAACAATGAAACTTAATAAGTTATATATAAGAGAGAGTTTACCCTTAAAAAGAAGAGCTAGAGATGTATTTACCCTTGTATGCATGTGTGGCCATAAAATGAAATAAATTTAAAAGAAACCATGCCGTTTATTTTTTATTTTGATTTTTTTTTTAAGTTTTAATATAATGTTTGTACGGTAGTTTACAATTGAGCCACACATTTAAAAAAAAAAAAAAAACTTAGAAATAAGAAAACTAAATATGTAAATAAAAAACAAGAGCACATACAATGCACAATTTACAATACAAACGAAAATGAAAACATTGCGAAATAAAAGACAGACATTGCAGAACTTGGAGGAGGCTGAGAGCAATAACGAATTTTCCTTTATTGCTTAATTTCTTCGTTACAAGCTCTGGATGGAATATATGTATGAAGGGAGAATAAATAGTCAAATTTAACTGGATGAACGGCCTAAAAGAAACCACACTCCTGCATAACCATTACTAATCTGTACTATCCAAAACCTTCACTCGTTGTTCTGACACCATCTGGGTATCAACAAATAGGAATCTCTTGTTCAGAGTATTCGACCCCATTTTATAAATTTCTTGATATGAATAGATGACTTGGATCATTTTCGGATAGCCAATTCAAGCATCTAATGCTTGGGCACTTGAGGTCGTTTAACTTCCTTGAAATTGTTTTATATTTTTCTCTTTACTTTTTCTCAAGGGCTGTGCATATTCTTGTATTTCATTTTGTTTAAATCGATCAATATATTTCACCTTTATAGAGAATAACACAACGTGGGCACACATATGGCGGTTGTACGTTGAAGAGATGACATCGTTGGAACATTTATTATAGCGCGTGTAATATCCTAGGCCATCAGTGCTTTAAACTAGTTCCAGCGCAAGTCATTAACGTAAATCCAGCATAGCGCATCTCTAATCTAATAATAAATCTTTATGAGCAAATTACTATAGGATAGGTGAATAAGAACTTCACGGTAGAATTTGACAGAACGGACATAGGTCACTGCATTAGACTCCATAATTCAGCCTCAAATGAATGCTTAAAAAAATCTTCTATCACAAGGGTTTATAGTTAGACAACTTTATCTTGTTATAATTCTTTCGAAGGATGAGCGGCTAACAATATCTAAAATTTAAATCATGCTTTGGAAATCCAAATAGTAAATCTATAAACCTGACATGATTTTAACATTTCAATTTCCATTAACACCTCCATGAGTGTCAGTCTTATCAAACATTTCTTCGTGCAAAAGCTCTTCAATAGCAATTCCTATAGTTGTTATACCTACAACCCCTTTACGCTCTGCAATTTGTGAAATTTGTGAAAGTGGATGGTCAGTAATTTGATGAATATTTTCGGATGGTGTGCTAGATTACTACTTTTATTTTGATGATCCTTTGTCTTTTTCGTGTGTGTGTGAGAAGTAGGAAATCCTTTCTGCTTTCGAAATATCCCTTTATTTGGTTTTTCTATCTAAATGCTTGTTGCATATAGTGTCACTTATGCTTTCATGTTAGCTAAATAATTCTTTGTGTTTCCTATCCTCTATTTTCTTCTTGATATCCAAATTTTTTTGTAGTATCTACTTTCTACCTCAAAGAGATTTTCGAATATGGAATATGCTTGGAATAGTAAACATGTGAATCTTTTGGAACTCGAAAGCACAAGATCTAATGGATGACTCTCAAATTGTTATATTTGATATTGTACATATGTCTCCTATAACAATATTTCCTATATTTGACATTATATCAATTTTCTGAATATTTCAACAAATTAGGAATGTATTGGTCTTATCCATATTTCCTAAACCTCTTCTATGTTATATATATATATATGAAAATTAAAAAAACAATCCATGAAGTTGTTTTCCACAACAACAATTGAGGAAATATGACTTTGAAATATACTATAGTCACTAATTCATGCAAAATGAAATTTCATTTATGCATATGTGTCTAATCAACAATCATTATGCAACATTACTAAATTTAAGTCAATCACCCAAAATTTCTTGGCTAAACCAATTATTAATGCTAATAGACTCAAAATGTCATCCAGATTTTTTTTAGTGACGACAACTGAGACACCACATGTCCACAACACAATAGACATAACTGATTAGATTTAATATGTAATGCCACTGCAACATTCACACACCCTGGATGAATCTCCAAAGGATGAAATTATCATATTTATTAGGTGTAAGATGCATACCAACTAGCA
Source organism: Pinus albicaulis (assembly GCA_034641835.2). Taxonomy (NCBI): domain Eukaryota; kingdom Viridiplantae; phylum Streptophyta; class Pinopsida; order Pinales; family Pinaceae; genus Pinus; species Pinus albicaulis. The sequence continues at coordinate 1,341,556,760 of CM076584.1, read as the reverse complement.
TAACCATTGAATCGTCAATTTGTAAAGTTGTGAAGTTTGAATCAACAACGTAATCAACAACATCTAATTACCACTAGATGTATAAATAAGTAGTTAAAGCATACATAATCTATTCCATCTCATTATAATACTATCAAATAATCTTGATTGCTCTCATAAAACCAATTATCATTTATGTATGTTCATATGAAAAACCACAACCCTTTTCCATTATTTTCCTATCATAGTAACTTATTTCTTTTTTTTAGTCACTTTTAAATACACTACTATTATCATTATTTAAGTTCTTTGTAACATTCAATAACTTACATTCATATGTATCCATTGTTAAAAAATATCCACTTTCAGAATCATCATAGTTTCTTGCATAATATATTATTGTGCATAAAAGCCTATATCAAGCTTTAGCTAAACAATTCACCATTAGTACCTGATTTTCAAAAACAATTATGGTAGCAATCCAATCATATTTAGATTCAAGAGTATATTGACACCATTATGCATATTGCAATATAACTTTGATGGTAAGTCTAATAGTTATTCATGCAATACTAAATAAGAAATGCTTCCAACCATCATAAACTCAATCAAAATCCATAAGGGATATTTCAATGTCTTTGAAACCATTTTATTGTTCTCTTCAAGTACAACCTCCACCTTTCAAAATTCATTCGTTATCACACAAAACAATAGATGCATTCATTATTTTCTTATAATCAATGCACTATATCTCTAATCACTTTTCTATAAAAGGACCAATATAATTTATCATAAGAGTATGCATTAAAAGGTTGGTATTTAATCCAAACTATCATTAATTACAATGTGAGTATTCACACTTATTTATGATTTAGCTACAAACATTGTAACATAATTTATTGTTACCTTTTATTACCATAAACACTCAAATACCTTGAACATAGTTATTCTCTAGAACAAACATCATGCTTGTCATTTTTCAATATGATTATTAATGCCATCATGCACATCACATCAAAGGAAGTATATTGCACCTTGCAATGTAATTTTTGTTAGTGTCATACCTGAACTAATGTCCATTACCATCATACATCTACTTCTTTTCAACTTACGGATTCCCAAAAGGAACCAATGCTGCAAACTTTTGCTCTGATACTATTTGTAATATCCTCGGTAAACCTAATGTAAAAATATATAGGATTACAATGTTTTTTGCGGAATTTACAAGCATATAAAATTAACAATCACTTATTAAATAATACTTAACAACACATTCAAATAAAATTCATTACATAAATTAACTTTAGAAAAGGAAAAGGAATTCACTTAACGTAACAACCATTGTTGCAACATACTAACTTAAATATCATTGTTGAAATCTTACATCATTATCATTGTTCATTTAATTAGGCTATTTAATAACATGTTTGATTATGTAAGTGTTAACTTCATCCAAGGAACCAACATCATTATAATGAAAGAATAGGAAAACACATCAGTAGACACCAATATACCAAAGAAACCCCATAGGGAAAAACCAACAAACGTGTATTTTATTAAATGTTTCGTCGTGTTCACCCCTCACTCAGTGCCTGTAAGGGAGTCCATCCCTTGACCATTGTTAATTTTTTACAAAGAAATATAATATTAAATTCAAACATAACAAGCTATATGCCATTACATTGATCAATATATCATTTACCCCAGTGTTTCTTTATGGCTTGGTTTGTCTGCATTAGATTATCCTGCATTGATGCTCCCTCAGTCGGCATGGACCATTGATTCATTTCCTTCCATACTATTAAATACAATCCATCCTTATAATAAGTCATAATCATTTACGTCAATTATTAACATTACCAATTTTGACATCATAATTATATAAAACATTTACCTATCCAAAACAACAAGCCACTACTCATTATACTTTAAACATCTTCTAATGTTCCTCTTTCGTGCACATGTGTAAATTAAAAGTACATAATTTCACCAATATTTCTATTTATCAATGCATGTGTAAGGCTATGGCACATGTTTATCCATCCAAATATAATATTCATGAAGTAATATTCATAAATATTACCAAGGCATACTCACCTATACATAGTACACATGCATTATAAGAAAAGGAATAGATACATGTTACATTTTCCCACAAGAATATTTAAAAGATTCACCATGTTTATCATGGACATATTTAAAATCATCGCCATGGTTATCACTATCTATTATCATGAGATCTATGCACACAAGAAAAGAGAAAATATTTCCAAAAGATAAACACCACCTTTATTATTTTTTTGTTTGCACAAAAACATAATCCTTTCGAAAACAAAAACCACTAAAACTACCCATATTATTTTAAATGAAAACTAGAATAATAGCTTATTATCTTTGTGCATGTGATTACCTAAAATTTATCCAAAATAACCTATCCCATTATCTATTATCTTTAAAGAAAACTATTACAATAGTCATCCTTTTTGTCCATGCAAATACGTATTTCTTTTACAAGAATTTCTAACACAGTAGTTGTGCTATTTGTGCATGGAAATATATATTTCTTTTTTCAAGAAATCTATCGCAATTAGATACTCTTTTTAATATGTAAAAACATTATTTTTTTCAAGAAAACTAATGTAATAATTGTCATTTATGTAAACCCATATTCGTTTCGCACAAGGAAACTAGCAAAATAAAAATTACTCTTGTGCACATGAGCACATATTCTCTTCCAAAAAATCTAATATAATAGTCATTACTTCAGTATATATAACCACATAATATTTTCAAGAAAACCAACATAAATTCTTATCCTTGTATGCACAAAATTAATTTGTAATCTTCTAAAACATAACCTTTCTTATTACAACTTCAGGAACAAAATTCATATGCAACTTTTCGAAGAAAATAATCTTGACTCTTATCATTTCTTATCATTACATTCACAAAAATTTATATACACTCTTTCAAGAAAATAATCTTATTTCTTATCATTTCATATAAATGAATTTCATGTGTAATCATTCAAGAAAATAACCTTGACTCTTATTATTTCATACACAAGATAAAAATGAAATATTTTCGAAAGAGTACGGTTACTTAACTTTGCATCCATTATAGCCGATGAGCCCCATCGAAAATCGATTCAATTTAGTTTTAATAGTATCAATATTCGATGACAAGACCAACAATTTCAATATTCTTACAAACTGTTGGTTGACCTCCATTTTTTTCCAATTAATGTCGACGCTTCTTCCAACCTGCAGAGGCCTTGAAAATTGAAAATATGAGTTATTCTAACTAGGAATTCGACTCTTGAAGGTTCATAAATGCATTCATGTTAACTCACATTTGAGTATTAAGTAACCGGTTCAAACCCTAGATGGGCCATAACATAGTAGTCAGTTAAAGGAAACAATCAAATGAAGAATAATCTGATGGAGACTTCTTCAACTGCCTCATGGTATAAAATCATTATAAATCGCACATATAAATAATCATTTTGAGATGGTTCCACCCCAGCTGTAGCATTGAATGAAGAAAACTACCATTTGAATTGATACCCCTATGATACATATCGTGAATCATTTTCTTTGTTTGATTCAGATTAGTTACCAACTAATTCATAATTTTTTTCATATCTATTTTTCGTTAAACGAGTTATCATCATAATAATGTCAAGTTATTAAAATTATTACGTAGGGGTATTACGAGAGTTAATATGGAATATATTATGGTGATTATTTTAGTTATATAAATAAAATCGCAGGTAAATTAGAATAAATATAAACTCACAGTAGGCATTAAAAAATAAAAATTTGTGATGATACATTCTACATCGTCAATATTTGAAAAAAACATTAAAAATTAATCTTTATGTTATGATACATGTCACATTTCTATGATTTAAAAAAACATAAAATATTAATTAGATTATAACTTTATTTTAAAATATTATAATTATTTATTATAAAAATAATTAATATGCGATTCTAATATATATACAAGTTACAAAATTTTTAACCATTGAGATCTACCTTGGAAATTTCTAACTTGTTATACTCAAAGATAACAGAAGCATATTCTTTAACTCACTAGATATGGAATAGATTCCATATTCAAAATTGAGTTGAGATAGGTATTCTCTAGACCAATATAGATCTATCTTAACTACACATCTAACAAGATACCTTGAGGTGCAAATTTCTTTAAAAATGCAAAACTTAAAATAAAAGTTGACATCTCAAGAGGTTTAATTAGATCTGTGGTTAATATATATATATTTTTGAATTGTTTAAATTACATTTTTGGACATATAAATAGATTCAACTCTTATCCAATTCTCTTCAGCACTTGGATTGTGTACATTATACAAATAAAACTTATTGCTAAATTTTAAATGACAAAACAATATACACGAAAACGTCCAAAATATAAAATAGTGAAAGTGCAAATGTTTTAACATATATATATATATATATATATATATATATATATATATATATATATATATATATATAATTTTAAATGAGACACATATTAAGTGAGCAAAAAAAAGGATTACTCATAAAGAACAATGTTTACTATAATTAAAAAAATAAAAATGAATATGCATAGTTAGTTTTAATTAAAAACATTAGAAAACGTCAATAATTCCACTTCTTTATTGTTATATGTTTATATTAAATAACATAACAGTATACCAATTTTATAAATGTAAAATAATAATAAAAAATAAAAACCTTATATTTTTCATTCTAATATAAAAGTTCTAAAACATTTTAGAATATTTATATATTCATGTTAAGCCATATATTTCAATATCCATTTCATATGTGTAAGTTAACCGATAATATATATATATATTTGAAAGAAAAAATATTAATACTTTTATACATTTCTAATAAGATATGTATAATTCATTTAATTTTTAATATAAATTATATATGAAATTTAAAAATAATTAAAAATTTTAAGATGGATAATATATAAAATATTTATAAATTTTATAATATTCACTTGTACTTACAAATACATTAAATCCAGATTAATAAGAAAGAGTCCAGATTCCACATCAATACTGGTGCAACTCTACCATATTGTAGCAAGGATCGTGTCTACAAGAAAGAGTCCAAAAGCGCATGACCTCATATTTGTCAAATTTATAGCCCTCGAGGAATAATCATGGAGCTAACAATTTAACCAAATAGAGGGGAAAAATAAAAATAAAAAAATAAAAACTACCTATCCTAACTCTACAATAGATAAGAATAGACTACAATATTCCACTTAATGCAAAATATCAAATTTGAAATAAACCCCTCGTAAACAAATGTTTAAGTTATATTTTATTTCATAAAACTTAGAACGAGGACATTTTTTTCATTCGTTAATTCTTGCATTATTTTAATGTTTGTCAAGGTTATGTTGTTAACCTCCATTTTTTATATTTGAAAATATAAAATTGAGTATCAGTCACATAAACAATACAAGATATATTACAATTTATTTAACAATAATTAAACAAAGGAATTGTAATCTTTAAAAAATCTAACTAATGAATAAACGACAATGTTCCATGATGCAAAACGGAAAGTTTAAAGTATTTATCTTTAAGATAATGTTTAAAAGTATTGAATTGATAAATTTGTATAGTTAAGAGCATTGATTTTATTACTATCCCTTCTTGTAATGTCTTTACTTGTGTATTTTAAAACTAAACCTTAACCCACCATTAGTAATTACAACAATGATTTTAATGGGATAAGATTGAATAATATAACAACGAATCTTAAATAAAGAAGCATTATAGTTAAAACATGATTTTAATGGGACAGTATTGAATAACATAACAACAAATATTATTAAATAAACAAACATTATAGTTAAAAGAAAGTTTAAATAAAATAAAATAAAAATGAATTATATACCAAATTTAAATATATAAAAATGAATTGTGTATTTTAAAACTAAACCTTAACCCACCATTAGTAATAACAAAAATGATTTTAAATGGATAAGATTCAATAATATAACAACAAATATTAAATAAAGAAACACTGAAATTAAAAGAAATTTTAAATAAAATAAAATAAAAATGAATTATATACCAAATATAACAATCTAGTTCAAATAAAAATTAGAAAAGGGACTAAATGTAACATTGAAACTTAAGAACTTATATAGAAGAGGTTTCAAGAACTTATATAGAAGAGAGAGTTGATCCTAAAAAAAAGTTGACGATGATATATATTTACTCTTGTATGCGTGTGTGGCAATAAAATGAAATAAATTTAAAAGAAACCATTCCGGTTATTTTCTATTTTGAAATCTTTTTGAAGTTTGTATATAATTCTTTCGCGAGCTACAAATTAAAAAAACTTATAAGCAAGAAAACTAAATATTTAAATTAAAAAAAAAAAAACATATACAATGCGAAGTTCATAATATAAATGAAAAATGAAAACATTGTCAAAGAAAAGAGAGACCTTGCAAAACATTGAGGAGGAGGTTGAGACCAACAAATAATTTTCTTTTATTGCTTCAATTCTTCGTTACAAGCTCTAGTTATAATGATGGAATATATGTATGATGGGAGAAGACATAGTTAAATTTAACTAGATGAATGTCCTAAGAGGAACACACTCTTGCATAAACATTACTAATCAATGCCTCTAAATGATATAGCATCTGGAAATTAAACTAGAAGTCAATTCGATACCTTCAAGATACCATAATCCATAGAAATTTTCCTTCATGCCCTAGGTCCTCATGAAAGGTGACTTGTAATCTAGACGCCTTCATCAACTTGCAGATATCACATGCAAGAATGAAGAATGTGGGAAGGAGAAAGAAAAATCTCACAATCACTAGCCAAAATTCCCACTCATTGTTCTAACTCTAGCTCGGTATCTGCAAAAGGAATCCCTTAGTCAGAGAAGTTGACCTCCTCATCTAAATTTCTTGATATGAATGCATGACTTGGATCATTATCAAATAGCCAATTCAACCATCAAAGGCTTGGGAACTTGATATCGTCTAACTTCCTTGAAACTATTTTATATTTTTCTCTTTAGTTTTTCTCAATGGATATGCGTATTATTGCATTTAATTTTGTTTAAATTTATCAATATATTTCATCTTTCTAGATAATACCACATGGTGGGTGCCTCTATGCCAGTTTGACATTGAAGAGATCACATTGTTCCAACATTTGTTATAGTGTAGGCCATCAGTGCTTTCAACTAGTTCCAGTGCAAGTCTTTAATGTAAAATAGAGCATACTGCATCTCTCATCTAATGATAAATATTTATGATGAAATGTATATTGGAGAGGTGACTAAGAAACTCATGGTAGAAGCTGAAAAAATAGGCATGGTTCACTACATTAGACTCCATAATTAAGGATCAAATGACTAAATACTTCAAACAAATATTTTATTACCAGGTTTTGGAGTTATACAAATATGTCTTGTTATAATTATTTCGAAGGATGAGAGGCTCACAACATAGAATATTTCAATCATGCTTTGGAAATCCCTCTAGTAAATATAGAAATAGGACATGCTTGTAACATTTCAATTTTATTGACAACTCGAGGAGCATAAGTCTCATAAAACATTTCTTCCCGCAAAATATCTTCAATAACAACACCCATAGTTTTTAAACCTACAATCCCTTTACACTTTACAAGTTTTGAAAGTGGATCATTGTTAATTTCAAGAATATCTCTCGATTGTGTTCAATATTACTGCTTTTATTTTGATGGCCCTTTTTCTTTGTCGTGTGTGTGAGAAGCAAGAAATCCTTGTTTCTTTCGAAATATGTGTTTATTTGGTTTTTCTATCTAAATGATCATTGCATATAGCATCACCTATGCCTTCATGTGAGCCAGATAATTCTTTGTTTTTTTAATCCTCCATTATCTTCTCGATATCCAATTATCTTGTAGTATGTGTTATCATAAACAACAATAGGTTGGTCATAGTGGTCATTTTTAGTTAGGTCAAGTATGTTGATCAAATAAATTCATTAAAATCTTAAAATTTCATGATTATCCTATGGTTTTAAAGGTTCCAAGGTGTTTTTGTATTGTGTAAATAGGGTCTTGTCATAAGACAATTTCAAAAAATCACATACATCAGGTCAAATAATCAATTTTTGACACTTGTCACCTTTTACCTAAGTTTGCATCGATTTCTGTGCAAATCAGGTGATTTTCGCTACGGACTCACTGACAATTTCTTAGCGAATATGCCAACTTTATAACATAATTCGTTATGAACTCTGGTATTTCTGCAATGGTTCAGGGATTGATGAGTTGTAATTTTATGAGAGAGTAGGGTTAAAGTTTCCATCACATGCTTACCTATTTTAAAATCATAATCTAATGTGTGGCATGCGTGGTCATTATCACCACCTCATCATTTAGTTTTACCTCCACTTTTTATTTTTGTTAATTTAACCCTCATGCATTTGAGCCTAAAAACTTACCTTTTTCATCCCTACAAGTTGCTTCTATCACCATTTCCCTCTTGTTTCTCCAATCTAGTTGCTGTCATACGTGATTTCTCAATTCTATTAACAAAACAACTTGTTGTCAAGATGTTATCTTCTGCAGCTGTCAATTTTCAAAGAAAGCATCATTGTTTTGGAGGAGATGGCCGCACATAAGAAGACCAACAAGGGAGGATCAGTGGTTAGGTATGAACCTATGGACCTCAAATTGGTCATGGAAGATCCCAATTTTGCAGAGGCCTTCACCAAAGCTGGCTACATGAGATTTTTTCATAAGTTGTAGGTGTATCATGCTCAATTTTCCAAAGATTTTGATGTGAATTTTGTAGGTAATGCTTCGAAGGTAGGCATGTTGAATTGTACATTCTTCCTTGAAACCATTTCTCAAGCAACAGAGATTCCTAGATCAGGGGAAGAATGGTTCAAGGGCACTCAGTTTAAGTTGCATAATTGTGATGCGTTCTTGAAGCAAGAGAATATAGGGGTGGACATGACATCTGGTATACCTAGGAGTTGTCTAAAGGAGAACTATTCAAGATTATTGCTAGTAATCTAGAAGTATTTTACAGGTGAGGGAAGGTTCCACATGATATATCAGTTCCATTTCATACTTCTACTCCATTTTATAGGTAAACATCTCTTAGACCTCCCATTCTTCCTTTTCAGAAGTTTAGGTAAGATATCTGATAATGTTCAAGAAAAACCTAAAAGTAGTGAGACCTCTGTTTTTCATCATGGACTGATTAAGTTTCTAGTTACATAGGAATTACAAATGTTGAACAGAGACTGGGCTACATTATTATTTATGAGTGGTTATGATGTGGATGTGATTACTCCCAAGAAGACACCTAAGTACAAAAAAATACTCCCAAAAAGGATAAATGTCCCATAGTGGGAGTTGAAGATGAGCTTGAAAAAAATATGCATCCCGTAGAAGAACCTATGGAGATGGAGGTTGAAAATTTGGAGGAAACAATAGTGGCACCTCAACGACCATCCACAAGCAACAATAAAAAGCCAGACACAAGGAAATCTAGGAGGATCACTCGGAGTCAGACAGATGGAAAGTGTAAGCTTGAAGATATTTTGCAAGCTATTGACATTGAAGAGACCCCTATAGTCAAACCACTAGAAATAAAGGGAAATAAGATGAAGAAAAAAGGTCTTACTGCAAAAAAGTTGGATTTCACTAGTGAAGACTATGGTTATGTTTTCAAGCCCAAAAATACGTTTACTAGGTAACAACTCTCTAAAGGGGTAAAACCTGATAAAAATCAGAAGGAAGTAGAAAGGAATAAGCAACCTATGGTGGAGGATATCATCGAATTATCTCCCATAGAAGCAGAAATCAGTAAAGCACAGAAAGGCAAAGCGAAAATGGTAGGAAAATCTGAAGTTGACATCCTTAAAGAGAAACTTAAAGAGGAAAGAAATGAGGTCATAGAGACCAAGTTGGAGCTGGAAGATTTCAAGCAAGAAAGGAAGGATTTGTTAGATTTTAAGAAATAGGTTAGCAAGAAAATTAGTTTTTATGATGAGGTGGCTGAAAGGTCCAAGAAAATGTTAAAAAGAACATTGCCTTTTCATCAAATGATGAAGAATACCATGAGGAGGAATATATGGCTGCAGGAATAGATGAGAATACTTCTAAGTTAGGTTAAAAAGATGGAGATTCAAATCGGAATGGTTCAAACAAAATTAAAAAATAAAGGTCTAAATATGATATTAATAGATAAACTTGTTGAAGGTGAAGCTACCAATTCTTGAGGAGGGGTAAGATATATTTTCAATCAATTTTTCCTTGTCATATTTTATATCAGAATCTCACACATTATTGGACATGTTTTGGGAGATGGCAAGTGAAATTTTCAAAATCTGTAGTTTATCAGGCAAGTTCGTAGCATACCCCAATCTTAAAGCCAATTTTTCTATACGAACTCACTGAAGATTATTTGTTTCTATAAAATCAAAATTTTGTCTCAAAAGGAGAGGGTAAAATATCTATTTAAGTGTTTTAACTTAATGGACACCTTCAAATCAAAAAATAAGTCAATAAAGTTGCAGAAAAGGTCAAAAGAAGAGTGCTACGAACTTCTCGTTACAAAATTTCCTAAAATCCTTTGTTTTTGCAATGAAAAGGAATTTCAAAGTTTTTCAAGAATTTAATGAAATTTTGAAGCACAAAAATCATCTCGATTAGTCAAAGAGTACTAGTGAAGATTTTGTTAGTCAAAACACTCTCCAAAGAGGGTGATTAGGCTGCCAGCTCATCAATTCTAGACACATCATCAACTATGACAGCACATCCAAAAAATCTGAGGAGCATACCCTTAATGTCAGTTTGGTTGTTTCATTGTTTGGTTATGGACATTGCCACCTCACTCAAAGTGGTTATGTTCTATAAGTGTCATCATGAATAGATTATGTAAAAGATGTTAGTGAAATAAATAGATTTAGAGTAATATCACTAGATTCCCCCCTTATAATCTATTTCCTGTTTGGATAAGGTGTCTTTGAGAGCATTCGAAGGTCTAGCCATCTGGCACCCTACGTGTAAATATATCTAATTTTATAAATAGGCAGCTAGAATGTTGAAAGAGGGTTGATTGATGTCATTTCACCAGCTACTTTTGTAATATTTTCAAGAACGTAATATATAGTTGTAGGAGGCTTCTATCAGACCTAAGATTCATTATGTGTTCTCATATGTTTTTGTGTTACCTATATTTTTTATGTTTATTCAGTTAACTTTATGTGTAATCACATGGAATTCGTGTTTAGTCATGCTCTAATTTCCTGTATGCATATGGTTTACTGCTCAAGTTGTGTTTTAATGAGAATACACACGTCTCAGCTTCCATGTTAGATTTTTTTTAGGTAATTTAGTTCCTCTGACTCCATGCCCAATGGTATATATTTATTAACATCCTTCACCTGCATAAAAAAAATTCAAATACATTTAGAGTTAGCCATATTTGTCTTTAAAAATTTCCTATTGAATATCATTGTACATTACCTTGAGAGAGCCCTCTCAGGTTGGAAACGCTAAGTTCCAGGTAAAAGTAGTATGAAAGAGTTACTCTAAGTTGACTGTTGAAGCAGCCCATCAGCCTCAATTTAGTGATAACAGTATCAAATTTCTACCTCAAAGAAATTTTTTAATGTGGAATATGTTTGGCATAGTAAATATGCAAACCTTAAGAAACTTGATAAGCATAAGATCTAATGGATGACTCTTGTATTGTTATATTTAATTGTCATATTCGACAATTTTTTTCAGTTTGAAAAATATTCACACTTAAATATATTTGATACTTATTGATACTTGCTAAATTTGTGGTTAATATGTATCTATATTGGTGATATTTACAAAACTATTGATTACCTCTATTGGACATATTTCTCCTTCCTCTACCATCGATTATATATCATAAATACTCTCCTAAAAAATAGTGATTTATTATTTTGTTTTATAAATCATTAATATCCACTTGTGATTCTAATGCCTATTCAAGAGAAGTGTGATCTATTGAATTTTTTCCTAGTCATGTACTTGAAGTGACCCAATGATATCTTCAATGGAAAATAACACCAAATATTTAACTTCCTTAATAAAGGTACCATTAAATGAAATATAGAAGTAAAAATTATTGTTATTTTGTTAATTATGATTTTAATTGTTGAAGTCTCTTGATGATACATCATTGGTGTTGGCATTATGGCTAATGTGTTGTCCTTTATGGAAACCTAGTTGATAAAATATGTCAACGTTATGATAACATGGTGATCAAGGAACTCATGAAGACTGGTAAAAATGCTATGGATGATATAGAAAAAGAATTAAAAATTTAGATACAGATGGATGTTAAAGGTGAGTTTCATAAAGTATACACAGATCCTATGAAGAAGCGTCGTATACATACGTGGGTCGTGTAAGTGAAAGTCACATACAGAATATGGACCATGGTATTTTGGAAACAATGGTATTATCCCATAGTAATTGAATAAAAAATGGTTATTTTATCCCAACAAAGAACATCAACGATGTCACTAAATGATTCACTTAAGGTATTGACTAAGGAAAAAAACTATATAAAGAGATGGATACCAAGGTGTTGTGTGTGCAAGTGATGAATTGTTTATGAATGATTTGATATGAAATAAGAGTGCACCAGGGAGCATGGAGATAAGTCAAATCTGATAGATTTGAAAGGAATACATATATCTTGATATATTTGTGTTTATAGCTAACAATTATAGATCTATGACGATGGTATGAATATCCATATAATGATGTATGTCTGCAATAGTATTTGTGCCCAAATTTTTGTTTGATAGATGTTTTGAAGGTGTTATACAAAAGAAAAAAATACATACACGTGTCTTATTCAATACAGTCGCATACAAATTCTTATATTTCTTTGATATGGTTGGGTTCTACATACAATGATTTTATGCTTCATAAAATGATTTGATTTGTAGTGTTTCAGTGAGTCATCTTTGGTGCTTTACTTTGACATGTTTTCTTTGGTTTATTGTTGATATGGGTCTAGTTTGAAAACTTGATGAAATATGGCCTACTGGTTTTTTGATGATTTTTTTATTGGTTGATCCAGTATAAAACATTTTAAAAAGTGGTAAAAAAATAATTTGAGGGTTGTAGAATTCATAAATGGGGTAGGAGCTCCCTTCCGGTAGAATCAAATAAATGAGATTAGTGGGTTGTATATCTCTTCCAGTAGGAGTTGGAGAATGAGTGGAGGTTTTTGCATCCTATAGGTGGGATCCTCCGTATTGGTAAGAGTCTGCATTAGTACAAATATAATGAATATTTTATTTATATAATAAGAAATAAGGTAGAGACAAGGACAATGGTTGTTTTCTCCCACAGTGGGTTTCCACCTAAAATACTGGTGCTCTTTGTGTGTTTCTCAATTGTTGTGATTTATTTATGTTCTTTACTACATACTGAAAGTAATTAATCTACTCATGTAATGGCCAAAGATAATCATCTAATAGAACACATAAAAAACCAGTAAATGGGATATATGTTTTTTTCTTTCTCTAAAGTAGTGTACATGTGAAGGTTATTTTTGGAACGATAGTGTACAGAATTCCGTGTATGAAAATTACAAAATTAAAGTTTTAAAAATATTGATGCACCAACCCCTGCCCTCCCCCCCTTCCCCCCATTATTTTTCCCAACAATAGGTATCAGAGTAGGTCCCTCAAAAGAAGGTTCATCGCTTAAAGGGAGATCCATCAAGATGAGTAGTCATGAAGGAGCATTTTCGATGAAGCCACATTTGTTTAATGGAACTGACTCTGTATTTTGCAAATTCAGAATGAGGGCATATTTGCAGGAACTTGGAGCATATTTATGAGTAATTGCTGATGGTGGATATCAATACCCAACCTCCATTTCCGTAGTTGAAGCAAGGAAAAAAATTATGAGACCAATGTAAAGGCAGTCAATGCTATCTTAGAAATCTTGGCCAAATTAGAATTTGTAAAGGTCATCTTGCTAAATACCGCAAATACTATATGGGACAATATTTTCCAAAGCTATGAACGTTACACTAAGGTAAAAAACGATAAAATTCAAACATTTAAAATTCAATATGAGACTCTTAGAATGCATGGTGATGAAATTATTGCAATTTTTTTCCTTATGGAATATGAGATCATTAACTTAATGAAAAAAATTGTGATGAAATAAAGGATTCTACAGTTGGTGATAAAATTCGAAGATTTTTAACTTCAAAATTTGATTCCAAAGTCTCTGCCATTGAAGAAATGGAGTATTTGAAGAATCTCACTATTTAATAACTCCACGGGATTTTAAGAGCTTATGAGATGAGAAAATGGGGTCCATGAGATATCAAAGAAGCAACATTCAGACCTACATACAAAGGGAAAGAAAAGTAAGAGCCTAAGTAAAAAGATTAATTTTTAGATGAAGAAGCAACAAATTTTGTGAGGAAACTTCAAGTAGGAACTGGCAAGTTTAAAGGTAAGCTTCATTTCAAATATTTTTCTTGTGGAAGAGTATGTCACTATGCCATTAAATGTCCTTATAAAGAAAATCATGAGAAATGAAAGGATATTCCAAAGAATAATATTAAAATGAGTTTTGATAGTAAGAAAAGATTTTATACTCATGAGGATAGTGAATATTCTTCCAATAATGAGGATGATGAATCTGATCAAGATTATCTGTTGCTTATGGAATTTGCAGAACAACGTGTATATTAACCTAATTATGATTTTATGTATTCTCTAGAGGAAATATATAGACTGAGGGTTATTAACAAAAATTAAGAAAAGGAAATTTATATGTATAAGAAAAACACTATTGTTGAGGAAATAACACACTTAAAAATATATCTAGAAGAAGCCAAAATTAGTTGAATAAGTTTTGAATAAAAAATTTCTAGAAAAGGAAAAGCACTGTGAAAACTTAGAACTTGAAATTTTTGGTCTAAGGAAGGAAATTGTGAAAACAAAGGATTTAACATGATATCTTTTCTAAAAGATATAAGAATTTAGAATAAATAATGAAAGTGCAATGCTCTCATGTAATCAAGACACATCTTGGATATAATCCAAATGGTGAAACATCAAAAACTATGAAATTTTCTGAAACAAATACAAGATGCCACATCAATACGGTAAAAGGAAGAAGTCATCAGAATTATAAACTTCAACAAAATAATAAAGGATCAAAGATTTCCCATGCAAAAAACATTACCATGATCAAAGGGAAAGCTTCTCAAGAAGGTATTATACTCCCAGCTATTCTTACTTCAATGTTCAATAGTTCACTTGTCACAATTTTGGTCATAAAGTAGTTTAATGTGTTGCTTATAAAACAATTATGACTAGAGAAGCAAGAAAAAAACATAATGCAATGGGGATGAAGAAATATTCTTATAATGTCTTCTCACGTCTTCATAATGAAATTGAATGTTATGTTTGAAATATTTTTTGTAATTAAGAAACCGAATGCAAAAGTATAATCAAGCCATCTTACCAATATGAACAGAAGAAAATACCACCCAAGGTATGGAAAAAGAAAATTACTACCTCTAAAAATTGTGGTCTAGCTTTGTATGGAGGAGAGCAAGGGAATCTTTGATACATTGATGGTGGATGTTCAAACCATATGAATGGTGACAAAGATAATTTTATTTATTTTAATGAAATAAATAATTAAAATAAAGTGACTTTTGGTAATAACTCACCTACTGCTATCAAAGGGAAAGAAATTGTACATAAGGAAAAAGATCAATGCTAGGAATGTATTATTTGCTGATCTATTACAACATAACTTGTTAGGTGTGATTCAAATGTGTGATCAATGGCATGAAGTTATTTTTAGATCAAAGAATTTTTTAGTAAGGAATCCAGACATAGGAAATATCATAATAAAAGGAAGAAGAACTCTAGAAAATTTCTATGTCTTGGAAGGCAGACAAGAGCATTCTTACTTTAGCAAATCTGAAGAAACTTCGCTTTGGAACAAAAGGTTGGGTCACCTTAGCTTTTCTCAGTTACACAAATCATGCAAGATGGAAGAAATTCACGACTTTCCCAACATCTCTTCACCTGAAAATAACATCTGCAAATCATGTCAATTTGGTAAGAAAACCAGAGTTCAATTTAAATCCAAAGAAGTACTTCATGTAAGCCACTTGAACATATTCACACTTATTTATGTGGTCCTATGATAAAGAAGTCCCCTTGTGGTGAAAAATACTTCATATTATTCCTTGATGTTATTTCAAGAATGTGTTTGACTTCCTTACTAAAACATAAAGATGAGGCATTTGATAAATTTAAGGTATTTGAGGATTTGGTAGAAAATTAGTTAGATATAAAAATTAAATGTCTTAAATCTGATATAGAGCATAATTTATACCAGACGATTCTTTCAATTTTTGTGAACAACATGGAATTAAAAGAGAGTTTTGCATAGCTAAAATGCCTCAAAAAAATTGAGTGGAAGAAATAATGAAAAAAATAGTCCAACAAATTCCATGTTCCATGCTCGAATAAACAATGATAAAAATCCACATGAGCTATGGTTTGGTAAGCTTGCAACTGTCAAACACTTTAGAATTTTTGGAATAAAATTTTACATAAATATAAATGGTGATAATCTTGGAAATTTTGAATCTAGAGGTGATGAAGTACCCTCCTTGGATATTCTTCTATAAGGGATATAAATTCTATAATAAAAGGCTTCAAAATATTGTTAAATGCATTGATTTTTTGATTGATGAATCATCTGCAAGTACCAAAAGAGAAGCACTAGCAGATGAAAAAAATCTCCCTACTACAAGCCAAAAGGTTTTAGGAGAAGTAAATAGAGAAGCATGAGAAGAAGGAAATGAAAATACAGATTCATCCGAAAATAAACCGTCAAGGTATGTTTAGAAAATTGATTATGGATCTCAAGTTATAGGTTAAAAGGAAGCAGGAATACAAACTAAAATAACTCTTGTTGGCAATACTAGTAACTTAGCCTTACTAAATTCATAATTAAACCTCAAAATGTGAATCATGCAAGAAAATATGAATGTTGGGTTAAGTAAATACATGAAGAATTTAATAAAATAGAATGTAAACATACATGGTAATTAGTCCCAAGGCTTCATGATAAAAATGTAATCGGGACAAAATGGGTGTTTAATTACAACCTAAATGAAAAAGAAGTAATTTGAAACAAAGAAAGACTTGTATGCAATGGATATGCTCAACAAGAAGGGATAGACTTTGAGGATACATTTGCACCAATAGCTATACTTGAAGCCATAAGGATGTTTTTTTCATTTTCCATCTTTCATAACTTTAAAGTATATCAAATGGATGTTAAATCTGCATTTTTAAATGGGGATCTAGAAGAAGAAGTTTATATTGAACAACCTGAAGGATTCATTCTTGGAAATGATAAAAATCATGTTTGCAAACTTAGGAAGGAATTTTATGGGTTAAAATAATATCCTTGTGCATGGTATTATCATCTTGACAAGTATCTTTAGCAATAAGGCTTCAAAAAGGCATATGCAAATAGCAACTTATATATCAAATTCGATAAAGACAAAATTTTGATAGCAATGTAGAATCTATGAGTCAAGGATTTGCTTCATGTATGTTGAAATAATTTGAAATGTATCTACTTGGTGAACTAACATACCTTATTGGTCTTCAAGTTCAAAAAACTAAAAATGGTATCTTTCTATTTCAAACCAAGTACCTCAAACAAATTTTGAAGAAATATGGAATGGAAGACTCCAAACCTATATGCACACCAATGGTAAGATGATGCAATTTTAGTCAAAATGATGATTCTCCTTCATTCAATAAACCATAACACATATCTATAATTAGCATCTTGCTCTATCATACAAGTACACGACCTCACATTTTTCATACAGTTGGCATTGTTGGACAATTTCAAGCAAATATTAAGGAAATTAATCTCCAAGCAATTAAAATAATATTCAAGTGTTTACAAGGAACATAATATTTTGGTCTATGGTATCCCAAAAATATAGAATTTTCACATAATGCTTACACATATGCATATTGGGTAAGTAATGTTGATGATCACAAGGGTACTAGTGGAGGATATTTTGATGTGGGACCCTGCCTAGTTGTGTGGTTCAACAAGAAACAAACTTCTATCGCTTTATCTACTACTAAGGCTAAAAATGTTGATGTTGCATGATGTTGTACTCAACTTCTATGGATGATCCAAACTCTGCAAGATATTCAAATCACTTCTCCTCAACATGTACGTATTCTAAGTGACAACACTACTTCCATAAGTATCTCTAAATTTATTGTCATCCACTCAAAAATTACACACATTCCAATCAAATATCATTTTTTGAGAGAGGAGGTGCTTGAACAAAAGGTCAAACTGGAATATGTTCCTTTAAAGGAACAAGTTACAGACATATTTACAAAGCCACTTCCATGTGATTACTTTGAATATCTCAGATAGAAATTAGGAATGATTCACACCTCATCAATTATCTATTTGTTCTAACAAGTATTCCATGTTCAGGGGGAGTTGTGGTAGTAATCCCTTACAATTTACTCTCTATACACAGATTGTTTGAAATAAAGTCGCATATATATGTGATCTTTTACTTAGACAACCAAATATACCTCTCAGTGATTGAAAATGGGTGGCACAAACTAAGGGTCTTATCCCAATCTTTTAACTTCAAGGATGAAAACAGAATTACATATAAAAGATCATATTAACCAACTAACTTAACATATAAAAAAGAAGGGGAAATCATAAAGAAACCATGAGATAAGAGGAACACAAATGATTTGATTACAAATTTCACCCTCCGTGGGCTACGTCTAGGGGTCTTGCTCAAAGCGGGGAGGCCTTCTTTCATTAAGTGGAAGAAAAGAAATGAATTACAATCAAATTTACAAAAATGACCCTCATACCACTAATTCTAATGATAGACTGAAAATGGAGAACTCGGTTGGAGAAACATATTGCAAAGTTGGATTTCTTGCACAAAAACGTGCAAAAATGTTTCTAAAGTTGTCAAACTCTTAAATTATCATGTATGTTCCTCCAAGGGAATCCTTTCAGCATCTTGTAGATTCCCAGCCCATGGTTCCACTTCTCTGATCCGCTCATGGTTCCGTAGATCCGCCCTCCGTCGGTCTGCTGGGAAATTGAGTTTCAAGGTTTAAATAACATAATTCATATGTAGTTACCATTGTAGGGCTAACGACCCATTGGTGGTAGAAATAAAGTTAAAATTTTGGATTAGGTTGGACGGGGTTCAAAACCCGCCGCGCCCAAATGGTTTGAAACTGTTTGCAATGTATGGCATATAGTTTTAATGGTATGTTATGTTTGGGACCTCCCATTTGTGGGCTGACCCACATGGGTTTGGTGAGTTTGAACCCCACATGTCTCTTAACACATGGAACCATTGTATTGACAGGTGGGGCAGTTCTGCTAGTCGGTGGCCCACCCTCCATATCATCTTTAAACACACACACACACACACACACACATTGTTTCCATTTGATTCAGGAAAGCTTGGGTTTCCTTGTTGCCTGAACCATTTCAATTAAAATAGTAAATATAGCCATTGGGTCCGTTGGGTGGTGGTGGGGATGGAAGCCTGCCACCCCATATTATTTATTTTTTAATTTTTTAATAAGCCATTGGTTAAAAAATTTCTGCCAAAATTCAAGGGTCACTGGACCAATTAAGAAGGAATTTTTTTTTTATTTTCCGGTGGTCGGATTCTGTGCAACGAAACTTTGCCCAATTGTTTCCTCGCTAGTGACTACCACTTCGCCTAGTTTGACCAGAACTTTGACCAACCATAACTTAAGCATACGAACTTGGTTCTGAGTGTTTTAACACCGTTGGAATCAGGGTGATGAGCCCTATGATCTTGTATTATTTTCACTTCTATTTGATGACTTTTATTTTTGAGCTATTTTCAAGGCCACTTCTATTTATGGATCCATCTGGATTAGGGGTGCCTCCTATATGCCTTTGTCATTTCATTTTTGGAATTATGGTTTTGACATTGATTTGATATAGTCTGTTGGCTCAGGTGGGACTTCTACAATGCCTCTAATAGTTCATTGTCAGCATTATGGTTTCTTGATCATTTCCTATTGCATATATTCACTGGTTTCTAGATGTTGTTGTTTTTAATACTAAAGATACATATGTTGTTGTTTTGTCATTTGTAATGCATGGATTTCAAATTTTGAAGCTATGTATAATACCTATATGTTCCTTATCTTACCTGATATTTCTTATGAGGAGGATGTGTATGCTATGAACGATGTTGATGTTGGTTGCTGGTTTTCTAGAGTTACTTCGTGATAAGCATTTCATACTTGGTCACATTTTGATGATGTTGAATAAATTGATGCTACATTTTCTTATCTTACATATATTCTTGATAATGATTATGATCATGCTTCATCTATGTTTCTACTATCATATGTTCATGTGGCAGGATCCTATGTGGTGTATAGTGGTTGTTGATAACTGTCATGGCCTTGATACCTAACTATTGAAGTCCAAATTTTTGGTTATAATGGTCATAAATGTCTCTCAAAAAGGCCCATATTGCAAATCATTGTAAAATTTTGTCATGTATGGGCTATTAGGATAAATTCACATCATGTATATAATCCCATTATATTGGGACATTGATGTAAAATTTTGATCCAATATGTAAACCCAATATGTTGGGTAATTTATGTAATCACCGGAGCATAGAATCAATGATCACAGGAAAGGTCATATTTGGTTGAGTCATCAAGTCTTGTACTCTATTGAATATATCCAGAATTTTCAACATATTCTCACGGGGAGCATGGTTAATATGTCATTATCATATTCGGCAGATCATACCTAAAATGATCCTCTCTACAAATGGGGAGAGAAGCATTCATTCAACATAGCCATTTTCTCTTGATGTTAAAGGGGGATAGAAGCTTGGTGTTTACAAATGTGTTTGTAGGTATTTACAGGCGGTGACCAAACACCAAAGTTGTTTCCATCAAGTCTAAAGGGGGAGATTGTTGGCATTATGGCTAATGTGTTGTCCTTTATAGAAACCTACTTGATAAAATATGTCAACATTATTATAATATGATGATCATGGAAATCAAGAAAAATGGTATAGATGCTACAAGGGATATAGACATCTAATTGACAATCTAGAGATATATGGATGTTAAAGGTGAAGCTTGAGAAAGTATGTGTGGATCCTTTGTAGAAGGGTCGCATACATACGTGGGTCTTGTAAGTGAAATTTGTGTACAGAATCCGAAGCACGGTATTTTAGATACCAGTGGTCATTACCATGGTATTATCCCATAGTAATTGATGTGACAATGGTTATTTGATCCCATCAAAGAATACCAATGAAATTACCAAAAGACTTACCTAAGGTACTCACTAAGGAAAAAACTATATAAAGAGATGGAGACCAAAGTGTTGTGTGTGCAAGTGATGAATTGTTTAGGAATGATTTGATATGAAATTAGGGTGTACCAGGGAGCATGTATATAACTTAGATATGATAGATCTGAAAGGAATACATATTGCTTGATATATTTGGGTTTTTAACTAACAATGATTGATCTATGATGATGGTATGAATATGCATATAATGATGTTTGTATTTAACATTATTTGTGTGGATATTTGGGTTTGACAAATGTTGTGAAGGTGTTATATAGGGGAAGCACATAAGTACATGATTCTTATTTAGTAGAATCATGTACGAATTTTTATATTTGTTTGATATGGTCGTGATCTAAATTTAGTGATTCAATGCTTCAAAAAATAAGTTTATTTACAGTTACTCAGATTCAGTGCTTCATTTTGACGTGTTTTTTTGGGTTTATTGTTGATATGGATCCAATTTGAAAATGTGATGAAAGGTCACCTAGAGGTTGTTTTATAATTGTTTCACACGTGGATCCAGTCTAAGACATTCTAAAAGTTGGTCCATAAGGAGCTGATGGTTTTATCCTTCAAAAAGGGGGTAGGAGCTCCATTCTGGTATAAGCCAGTAAAGACAATTCGAGCGTTGTAGCTCCTTTACAGTAGGAGTTAGAGAATTAGTGGAGGTTTTATCCTCCTGCAGGTGGGTGCCTACGTACTCGTAAGAGTCTTCATCAATAAAAAATTAATGAAGTATATATATATATATATATATATATATATATATATATATATATATATATATATATATATATATAATAAATAAGAGAATAACAATGATAATGGTGGTTTTCTCCCACATTGTGTTTCCACCTAAAATCATGGTGTTTTATGTATTTTTCTCAATTTATTTATTTATTTATTTTCTTTACTCCATACTGAAAGTAATTAAACAAATCATATAATGGCTAAAGATAACCTTCTAACAGAACAAATAAAAATTCAGTAAACTAGATTTGTGTTGTTTTATTTCTTTTAAGTGGCGTACATATGTAGGTTTCTTTAAGAATAGTAGCATACCGAATTTAGTATATGAAAATTTAAAATTAAATTTTTAAAAATATTGATCCATCCCTTCCGCCCCCTCTCTGTATTTTTTCCAACAATTGGATTCACAATGTACATATCATCGGTGAAGGAACCATGCATATATTTTTTGTCTTTCGTTGATCAAATTTAAATATATATTAATATTAATTAAGGTTTCATTAGCTTATTAAATACTTTCATTGCGTGAAGCATTGTATCCAATTCTTCCTTTGAATTCTTTATTGTTACATTTATTAGCAAAATTGATCCATCCATGGCTTGTTAAATATATAAAAAATAGATTTTCAATCCTTTATTTTATTTTCTTTCAAATAGTATTTTTAAACCTACATCCATAACTTGATTAATCATCAATATATGTTTGATTTCAAATACATTGAATAAATTTTGAGAATAAAAATCTATCTTCATGTGAATTCCCCAAAATCATAGTTCTCCCTCTTAAATGGAAGTATATAAGGTTGGGTATCACTCATGTTACGATTATTAGTGGGCATGAATACTTCAAACTTAAGTCATATACCCTCCTATATTTTTCTAACTACTATGAATTTAGATGAGGCGACATGAATCCTTCAATATTAAATCATATACCCTCTTATATTAATCTAACTACAATGACTTTAGATGAGGCCTCTCATTTGTTGATGAATTATTTGTACCTTACTAGCTCTCATCCTCAATTCCACTATTTTCAGTATAATTTATAACAAACTTTCACAGTGAAAATAAAGCATAAAAAAATAAAATGGATGGAAAAAATAATGAATTCAATAAACATTTACAAATCCAAAAGTGTGTTCTTGTAGTATTGTTATATCATAAATTTATTAAAGAAAAACATCAACTTATGAAATTTTCATGCATTAAAATATACGTGCATAGAAATATTAAAAAGGAAATAGGAAATGGAAACTTTGCACGCATTACATTTTTTTTAGCAATTGAAAGCCCAAAACCTAATATAATCATGCACACATCCTCTTTTACTTTTGGGTATTATATAATATGCATAAATCTATTTATTCTAGACATAAACCAAAGAAAAGGGATAATGGCCTACCTGAGGATGAGTTTAAATAAGATCTCTATATAGGATTACATGATATTATTGATCTATAAATATTTATGGATATTCTAGTGGAATATGTTATCACAATAAATATTGTAAAATTCTAAAATCTTAGTTTATATAACTTATTTCCTAGATATCATATTAACTGTTGCTATATTATTACTCTAATTTATGAAAATATATATAAGATATGATAATTCAATAATAAATGAATGAAAACACGATATACATTTAAATGAACAAAAAATTTATCCTAGGAAACCTAAAATGGGATAAAATCCAGGTAGAAGGGGAGGAATATACTCTTCTCTTTTCTTCAATTATGAGATGCAACTACAAAGAAGAGGGAACTCAATATGAAGTTTCCTTTAATAATAGGCTCTAATGGTTTCTATAGAATCTTCTTATTCCATTTTTACACTCTCAAATTTGAGTCTCTTATGTTTTCCTGAACTCAAGAACAAGTACTAAATAATGAAACCTCCTCTCTTCCTAGCAACCCAATATTTAACACAACTTGATAGTTGTCTAGGTTTATGCTTTTTGGGTCCTCAACCCTAAATTATTCATAAGGTTTTTTACCTTCTATAATCTTCTTAAAATTACACATATGGCTAGACCCAAATTTGATTTATGGGGGAATAACTGTGGCATACAATTTCCTTCTAAGTTACAATTGAGGTCATTTTACCACAAAATGTGTTGTTTGATTCCTTTAATTGCTCTAGAAGGTGTACTGAAATGGGCCCTATAGGAAAATTTATCCATTTTTTTCCACCGAGAAAGTACCTAGATAGATGATAAATTATAAAATGATTCATTTTGTATCAATTATCATTCATCATAGTATGTTTTATTAATTTATATGAGGCAATTATGAACTTTTCATGGTCACTAAGTGAAGTAAGAAATATTGATGGCATAGAATAATTCTTAAAACCAATTTTAGAACCGCATAAATATTCCACATTTATTTTAGAATTTACAAGTTTGAGAGTTACCATTTAGTGATAATTCTCATAAATAAAATAATGTAAGAATTATATTAATTCTAAAGGAGGTTCATCAATGAATATAGGTCCTTTTCTTGGAGAGAAAACCAAGGTGGATATTTCCTAGACTGGAAACCAAGGTGGATATTTCAACATACAAAGGTCATAGATATTACTTGGGAATTAATCATTTAATAAGGGAGATAGATTTCTTAAATAAAGTATGAGGATTTATGTGGGAACATAAAAAATATTATAGCCAAATAAACCCATCACAAACCATAATGTGGAACGAATCCCAAGTCTAGGAAGACAAATTTCATCACAAAGGAGCAACAACACTAGTAAGAACACCCTATAGTAAAAGTATAATTATATATTAGAGGACTATATAGGAAAATTAAAACAATTATATGATCTATATTGGATTATTATATTGTTTTTCATACCTATCTATGAATTTGGGGTGGAAAAAGTAAAAGAATTAGCTCATGGGGCCGTTTTTACCTGTGGGACCTAGTTTGGCGAAACGAGGTCTGAACCCTTCCGGGAGAATTTTGACATCAAATTACATTTTTTGGGGATAAATTTTTCCTATTTTGTGAAGCATATTTCCATGCTATTGTAAACTTATATATCTTTCCAATGACAAAATAAGTGTGTCAATCGAAGTCTGTATGCAAAATGTATTGCACTCATACGTCGACCTTCCTATTTTCACACCTTTTGTTCGAGACGATTCTGCGTCAGCCCCCATCATTCATGGAAAAGGGGCTAGACACATGTTTATGATGTAAAAAACTCTATAATATTATATTGTAACTCTATTTAAGAGTTTCTGTAGTCAAAATTAACCACTAGTAGGTTGTCGGGCTGTGTTATAACCGAGCCAGTAAGAGGAAGAGGCATCCAATTATTTCGAGAGAATTTTTGTCCATAGCTGAGAAAAGATAGCCAGGAGAGATAGGAGGTAGAGAACATAAATATTGTATTTGAACTGTGGAAGCCCATGGGCCACAAGCATTACTTTTTTGTACATGCAGCCATATTTCCAGATAGAGAAAGAGAGCGAAATATGGCACTTATTTTTTCATTCTATACCTTTTCTACATAATGTTCATTCACATGCATGAATTAATTAGAGTTAAATCCACATATATTAAATTTTAATAAACTATAATAGTATAAAATTTTCATATTTTTAATATAATATTATTATATATGTTGTGATGAACTATCCAATGAAATATCCCTGATATTTTATGGATCGGTAGTTGAATATCCATAACCTAGAAATAAAGTGTAGTTTGGAGATCGATAGTAAAAAATGTAAAAAAATGTATTATAACCTAAAAGAGTTGGGAAGAAATTTGGTCGAGGATGATCCTTGATGTCATTTTTTGTGCCCCACTAGCTAATTTTCTGATAATGTGTTCGATAAAGAAAATGTAGGTGTTTGATGCTCTACACATTTTGTTCTGAAAATTATGTTCAAAGAAATATATATTCTCTTTCTTCCAAGCTAAAATTCTTAAAATATGTAAATATGTACTTAATATTGTTTCCAAATTTCTTTAGATGATGATCTATGTATGTGAAATTAATATGGTTCAACAAAGCCATCACCATTATTTATAGAACCTTATCAAGATTGGTACTTGTTTTGTTGGTATGAGTGCATTGCAAGTGCTGAGAGCTAACAGTTCTCTATCTAGACGTGCAAAATGAAAAATGTGTGTTAAATTTAAGTGTTATTTAAAACCCACAATGCCATTGGACTCTTCTTTTAATATGAAATATATCTTATAATGGTGATATGACTAATAATGGTATTGAATATGGTCTTTTAGATTTACTAAATAAAGGGACAATGACACAGGCATTGAAGCTTTAGCTTCAATTCTGCGAAAGTTCAAGTCGATAATTCCCACACAAAAAGTTATCAACTTAGCTGAATATTTCGAATATAAGCACAAATTCTACTTCTAAGATTCCACAAGCATTGTTCATGAAGCATAGATTCTATGGAAACAATACCATAAACCAAAAAAAAGCATGGTGTCATCCAAACAGAAGTTTTCTTTGTGTGTTCAATAATGGAAAACAAAATGATAATATCTCCATATAATTTGATGTGACAACAAAGATATGTTTATTCACATAAGTTTCTTAACCACCTAACACAAATTAATTATATATTTCATTCAAAAAAACACATCTAACAAATTAATTTATCCATATATCATGTGGATTTGAACATGAGGATGTTGCGCAAAAAATGGAATCAGATATGAAAACTAAGAATTCATAGTTTTATATAGGTATTGGAATCATTAATGATCTATTTTAGTTGCTTAGCAATCACTTTCTCAAGTCCCCATAGCATAACAACCAACACACCCTTGTAACCCTAGTTCCTGTCATTAATATTCCATGGTGGTCAACATCTCAAAGCCATTTATCTCTAAAAATATCAACTCATTGGATTAATAATACCCATTAGTTTCGCTACAGCAGAGGCTCCAAGAATTAAAGGTTAAACTTATTGTGATTATGGTCATGGTAATTGGGCAAAAATATCTTTTATGAATCGTCCCATGTAATAAAAGGTAATTTTTTTCTATGAAAAGAAATTGCAATTGTCTCCTTGACATGAGTAAGGGTGAGCTAAAATTTGAATATATGGGAAAGAGAAGTGAACAACCTTATGCTTTGTAGACCAAAGTCTATGCAAAATGTGTGGAAGGAAGGGAGAAGAGGCACATCCTCTAGTTTGATCCAACAAGAGAGTTTCATTTTTATCTAACCTCCGAAACTATTAAGACATTCCACAAAGAAAATGGGTATGTGTTAGACCATGTATTAAACAAATATTAAATTTAATAAATTGAATGAGTGTCACTCTAGCTTCTATAAGGATACCACTAGGTTGTAATGATAAAAACATATAATTTATGGTACCATTTACCTTTTCTAAGTGTTTGTGAACAAATACCTATTTCTGAAATTCTTTTTAGTTGTCTAAATGCATGGAGATGTTACCATTCTTGTGCATGTATACCTTGCTCACATCTATCATTGATAAAGAGATCTTCAACAACCTCAATGACATGAATGTATGTTGAAGCGGGGTCCCCTAAGGCACAAGTTACGAAGACATTTTTGTATAATTTTGCATGTGAGAACTGCACAAAGGGAGTCAAGGGGTGTTGGGGTGGGTCAAAGTCCCCAATTTTGATGTAAATGGGCTTAAGGGTAAACTGTGGGCGTCAAACCATGGTTTGAGACCATACTATCTGCGCATTAGGCATATATAAATATATAGATCGTGTCTAAGCTAAGTATTTCTAAGTAAGTTCACGATGTTGATGTTCTAAAAAGTTTATGCATCTGTAAGGGTTTTTGGGTTGGGTTAAGATGTGCTTACTAGCTGTGTGCATGGAGACCTAGTCCTGGTTGTGTACGGACTCCACTGGCTATGTGAGTGGTAGGGTTTTGTAAGGGTTTGTAAGGGACATTTTATGTATTGATTGGGAGATCTGAAGGTAATAGAAAGGATAGTTTTGACGAAGTTTACTATGTTATGCATCTGAATTGTCTACTATTTATGCTTTGTTAAGATTGCATTATCTGTCTTAATTATTAATGATTGTGCAATGATATATGATCTGATTATACCTCATTATTAATGGTTAATAGATCTATGTAATTATTTGCATTGGTTAATATTTGGATCGGGTTTTGTCCTGTTTATCTATGCTAAGGAAAACAATAATTATATGTTATTATGGTAATGAGTTTGCATTCACTGTCATTTTGTTATATATTTTTTCATGCATCTATATAAGTTCGCATTGGGTTTTTTTGAGGACCACTTCATTAATTTATCCCTCATGGTGTGGAAACGTGGTTCCAACACCTCCCCATACTGCTTCGACTAAGACTTTGGTCTGCGCAAGCATATCACTACCGAAAGGGCCAGTGGTTGGAGGGTTTGTTGGTTTATCCATAAACTCTGAACCTAGTTCAGGACCCACCAATCCAACAAATGGTTCCATTGTGACGACCAGAATCATTTTGAGGGAGATTTGATGTTGTGTCATCCATCATGGAACAAATTACAAGATTGGATGGATAGAAATATCCTTGAATTTGCGCTCCAAGAGAATAGAAGTACTAAGATGTATGACGAAAAATAGGTACAGAAATATATTTAAACAAAAGTGCATGAAATTTTATTTTTTTCCTTTGCGCACGAACTATGGGAGTGTTTATCGCACTTAGATGAATTCCATCACTGCATAAAAGACGACGTAGTCATTGAGTGGACTCCTGAATTGATCTAGCAAGTAGAGAAGTTTGATAATAAGATCACTTGCACAACAGATTATTGGATCCATCACCTCTTGGGAGAATTTGTGACTAAATTTTGCATTGACCAATTTGTGTCATATTTTGAAATAGAAAGAAGGTTTTTCAAAGGCCCTAAAGGTAAGTTCATGCACTCATTGAAATTATTGTTTAAAATTCTATTGTGTGAATGGGGTTGTCTGTGTGAAAATACTACTTAAATGCATCAAAGAGGTCCAACTACGTGCAGTGGAAGAATTTATGGCGAAGATTATGAAAAATTCATTAATAACCCTCTGAAGCTTAGATCTAATAGTGAACCTGAACTAGAAACAATAGCTCAAGTGACTTTGAAGAATAAATCTCATCACATCAGAAACCCCTGAGCCTGTTTCCAAATCCATCCACTCCACTTATAAATTCACATCACAGATCACCTACTCCACCATGCAGTTCATCTCTACAACCACCTCCACTTCCCCCTAAAGTAGATATGGCTGCATCAATGAAGTTACCTAATTTCATAGGCATTGGAAATGAGGAATGTGATCACTTCTGGCTTGTAACTGAGGCCATATGGTAGGCTCAACAAGTTAACAATATTGATATTAGAAAAGCGTAGCTGGCTACTACATTTCAAGATTGCGCATTAGACTAGTACATTAGGTATGCGCAAGAAAACCCTAATTATAGCTTGGAAGAAATTAAAGTGGAGCTAAAAGAGTAGTTTTAGAAACCTATGTCATATGTGTAGCTAGTGACATAACTGAAGGATATTCGTCAGGAGTTGTTGGGCACCTCCAAAATCTCTTCAAAATGTGATACACTTTCACCTTTATTTCCATTTTATTTACCTCATTTCATCACCTTTTCATTACATAACCCTACACTTTCATTAGCATATGGTTTCATATTTTTATTTTTGTAAGTCATTAATTTCATGTATTTAGAGTGAATTTATGATTAAAAGTTAGAAAAATAACATGTATTTGCTCATACCTAAAAGTGGCTTGATTTTAATGACATGTATAGGTCTTTTGGAAGTTTCCAAGGCACCCTTATGTAGCCTCCAATGCATAAATTCGAATTTCCTTCAAGATATGGAAGGAGATTTGGATAAAGGTCAAAGAGAATATATGTCTCATCATTACCTATTTCATTGTAACTATATCGGATCTTTATGGATTTAGGGAGAAAATAGTGGATCCCCATTAATAGGGTAGCTTATTATGTTCTTGTACAAATAAGAGAGCCTTCTCTTCTCAAAGGCATGTGTAAAGTTTAATGAATTCTCATGTTTTAAATAAAGAAGTTAGATTTGGCATCATGATCATGAGTGATATTCACTTTGATTTGGTTATTCTTGGATTTGGAGCCTTTCAACTTTCCATCATCATGCCATTTGGATTGGCCATCTAATGAATGTGAGATGTGTCATATTCTTTTCATTTATTTATGTCTAGTTTAAATTTCATTTATGTGCTTTCATAGATTAACTTTTATTGCTTTCATATGCTCATTTCATTTATGTGTTTTTCCAGGGTAAGATTGATTTTTTCACTTTGTTTTCATTTCATTTTTATTGTTAAGATTGCATTGTTTTTAATTTCATACATTTGCATTAATTCCTTGATTACCATTAGAATATATTTCATTTCATGAGTGGTGTGATTTTCAATTCTTGAATGCATGATAGATTAGATTTCCTACTTTCCTAAGTTAAATTTTATTTCATGTCATTAGCATATATTTATTTTCTTATCATTAGATTAAGTTTCACTTTTAATTCTGAAAGTGTGGTGTGATTTATTGCTTTCTAGAATAGATTTGTTTTTATACAATTTGTAATTTTTTTCATTTAATAAATTAAGATTTTTCTTTCGAAATTGGAAACCAAACTTTAGCACATATGGTGCACATGCGCCTCACAAGTCCACGGACCCCCGGGTTGATAATTTATGAAAAGTAATTTAAGTAACTAAATTACCTCAATATTTTGGCACCATTGTCGGGGAGGCGTACATGGCGATCAAATTTTAATTTTCAATTCCTTTTAAATTAGAATTCCATTTCGTTTTTCAATTTCATTTTTACTTTCAAATTCATACAAGTTTTCAAATTATGTTTTTGTGCAATTTCATTTTATTTTTAGGCAATTTCAATTTTCATTTTTCCTGCTTAGTTCAAATTTAAGTTAGAAATAATTTTGATACATATCAATAATAATAATAATAAAACCATTTTTTCCTAATAAACTTTTAAGATATATTAAATCATTTTTTAAAAATTTTAGGATAGATTATTTAAAAAAAAAAAAACATTTCTTTCAAAATCAGATAGGATATAATAAAAATCAACGTTGATAAAATTTTAGTTTTCAAAAAAACTAAAATCCAAAACAAACCAAAATCATTTAAATTTTTTTATAAAAGAAATAAAAAATAACTAAATAAAAATAAATAAAAACTAAAAATAAAAATAAAATCAATTTGATGCAATTTGAATTTTAATCAATTTTTAGAATCATAAATAAACCCAAGCATCGAAATAGCTAGTTTAGAAAGCTAAAATTTGAGGTTTGAGATCAATTCTTCTTACTTTAAATCCAAATTTCCAATGAATAAAAAAATTGAAAAAACTTTTGAGTATGCTCTCTTCCTGCACTCCCTGCGATCTAGAAGATCAGAAAAGAAAATTGAACCAAGTTAGTTTTGAAAATTTTGAATAAAAATGACTAAGAGATCTAAATTTACCATTGATTCTAGATTTAGAAAAATTTGATTTCTAATTGTCAAATATATTTGTTTTATAATTTTTTACAATATATTTTTTTTATATATATATATATATATATATATATATATATATATATATATATATATTGTGCGGCGAGTTTCTAGATCAGATATGAACATTTTGGTGAACATTTGGCAAAAACAAATTTCATATTTTAATTCTTTTCAAAAAATTACCCAAATTAAAAAGCAAATTAATTTGAATCGGAGTCCGGGTGAGGGACATATCACTGATTTAAAATCATCTATTTTCTCAGAAATTTTTGTGACAACCGGATTAAAAAAAACGTCTGTTTAAAATTCTTCCTCAAAGAAAATAAACCAGTCCAGAATTTGCAAAAAGAGAACTCAGGAAATTTGCTCCATTCTTTCAACCTATGGCAAAAGAACTAAAATAAAATAAAAAATTTGAGTTGTGGCATCATTATTTTCACAATTTTTATAGAAAAACATTGGTTGTGAGATCCATATTTTTGGCAAGAGGATGAGTTCAAATCAAAATCAAATATTTTGGTGACATGAAATTGATTGAAAAGTGCCCTAGAGCAGTTACAAACTTGGAAGCTTCTCCCAAAATCTTGAATTTTGTTTGTTGATTTTTTTCTGCAACATGGTGACATTCGATTCATCCATGTGGCAATGTACCAGTCTCCATTATTGCACAGTCATCGCCAAGTTGTCTGATACATCACCTTTTCTAGTCATAAGTACACTTCACTATGCCAAGTTAGCATCCACAACAACATTTATTCTGTGTGTCACCTTCCATTGCTTCCATGTGGCATTCCCTAGTGCTGCCACGTGGCACCCATACACCCCAATTTCACTATTTTTCTAAAACTTCAAACGACAATAAATTTTTGATACGACATTCGTTTGACGTGATTCAAACTTCATTGGAAAGATCTCAAAAAAATATATGAGATGTGATAGTTTTAATCAACATTTGAAATAGGAAAAAGTTAATAAATTTCCAACAAATGACAGGTAAACCAAGGCACTAGTTTCAAAATAGGTAAAAATTCATTTGATTTTATTTCCTAAATTTGTTTTATTAGTATCAATTCTCGTTTTTATTTTTGTCAATTTCATAAATAGTGGGATTGATCACCTCTCTCTTTTGATAATATTACATTTCATTGTATAAAAAGTACTAAGCTTTTGCAAGTTCTAGGAAGATAAACATATGACCATAAGAAAAACAATGTCTCTCATAGACCAAGTATCTTTCAAAAATAACATGATCATAATAACATCAAAGATGAGATATTCAAGCATGAGCACATGATTTTGGATAAATAATTTCAAACAAAATCCATCATAATAATTGAAAGCCTCTCAAAAACCAGTTTTACGACCGCATTCCAACTCATTCAGTCAACAAAATATTCATCTCATTTTCCTTCATAGTCATTATTCTTTCCCGACTCGCTTTCATTAGCCTGTAACCCAACAATAAAAAGCTTCAACTCCCATACAAAGCTGATTCATTCCATTTCATTTTTCATTTTTTCAAATAAACCATGATTCACTGCAAAAAATTTCATCCGTAGTCCTTCAAAATTATTTTTTATGCTCAGGTTAGATGACGGAGGATTCATTAAGGCCTCCCTTCTAACAAGTCTTGGAATATTGACATCAGAACATTATCTAGGTTCACGAATAAAGTTATTATTATTACCTTGAGGCTTTTATGCCTTAATGACAAGTTCTCTCATTGAAAATCATGGGAATACATAAATTTCCCTTGATCGTTGTATCTTGCAAGTGGCTCGACATCATCTCATCTATTCACAATTCACAAGATGTACATAGGTACCTTGGCACTCATTGACATTAATGGTGAATTTGCCTCGTATTGGTTAATGACATTCATTAATGGTCAGTCAGGGAAAATTTTAGGGGCTAATATTCACAGGTGGGCTAATTTTCCATTCTTTTTCCAAAAAAAAGATTTGCCAATTTCCATTTTTATTTTAAAATTGATTCACCCAAATTTTATAGTATAATTTTTTTTTACCCTAAAATTCACCAAAATTTTATATATACTAATATAAAATAATTAGAAAACTAAATATTTTTACAAAAATAACATAAAAATTTTTACAATTTACATATTGGGGACTACTTAAGTTCGCCAAGGTTTTTAAACTTTAAGATAGACTTCCATGTTTAAAATTTTCCCTATGGTTGGTATTACAATGATTTCTCTTCGTGCTCAACAACAACACATTTATTCACATGAGTAGAATTGTACCATCAGGTTTTGTAGTAGGTGAAGACTATATCACTTCAGCATTTTTTAGCACATACAATAGATTTAGCAGTAGAAATAAAGAATCCACTTTCTTGACCTCATCCACCATTTATGCAACCAAGGATCACATGCAATTCTACATTCTATTCCATTATCCAACAAGAGCCACAACTTGTTTACATAGGCACAGTTTGTCCACTTCGTAGGTGAGTAAAGTTATGTTCTTTTCTAGCCATTTATCATATAATTCCTTCAATACTGAAATTATAATTTTTGGAAAATTCTTCACCATATTTCCTTTCTCATTTCATAATAACTAAAAATACCTATGGTTCGGGTGGGGGGATACAAATTCATGTTCATACCTCATATCACATTCATATTTCATCACCTTTTATGTCACATGTCATCCTAATCAACATGCTTTTCCAAATAACTATTATTGCATTATGATTTAAAAATTTATATGTTTTGCAAATGATGATCTAAGAATGAACACATTATATGGCTGATTAAATGATTTCAAAAGTATTTTTATGCAACACAAAAATAAGAAAAGTATTGTTAAACAAGAACCAATATTAATAAAATTTGGTTGCCACACAAGAACCAACCAAAGTAATATGTTGCAATCAAATGTTTTTCAAAATAATACTTTGAAAAAATAACAAAGTTATCAAATGATTATGCAAAGTATAAACAAGAATCAATGTTAGACAAAGTTCATATAGAAGTAAAACAATCACGATCAATGCAGTAGATTTCATGAAGACATGCAATAACTTCAGTTAGGGGGTATGTTGGGCCTCCAAAATGTCTTCAAAATGTCATACACTTTCACAATTATGTCCATTTTATTGCCCTCATTTCATCGCCTTTTCATTACATAACCCTAAACTTTCATTACCATATGGGCTCATATTTGTATTTTCCAAAGTTATTAATTTCATTTATTTAGAGTGAATTTATGATTAAAAGTTAGAAAAATAACATGTATTTTCTTATACTAAAAGTGTCTTGAGTTTTATGACGTGTGTAGGTCATTTGGAAGTTTCCAAGGCACCCTTATGTGGCATCCAATGTACAAATTCGAATTTACTTCAAGATATGGAACTAGATTTGGATAAAGGTCAAAGAGGATATTTGTCTCATCATTAGCTATTTCGTTGTAACCATATGAGATTTTTATGGATCTAGGGAGAAATTAGTGGATCTCCACTAATAGGGTAGCTTCTTATGTTCCTGTATAAAGATGAGAGCCTTATCCTCTCAAAGAAATGTGTAAAGTTTGAGAATTTATAATGTTTTGAATAAATAAGTTGGATTTGGCATCATGCTCATGAGTGATATTCACCTTGATTTTGTTATGCTTTCATTTGGAGCCTCTCAACTTTCCATCCTCCTATCCTTTGGATTGGCCATATAATGAATGTGAGATGTATCATATTCTTTTCATTTATTTATGTCTAGTTTAAATTTCATTTATGTGCTTTCATATGCTCATTTAATTTATGTGTTTTTGCAGAGTAGGATTGATTGTTTCACTTTGTTTTCATTTCATTTGTATAGTTAAGATTGCATTGTTTTGAAATTCATAGATTTGAATTAATTCCTTGATTACCATTAGAATAGATTTAATTTCATGATTGCTGTGATTTTCATTTCTTGCAACCATGATATATTATATTTCCTACTTTCCTAGATTAAATTTTCTTTCATGTCATTAGCATAGATTTACTTTCTTGTCATTAGATTAATTTTTATTTTTAATTCTAAAAGTATGGTGTGATTTACTTATTTCTAGAATAGATTTATTTTTATATCATTTTTCATTTTTTTCATTTAATAGATTAATATTTTTCTTTCAAAATTGGAAACTGATCTCTAGCACATATGGTGCACGTGTGCCTTGCAAGTCCACAGACCCCTAGGTTGATAATTTATGAAAAGGAATTTAAGTAACTAAAATACCTCTGCATGAGCTTAATGAATCTGTCTAGGAGGTCGATTAGATTTTGAAGCGCACCATCAGAGATTGTCGATTTTTTATTGATGATACATAGCATAAGGAATGGTTCATTCCTATGTTGCTCCCACATCTGCACTAGCCATTAGGCCAGTAAAATATTGCCACACAGGCTGAGGCTGTACAAATTGCAATAAAACTAGAGGCTACCGCAACACCTATTGCGCTGGGAACTCAACAAATTCAAAATCACTTGGAAGCCATGCATCTAGAAATTCAAAGTTTATGCAAATACAAAGGCAAAGAGGTTTCCACAGAGGTCTGGTGTATATAATGAAAAGCTTCTGCGCACCATAAAGACTAGTTTCCTGTGTTCAAAACTTATCTGAATGCTAGAGGTCCTAGTCCATTGAAGAATATTGTGTGGTGCACTATCTATCAAATTGTTAGACTACATGACACAGATTCTTGCCCAAGGATTGGAAAATATCAGCCTGACCTGAAGCAATTATTTTGTAAATTATGTTTGTCATTAGGGCATAATGAACAAAATTTTTGTACCTATGATATGATGTTGGATAAAGCAGAGTTATATAGAATGCAATTTGAGCCTACATCACCAGCATCCCCTTACGGGCGTGGAATATTCCAAGGCATAGGAATAGGCTAAGGAGTTGGATCATTTGGTTGAGGAATAGGGAAAGTCATTTGATATAACTGTGGGGATGTTTTCAATTATGCGCGTGACTCTCTGAATCCATCACTACAGTCCTACAGGTACTGTAGACAATTTGATCATGTTATAGAAGATTGTCTTATCTTGATTGCTAAAATGCGAGAAAATAAGACCCCAAAGAAAATCTTTAGATGGCTCGCGCAGAAAATCGGGAAGAATATCCCTGTGTGAATGTGGTTACTAGTAGTGGTGTGGCTACCAAGAAATATAAAGGAAACTAACGAGCCACTAATATATGGATCTGTAAAGCACATGAAATCAAAGCAGGCTTTAATCTTTAAAATGCAAAAGAAACCTTTATTGAAGCACGAAAAGAATTTGCAGAAGGAAGTACATCAACATCTGGAAGAACACTGAAGGAAGCAGGAGGAGATGAGGATTTTAAACCATTTATACAAGCCTGTATAGAGCTACTGCGCAACAATAAGGCTATCGAAAATATGCAGGCATTGATAGATAATTGTGAAAATAAAGAACAACCCATGGTAGAACAACGAGAAGTCAATAAAATATAAAAAAAAAAAAGAGAAAGGGTAGGGAGATGCGTATGACTACGTCGATTGGATCTTATGAAATGGACCAAGTTATTTTATATTTAGGATCGGATGCTAATGTTCTACCTAAGAAAACATGGTAGTGCATGGGAGAGCCAAAGCTAGAATGGTCTATTATTCAACTGCACATGGCTAATCAGCAAAAGATCATTCCTTAGGCAGGTTGCCACAAGTATTGGTCAATATAGAGGGTGTTAAGGTGATGGAAGACTTTGAAGTCATACAAATTGTAGATGATACAGATCGCTATCTTGCATTGCTAGGATTGTATTGGGCCATTGACATGGATGATGTTATCAATTTGAAGAGACTAAGAATGGAATTTGAGAGAAATGGAGTCAGGGCAGTCATTCCTATGGATCCTGCAAAAGGCAAAACATATACTAAACCAGAGCGCGTTGAGGATGAGATTGATCAAATATATGAGCTAACTTTGTGCGAGGAAGATTGGAATAATACATCAACATATGGGAATCTTCAATGGGAGAAGGATAGTTCTTATTTTTCAAATTCTAATGAAGAACTAGAGAATTGGCAGAACTGATTGCATGAGGTGTTTGTTTTCTGTTGTAATCGTGTGACCTGATCCCTACATTGTATAACATATGAGGTGCGTAATTTACAAAAATATGGTGGCTCAAGTGATGTAAACATTTTTATAGGAGATCTAGAAAGGACAATGCCTGAAGGACAGAGATTCTATGCTTTGGATCTTGTCTTACGTGCTACTCTAGAAAGATGGTGGGAAACGCATAGGGAGAATATGGAAAACTGGGAGGAATGTGCGTGCATGATGACATTGCGGTTTGAATGTCCAGTAATCAAAATGGGGGTGTATACTCTGGAAAAGAAGATCTACGTAGACATTTGGCAAGATGGAATAAATTATGGGGTGTAGAACCATGAGTTGAATGGGTCCATATGTTTTCACATGCTGGGAAAGGTGCCTAATAAATTTTTGTTGGAGACAGAGATGCATAGAGGCACTAGTGAATGGTATTTGATGACAGAGAGTTTTATTCTTACCTTTAGCTTGGAACATGATGACCAAGCTTTAATCCCAAAAATTAGTAATGTGCCGATAATGCAAACTATGAATTATGGACAATCGACACTCGTAGGATCTAGGGAGCCTCACGTGGTCAAAGGAACCTCGATCCCCTTGAATGTGAAACAAGTGAGCTCCATGTTGAACCTTGTTCGATATTACATAAATTTCATTCCAAAGTATGAGTTGATAAATGCGGACATGACCAGATTATTCAGAAGAGGTGCGACATTCTGTTGGGATGATGAATGTCAGAGAAGTTTGTTGTTATGGAGGGATGTGACAAAGACCACTTGATATGTTTTGAATTATCTAGTCAAAAATCCTGTGTTGGGGGAGATGGTTTGTAGATGGTTATCCTTAGCTTTGGATTATATGCGCATTATGGTGTGACACACACGTGATATCTGTGTGAGGAGGTTGACTTGCGTGCAGAGGTATCAACAACTATTGAGATTCAACAAGATGATGAGCTTAGTGAAAAGAGTCACCTTCACTAAGTGGGCCCATAGGCTATTGTTAGCACAAGTCTATTTTTAGACTATGTCTATTTTTAGACATGATGATCATATTTCAGAAGTTGTAGGATGCTATTTGTGGATGGTTGATCAAGTTGGAAAAACAGATGAAATTATATTTTTAGAATATTGTGCGAAGTCTATTTATAGATTGTCAATCTAAAAATAGATGCATGTCGATTATTATTATCTCTTAATAATAATTAGACTCTAAACAACAACTTATTCTCTTGGAGCACTTCAGTTCAGTGCATAGATGTGGCACAACGGCTGACAGAAGGAATTATGCTATTCCTAAGGGTTTACTTGAGCTAATTCATGGAGGAATCAGTTAAAACTCAAGTGGCAGGGTTATGACATAGTTGGAAGAAGTAGTTATGGAGTTGTATTCAGTTTAAATCAGTTAGACTTAGTTGAGCTAGTTGTATCCAGTCTAACTGACTGATACACTAGTGAGAGTGGAGTGAATTAATTAGTTAATTAATTCACAAATAATAACTCATTAATCAACTGAACAATACAACAGTTAACTACAGTGCATGGCAGTTTCAGTGGAGACCAGTGAAGAGATAGGTGAAAGGGCAAGATAGACTATATGTTGTGGCTATAGTGATGCATTGATTGCATCACACACACATTGGAGTTGCCAATGAGGATTACACAGTCGAGGATGGAGTAATTTTAATTCATTCAGAGCTATTCTTCAGCAGAGATTGCGTAGTGGAGGCAGGCTAGCAGGTGGCAAAGTTCGATGCATGGATTTGCAAGATTGGTCCTGATTAGTGTATGACGATTGTACTATAATGAGGGCTTGTGATAAGATTTTTATGTTTGTATGAGCTTGTCATATGATATCCATGTTACATAATATATATTTTAGGTTTTCAGCTTTAGGATTTCCCGGTTAAAAACTGTGTTATGTGCGATTGATACTTTTTTGTTTATGTTTCACATGTGTGTGCAATTAATTTTTCTGCAAAAGATTAACAAGTGGAATAGATTCAGTATCTTGCATAAAGTTAAATAATGTGAGATCAGGTGGATCTTGGACATATGCATGCTTAGTGCATATAATTTCTTCATGGTATCAGAGCATTGTTGATTGAATATTTCAATTGTGAAGTGAGTTTGTGCTGGTGGACAATTCGAATTTGCTACAGAAGATTCTTGGTGCAGAAATCGAGTATACATTGAAATGTCTTTCAACGGGTTGAGATTGGAGTATGCCCTTAATGGGAGCTTGAATTACATAGCCTAGAAGGACAATATGGATATGGTGCTGGAGGATAATGAGCTGAAGGAGTTCATCAATAGCGATGTTCCTAAGCCAGGATCTAGTGATGCTACATTACTTGATGCATGGCAAAAAAAGACAACAAAGACGAGAGGGATTTTGTTGGAAGGTGTGAAGGACCATATTGTGTCCAGCCTTCACGGGAAATCCACTCCATTCTTAATGTGGAAGGCTTTGACAGACTTGTTCCAAAGCAGAAGTGACCAGAGGAAGTTGGCGCTTAAAGACAAGCTCAGAAAAATAAAAATGGAGAAAGGCGACATTATTCCAAAATACCTCACAAAGTTTATCCAGTGCAAGGATGAACTGGGAAGTGTGGGGGTTACTGTTGATGAAGAAGACTTGGTGAGCTTGGCTCTCCTTGGGCTTCCGAAGAGTTGGCATAGCTACGAAGACTCTATCAATGGATGGGAGAAACTACCAGGATGGGAGCGACTTTGGACAGATCTTATGCAGGAGGAGATAAGGCGGGGTACCAGGGTGGATCTTCATCGAATAATGAAGATGAAGAGAATTGTGCTTTGGCTTCCAAAGCAAGGAAAGGGAAGGGGAAGAAATCTTCTTCAAAATCTGGTGTTAAAGGCAAGAAGCAAGACTTGTCCAAAGTGAAGTGTTTTCACTGTCACGAGCATGGACATTTCGCCACTAACTATCCACAGAAGAAGAAGAATAAGCAGGCTACTGGATTTGCAGCTGGAGAGGCCTTAGCCTCACAATTTGAGCTAGATTTTTCCTTGATCGCATGTTTGGTTTCAAGCTACATGGGATCGGTGTGGTATCTTGACAGTGGTGTGTCTTTCCATATGACGGGAGACAAAGAGTTGTTTAGTGACTTGGAGGAGAAGGACCTCCAGATGCATATAGAGATGGGCGATGATGGTCGGTACATTGCGACTGGCATTGGGACCATTACCTTTGAGAGGGAGTCTAGTAATCTATTCTTGTTGAAGAATTTTTGCATGTTCCATGTCTAAAGAAGAACTTGGTCTCAGTCAAAATGTTGGAAGACAAGGGTTATGATGTTGTTTTTAGTGAGGGAAAAGCCTTCCTTCGACATAAAAAAATGGGTCAAACCAAGAAGATAGGGGTTTGAATTAAGAATCTCTACAAACTGGAGGTATATGGCTGTGCTGCAATGGTGGGCAAAGCAGAAGAAGTGGTGAGTCGAGATGAGGGCAAATTATGGCACAGGAGATTGGGCCATCTTCACCATGGCGCTTTGAAGATTTTGTAGCAAATTTTTACTGGACGTCCCAAGGGTACTCTTGCGCAGTCAGATCAGTGCAAAGGATGTACTATGGGTAATTTTTTGAATACCACCTTTCATGAGAAGGATAACTGTGCTTCAGTGATCCTGGAGAGAATTCACACAGACGTGTGTGGACCATTCTCGGTTGCTTCAACAGAAAAACACATGGATTATGTGATATTTGTTGATGATTATTCTCGTAGATGCTGGATCTTCCTCATGCAGAATAAGAGTGAAACGTTCTCAAATTTCTGTGAGTTCAAGGCATTGGTGGAGAAGGAGTCGGGGAAGTAAGTGAAAGCTCTACGGAGCGATAATGGTGGTGAATACATCTCGGGTGAATTCAAAGACTTCTGTAGCAAAGAAGGAATTTGAAGAGAATTCATAGTGCTTCATAACCCATAGCAGAATGGGGTCGCGGAGAGAAAGAATAGAACGATCGTGGGTGCTGCACGAGCGATGCTACATGACCAGTGCCTACCGATGCACTTGTGGGCGGAAGCATGCAACACTGCGGTTTATGTGAAAAACCGTTGTCATCATAGAGTACTTGGCATGAGTACACCCGAAGAAGATTTTACTGGTAAGAAGCCTGATATTTCTCATTTGAAGATTTTTGGCTCCCCTGTTTACATTCATGTGACAAAGGACTCCAGGAAGAATCTGGAGCCGACTGAAAAAGTTGGGATAGCTGTGGGGTACACAGAAACACCCCATAACTATCATGTGTATTTGCTATATAGTCGAATGATTGTTGTGCGATGGGATATAAAATTCAATGAGGTGAAAGCCATGAAGTTGTCACTTGAGAGGGAGCTATACTTGCATGCAGAAGAGGAACTTCTTGTTCCCAAAGATGAGCTTCTGGATGTGGATCAGCCGTAGGAGGAGATTCATGGAGTGGAGGAGTCCACTCATGCAGAACCAAACATCAGACAAAGTAGAAAGCGTACCACAGAAGCTGAGAGACTGAAGCTTGATGCGGCACAGAATGTAGGAGTCCCTACATCACAGTGCAGATAGAGACAGTCACCTGACTGATATACTGGATACATGGCTCTTATGAGCAAGTGTATTATGACATATCCATCTTCTTTTGAAGAATCAGCGTAGGAGCTCACATGGGTAGATGCCATGGTGGAGGAGTATGACTCCATTGTCAAAAACATTGCTTGGGAGATTGTTCCAAGGCCGGTGAGAAAATCAGTTGTAGGATCAAGATGGATCTACAAGGTAAAACAAGTTGTTGATGGAAGTGTCGAGAAGTATAAGGCAATATTTGTTGCCCGGGGCTTCTCACAGATTGAGGGGATTGACTATGAAGAAACCTTTTCATCTGTCACAAGGTATTCTTCCATACGGACCATCCTTGCTCTCTCAGCGTAGATGGGTTGGCACATTCATCAAATGGATGTGAAGACTGTGTTCCTTAATGGGATCATTGAGGAAGAGGTGTACATTGAGCAGCCTGAAGGATTTGAGATCTTCAGCAGCGAGACGCATATGTGCAGGCTCAAAAGAGCATTGTATAGGCTGAAACAAGCACCCTGTGCTTGGTACACTTGGATCGGCAACTATTTCACTGGACTTGGCTTCACCAAGAGTGAGGCGGATTCAAACCTGTACCATATTGTGGTTGAGGGTAAGTTTTTAATCATTTTACTTTATGTTTATGATTTAATACTAACAGGTGATGAGCAGTTGATACACTCATGCAAGGCAGATCTTTCAAAGGAGTTTAAGATGAAGGATTTGGGCCTCCTTCATTATTTCCTTGGATTGGAAATATGGCAGAGGGAAGGTGAACTGTTTGTGTCTCAAGGCAAGTATGCTCGGGAGATACTGGAGAAGTTTCACATGCAAGGCTGCAAGCCTATCGACACTCCTCTTCCAGGAAATTGGAAGAAATAGGATGCTACATTGGCAGAGGTAGTGGATGCCACTGTTTATCGATAGTTGGTGGGTTTTCTCATGTATTTAGTCAATACAAGACAAGACATATGCTATGAGGTGAACCAACTTTCACAAGCAATAGTTAAGCCTACCAAGCTCTTTAGGAAGGCAAGAAAGCATGTCCTGAGATATCTCAGGGGCACATCTGAGTATGGTTTATGGTACAGATAGAGGGATGAGGTGAAGTTGCATGGCTTCACGGATGTAGATTGGGCAACAAGCCCAACAGACAGAAAGAGCACATCAGGAGGGATTTTCAGTATCGGATCTATGGCATTTTCTTGGTACATCAAGAAACAAAGATCCGTGGCAATCATTTCAGCGGAAGCAGAATACATGGCAGCAAGTTTAGCTACATGTGAGGCTATCTGGATGAGGAAGATTCTGGTTGGTTTGTTCGGTTCACATTTAGATCCGACAGTGATTCATTGTGATAATCAGAGTTGCATTAAACTCTCAGTTAATCCTGTGTTTCATGATATATCTAAACATATTGATATCTGGTATCATCATATCAGAGATTGTGTGCAGCAGAAGATCATGTTGCTTCATTACATTCCCACGAAGGATCAGGATCCATATATTCTGACGAAGGCACTCACCAAGAGAAAATTCAAATACCATAGAGGAAAGATCGGGGTGAAGGACAATCCATTTCTTGTTGAGAGGGAGTGTTGAGATTCAACAAGATGATGAGCTTAGTGAAAATATTTTCCTTCACTAAGTGGGCCCGCAGGCTATTTTTGGCGCAAGTCTATTTTTAGACTATGTCTATTTTTAGACATGATGATCATATTTCAGAAGTTGCAGGATGCTATTTGTGGATGGTTGATCAAGTTGGAAAAATAGATGAAATACTATTTTTATAATATTGGGCGAATTCTATTTATATATCATCAATCTAAAAGTAGATGCATGTCGTTTATTATTAGCTCTTAATAATAATCAGACTCTAAACAGCAACTTTTTCTCTTGGAGCACTTTAGTTCAGTGCACATATGTGACACAACATCTAACAGAAGTAATTACGCTATTCCTAAGGGTTTACTGGATCTAATGCATGGAGGACTCAATTAGAACTCAAGTGGCCGAGTTATGACACAGTTGGAAGAAGTAGTTATGGAGTTGTATTCAGTTTAACTCAGTTAGACTTAGTTGAGCTAGTTGTATCTAGTCTAACTAATTGATACACTAGTGAGAGTGGAGTGAATTAATTAGTTAATTAATTCAAAAATAATAACTCATTAATCAACTGAACAATACAACAGTTAACTACAGTGCATGGCAGTTTCAGTGTAGACCAGTGAAGAGATAGGTGAAAGGGCAAGATAGACTATTTGTTGTGACTATAGTGATGCATTGATTGCATCACACACACATTCGAGTTGCCAATGAGGATTTCACAGTCAAGGATGGAGTAATTCGAATTCATTCAAAGCTATTCTTCAGTAGAGATTTCACATTGGAGGCAGGCTAGCAGGTG
The DNA here is from genome assembly GCA_034641835.2 of Pinus albicaulis. Taxonomy (NCBI): domain Eukaryota; kingdom Viridiplantae; phylum Streptophyta; class Pinopsida; order Pinales; family Pinaceae; genus Pinus; species Pinus albicaulis. Next base: position 1,341,511,911 of record CM076584.1, on the reverse strand, counting down.
GAAAAGATCAGTGCATGGATTTGTAAGGTTGGTCCTGATTAGTGTATGACGATTGTACTGTACTAAGGGTTTGTGATAAGCTTTGTATGTTTGTATGAGATTTTCATATGATCTCCATCTTACATAATATATATTTGGGGTTTTCAGCTTCAGGCTTTCCCGGTTAAAAACTGTTTTATGTGCAATTGATAATTTTTTGTTTATGCTTCACATGTGTGTGCAATTAATTTTTCCGCAAAAGATTAACAAGTGGAATAGATTCAGTATCTTGCATAAAGTTAAATAATGTGAGATTAGGTGGATCTTGGACATATGCATGCTTAGTGTATATAATCTCTACAAAAAACTAGTTGTTGGAATTGTAAAACTGGATAAGACAGATTTATTTCCACTTTTGGCAGTGTCTAGGATGCATTTAATGAAGGGAGTTTTCCAGATTTGGGATATTTTTTTCACTAATGGAGCCCCATTAATGCACAAGGAGCCGTTGAATATGTTCAAAAATTATAAATATGACCTATGGGATCACAATAGTTCCCTTTTCTTTCTGATTTATTTTTGTGCTTTGAGCTCTTTGTTTTCCATTTTACTTGTTGCGTCTATGTCTGGTTTGGACCCAAGATTTGAGGATGCATTGCGCCGAGCAGGTGTAGGGTACACCATTCCTGAAACAATGACAGCCAAAATACTAGGTGATGACCCTTCCACGCCTGAAGTTCCTATTATGGAAACGCATGCACCATCCAAGTCTAAGAAGGGATAGTCCTCTAGAACACGCATATCTCCCCAAGAGAATACCTCCAGACCATGCCATTTAGTGGGAGAGAAAATGAAAAGGTCCATGGAGGAACCTCCAAAAACTATTGAAGAGGAGGACGAGGAGGTAGTGTAATTATCCCCATTCGCGCAGCTGCCCAGCTATGTCGCGCCATGAAAACCCCCTGTAAAGGTGCGTAAGGAATTGGAAAATGTCCCAATGGAAGAGGACATGCTCGCAAATATTCCGCAACTAATATTTGATGATTGGGACATCGCTGATGTCGAAAAGTTCCTTGAGATCACACAAGAGCTCTATTTGGATCAAGTCACCTATGAAGGAGCCATTGTGCACCTCAAGCCAAAGTGAGAGGTGTTAGGTCTACACAAGGAAGGCCTCCTCAATTTACTACAGATCCCTCATTTGGGTGAAGTCCCATCAATGATATCTGTGTTAGACAATTGTTGGCTCTTGTCCACGATGACCTTCTTTGGCTGGGAGAGCACATCCCCATCGACATAGAATTGATCCATAGAATTATAGGTCTGCCTGCTAAGGGGACTTATCCAATCGCTGACTTCGAAGGTAAAGCGTAGTAAAATTTGTGGCAGATCAAATCAAGAATAAATACAATTTCACATAGAAGACCCGGGGATTTGTAGGAGAGGAAATTAATGACCCTGTTGTGTGTTTTGGTACACTCATCTTGGGCTACAAGATGATGCATGAGTGCATACCCAAGGAGGTTTCCGCACACGTGATTGCGCTCGTAGGTCACTGTGAAAATGGCTTAATTTACAACTAGTGAAGTTATTTGTGAAAATAATTCCTAAAAATGTGCGTGAGGTACAAGAGGATGGCAAGCCCTTCCAATATGCTTACCTCCTTTTGTTGATTGAGCTTATTGGATGGAGGACCTTGGAAGACACACATTTCCTAGACATTGAGCCAAAAACGTTTGAAGTTGTGTGCTACGGAACTCGTCAAACTCAGTGAGCGCAAAGGAAAATAAAATATTCTAGGTTTTGTATGATGCTACATTGAACCAAGCGGTGAAGTAAAAAGATGCGACTATCACCTACCTTATATGACCAATATAAGATGATCGTGTATTTCAAGGCTACATTTCATAACATTCATATCTACTCAAAAGGCGGTGTAGATTGAGTATGGTATGAGCTGCCATATTTGGTGATGGAGGATGATTTAGTGCGTGTAACAGCAGAATGGCCGCCGACCTGGTTGACCCCACCTACCCCGATGAAGAAGTGCACTCCGATAGGAAAATATCTAGATAAATCCACTAAGAAACCTAAAGAGACAGCTCTAGCAATAGTGACAGAGAAGGTCACCAAGAAAGCCATAGAGAAGGAAGCCATCCCTACAACAACTGCAAAAACTATTAACACCACAACTATGCCTAAGGAGACAGGGAGAGTTGATATATCTAGAGGCACTAAGCACGGCTCTCAGGCCACTGGTGGATCGTGCTAGAAGTAGAAAGGATCCAAGAAGGCAGCACAGGAGGCCATGATGTTGACAGAAGACGCCCTCAATGAAATAGTGAACATTGTGACGTATGCGACTAAGGATCACTGGACAAACATGGAAGTTCACTGCAAGTCCGCATTGGAACTTGTACAAATCGGATTGCAGGAGCTAAAATTTCGGGCGAGCCAGACCAGTGCGCAACTGTTGGATGTTTCTCTACCAACATGTGTGGATGCATGCTTTATCCACATCCCCCTGCCAGCAATTCCAATGGACGTTAACCAGCATTTATATTTTAGTGGTACATGTGATCTGAATTTTAATATTTTGGTGTTTCCTATAGGTAAATTACATCTTCTGCATTAAATGATTGTGGACGAGCTTCAGTACAGAGAGGCTACCGTGCAGACAAAGACAGTGGATGCATAGCAACACGTCGTGCAAGAACACAAACAGTAGCAACAAACAAAAGTAGCTTGTCGTGAAGCAGAGGCCTAGCACGTTGTGTTGGAGGCTAAAATAAAACAAGTCTACCGATACATTCCAGCTGCCTTGGCCACATCTACGCCTACTGAAATTTTAGAAGGTTTTGCTAATGCAGTGAAAGAAGCATGTGTTGAAGTGCAAACAATTCACACAAAGTATGAGCAGTAGCTCGCAGACCTCCAGACATAATTGCAACTAGATCCACTAGAGTTTTGCACAAAAACAGCAACGAAAGTAAAAGAGGCAAGGGATAGTATTACTATTGTGGTCACCCAATGTGACAGTCTATTGAATGAGGCCATGGCTGTGTGGGCCTATGTCGAAAATGATCTGATAGTTCAGAAACTGCGCAACGCCCTCAACCAGAAGGAACATGAGTTCGAATAAATCAAGATGATAGTGCCTACATTGGTCCTTATACAACATGTTTCTTGTCTGTAGGAGTGCAGAAAAAATCAGACAGATATTGCAGACTTGCGTCGGAAGGAACATGTATTGAAGCAACGTGTGCAACCATGGGCAAAAGAATTAATGCAATTTTCACAAACATTGGACAACACTCTAAAAATAATTCAGCATACTTAGCACAACATATATATGGTTTTTGACGGGCCTACAATAGAAAAGATGGTTCAGTAAGCATAGAGTGTAGGAGCGTAAAGTCTTGAGTTAGTGATCCCTCTCCAAACTTCTGTCAAAAATTTTCAAACCAAGACTAAGGAGCCAACACCTTAGTGACTCAGGATGAGTCACATGTTTGCGTTGGGGGCCTGTTGGAGCGAGGTCCCCTAAGACACAAGTTCCAAAGAAATTTTTGTATAATTTTGTATGTACGCGCTGCACAAAGGGAGTCAAGGGGCTTTGGGGTGGGTCAAAGTCCCCAATTTTGATGTAGATGGGCTTAACGGTAAACTGTGGGCCTCAAACCATGGTTTGAGACCATAGTATCTACGCGCTAGGAATATATAAATAGATAGATCATGTCTAAGCTAACTAGTTCTAAGTAATTTCATGATATTGATGTTCTAATAAGTTTATGCGTATGTAAGGGTTGTTGAGTTGGGTTAAGAGGCTAGTGCTAGGTGTGTGTGCAAAGACCTAGTCCTAGCTATGTGCGGACTCTATGGGCTTTGTGCACGGAAGGGTTTTGTAAGGGTTTATAAGGGATAGTTGATGTATTGATTGAAAAATTTTAAGCTAATAGAAAGGACAGTTTTGGCGAATTTTACTGTGTTATGCATCTGAATTGATTATTGCTTTTGCTCTGTTAAGATCGCATTATCTGTCTTAATTATTGATGATTATGCAAGGATATATGATATGATTATACATGATTATTAATGGTTAATAGATATGTTTAAGTATTCAAATTTGTTATGATTTGGATCGAGTTCTAATCTGTTTATATTTGCTAAGACAAACAATTTTTTTTGTTATTATGTTAATGACTGTGCATTCTCTATAATTCTGTTATATATTGTTTCACACATTTGTATAAGTTATCATTTTGTTTTTATGAGGACCACTTCATTAATTTCTCCCTAAGGGTGCAGAAACCTAGTTCCATCACCCCGCCATACTGCTTCGGGTGAGACTTTAGTCTGCGCAAGCAGATCACTGCCGAAAGGGCAAGTAGTTGGAGGGTTTGTTGGTTATCCATAAAATCTGAACCTGGGTCAGGACCCGTCAAGCCAACAATGTATTTTCAGCAAATATATGTGTGCTACCTTATCATTTTGAATGTTTCTTTCGAAAATAGATAAGTTCTCAATTTTTTTTTTCATTGAGATTTAGAAAGACTTTACTATTAGCTTAAAACAAATATTGGAATTTGTACATTTTTCTTTCTCTATAGAGAATAGGGATTTAAGGTAATTAAAATAACTATTTGAAAACATTGAATATTTAAAATATTTTTGTATTTTCTTAATATATTTTTTCATATGTTTTTAATCTCATATATTGTCTCTATGGAGACAAAAATGAAGTTATCCGTTGAGAGATAATGGCTGGAATTTAACACATATAGTCTCTATAGAGACAACATGTCTTGGAGCTCAACTATTGCCTCTCGAGAATTTATGTCTTAATAAAGAATAATTCGTGTGTTCTATATTTTTTTATAAATAAAATAATAATGTGTGTGTTCTATATTGTCCCTATAAATACAATTTTTTTAAGATACTAATTTGAGAGACTCCCTTAAAGACAATACACAATTTTCCTTTTGTCTCAAGTTAAGAAAATTTACTCAAAAATGTCTTAAATATTGTCTTAAAACCCCTTATATGTAGTAATGCAAGCAGATGAAGTTGATAGATGATACTTAAAAACCAACAGAAAATCATATTCCAATCATTATTTGAGACCAAAATGGTATAGATTTATGCTCACAACATCATTCATTAGCAAATATGGAAGGACACATAGTAGCCAAGAGAATCAAATCTAAGATCACATAAGCAGATTTATAGATATGTAAAAATAATGTATGAATCCCCACTCAAAATTTGAAAACAAAAAATCTAGCGGGAAAACAAAATCCAGCTCTAATACAATGTGAATGTAATACAATGTAAGAGTAATAATAATTCACATTGTATAAAAAATACATATATATGCCTTCCATTTACAACAATGGAAGAGGCTTAGAGTTAACTAGAACTAGCTATTACAATTGGGTCGATATAAATACTCACTTTATCATGGAAGAATCCCAGGGCTACCTAGAAAGAGATATGACAATTTAGCAAATAAGAACTCCAACTCTTACAACAATGTAAGAGGTTGAGCCTTAACTAGAAATAGCTATGACAACTGAGAAGACAAGATCTCCTTTATGAGATTACATTTCACAATACTTTGATCATTGGAAAAGTGTGTTTTGGAAGAAAGCAACACTGACAATTTCCAAAAAAAGAGGATGGAGAACAAACTAATCATTCTAGATTATGATGTTTTCTTCTAGTGTCAGGTTCAAGTCTCTTACTACTGGTGCGAATGAATATTTTGACTCGGTTCTAGAGGCTATAGGCTAGTCATTAAGTAGTCTGAATTAAGGGAAGCTGAGACGAAATTATCAAGATGTCCTCTCCCAAAACTTGAATGTAACACTTCTAAGTTCACAATATCTCCAGAATAATTTATGTTTAGGCCAAAAATACACTTCTTAGTTGAAAATATCTCCATAATAACTTATATTTAGGCCGAAAATGATGAATATTTACAGGGAGAGAGATAAACATTGTTGCATCTAATGAATACTTGTTGTTAATTTTTTTTCTTCCATGCATGCCGCATCATTTCTTAGTTGCCATCATAACTATTTTTGTAATTTTTGGAGAGAAGTATAATATGGAACCAGGCACATAGAGAAAGATATAAATTTGTCAGCAAACACGTTGGAGGAAAGAGAGGGACTTCATTGCCATAGAAAAATCCGATGATGCTGCAAACAATTTCAAATAGGAATTGTATTGAAAGATTATGCTTGATTGTTGATGCATGGGATGGGACTTAGAGTTTTTTAAGACAAAGGTGCATCCCCTATCCTCAACCTATGAAGTCTTCCAATAGTTATAGATGCATGAGGGGGGAGATTTTAATATCGGTTACTATCATTCAATTTGATTAGGGGATATGAGCCTCTTGCATGGCTCCATTCACCATCAAAATTCCTTGAGGTAAAAGAGTTTCATGTTTAGTTAGTGAATCCATAAGCGCCCATGTCTGTAAGGATATGCTTGGCCTAATTTTCTTGCATAGTGAACATAAAACTATTATTTTCTAGTATATGAAATTTAGCTGGAAATCAGTTGGAGCTCAAAAGTATCTAAAAATAATATTATAATATCTCAAAATAATGAAATATAAAAATAACAAAAATAACAAAAAATAATCCATAAAGGAAACTTTATTAACAAAAATTAATCCTCGAAAGAAATTTTATAGATTACTCAAATTATTAGAAGCTAGGCCAAGTTCCCAAGTAAATAACTTACTATTTCCTTAGGGACCATATAAAATTTTTGACCTACACCCCAAATTGTTAAAAATTGTATCTATGTTAAAGTTGAATTAAATTTCTTTTGTTAGTCGTTAGAGACCATATAAGTTCCTAGACCTACAACCCAAATCGTTAAACATCTTATCTTTTCAAAGTTGTTTGATTACGGGTAGGGTGAAGTGTCAGTCGTTTTTTAAGACTGAATAGTGTCGTGACCAACAATTTACACACCAAATTTGAACAATTTTTTAGCCTCCAATCCAATATATGAGCGATGTATTTCATACCACTACAAGGAAAAAAACCTCTATAGAAGGTTATAAAGGAGGTTTTTAGTGTTATAAAATTGGCCAAAATTGTCAAAAAATCATTTTCTAGAACATTTTTTTTCGTAATTGAGGTTTTGAAGGAGCTTCTAACATAACTTCAACACAACTAGAAAAAACTCAGCAGGCAGAGGTTTTTACAGTTGTTTTTCTCATCAGTGCATCGATCATGTGTGAACGCACCAGTGTGTTTTACCCTGTACGCAACGGTACTGTAAATATACCAAGCACTGGGATGGAAAAAAAATTCGGAAGCCATGGGGCATAGCAACGTCCTAAGGTGTGTCATCCACAAAGACATAATGGGCCAATAGAAGGCGCATGCACCAGCTTCGTTAAGGTGTAAAAATGCATCGGGACGTTTAGGTGTTAAAACACACCAGGTCGTTAAGTTAATGCATTTGTGTGTTAAAGGAAAAAAAATACAGGTGCATGCAACGCCTATCCGCATGCCTGGGTGGTAGTCGTTGATAAAGCGCACCGGACGTTCTAATTGGTATTGGTATTTCGTGCAGTGCCCATAGGTCGTAGAAATGCACAGGTGCACAGTATCATACAAATGCACCAATGTGCAATAAATAACATGCACTCATGTTCATTTTCTATTTTTTAGAAACATGGAACTGTGACAGTGCAATTATTGTGATTTTTTAAAATTCATTATTCATCAAAATTCGACACATATCTTATAACAATATTCATATCAATTAAATTTTTATTAGTGCATTTGAATGTGATGTTTGGATGAATTTTTTATATCATATCATCATATTACGCATCTCTTTATTATAAAATTTAATAATCCATATATTTAATCAGTGGTGTAACATTTCACAGCGAAAATGGAGAACACAGTAGAATAAATTAAAACGTATTTTATTATATATATATATATATATGTGTGTGTGTGTGTGTGTGTGTGTGTGTGTGTGTGTGTGTGTGAATAAGGCACTCATTGTCATACAAGATGGGACAGTTATTGGTACCCCTTTGTCTTTCAATTGGGACACTATGTCCATTACATTAAATGAAATGTCTATTTTCATAGACAAATATTTCAAAAAATACAACACCTTGCTTTCATATCGAAACATATCCATCATAATTCTTTGTTGGAACTATTTTCATTGCTCGAGCTACTTCCATGACTTGGGTTGCTTGGAGGAACGTTTTTTTCATTATGTTGATTGTTTTCTTCTTCTTCAAGTTCCATCTACAAACATAAAAATAAATTGTAATAATTGTATATACATTGGTGAGAATAATGAAAATTGCAATATTAAATAATATATATCAATGTAAATTGAAAGGAAATGTACCATAGCAAGAATTGACTCATGAAATATACACATTCTTTCAAAACCAAATTTCAAGTCGTCTTTCAACAATTCATTTGTTGGCAAAGTTCCATACTTTTTTTCTTGCAATTTTTATACCCCATAGAAAATCATAAATTTAATATAAAATATTTTTTTGTTCTATTAATCATAGACGGAGCTAAGTAAAACAAAATAGATGCTTACAAATTCCACAATTAATTTATGATATGCCAACATTTACTGACAACCCATATTTAACCCAATGTCAATCAATTCTTCTGATGGTTTTTCTTTGTATGTTAGCACCTGTTTCAAGACATTTAATGATGATTGTTGTAAAACAACTCAAAATATACAAAAATGAAATATAGTTAAATTGATATAAGGAAGTAAAAATTACTCACAAACATAGATATCAACCCTTTTCTTCATTGTGGTCTTGTTTTATGTGTTGAATGGGTTCCATTTTATTTTCTTTTTTGCAAGAAAATACTTCAAAATTCATATTTAATGCTAAATTATTTATTTATTGTACCTAATCGAAAAATTCAATGATTACATATTACATTTTAAGCACGTTGTCGTTGAGACGGCTCCTCGTGTGATACAATTAGGTCCATTTCTTTGACCATATCCTTGTACACCTTTTCGGACACTCCTACTGGCATATTTCTAATATCAGCTCATTCACCCTTTGAGGTTTCATAATCTTCCTAAAAATGTAACATGACAATAAACTATTTAATTTTTATATTGATATATGAAAAATAAATATAACAAAAGTGACATTTATAAATGATTTCTTTGTAGTAATATATACATATAATTCTAGAAAAAAATTTAAAGGAATATTAGTTTTTCAATCCTTATTTTTTGTTGTTGTACATTTTTGCTATTAAAAGTATGACATTTCTCATTGACCAATTCTCTAGAAACTCATCCTGTAGTTTAAATAAAATTTGGTTCTTGGAATCATTCCATTGATTTTTGTATTGTAAGTGGAAAGAACGTCTATACATTCATTGCACTATATCCCTCAATTTTTTGTTTTCCCCCCTTTCGTTAACCTCCAACACCACTCCAAATGAGTTAAGGAGCAATTCATTTCATTTGCATGTTCTGTTTTTTTTTCTTTTCTTAGAACAACATTCATTTTCTTCATTGTTGGTCCTTGTAAAACATTAAACATATATGAATTAATAGATTGTGTGAAACATGTTATCTAATATTTTTAACTATATTTTTAATGAAAATTCAAAAAAGAAACTCATATTGGATTGATAGTATTTTTTCATTCACCCAATTCATCCTTCTTCAATTTTTCCATCAAGCTTTTACGCTCTTCTTGTCTTAGAGCAGAAATAACCTTATCGAGCTTTATCATTTTGTGGCTCTGTGTTATACACACTAAAAAATACATATTAGTTAGAGTTACATATAGTTCAAAAATAATAATTTTTGTAAAGAACTTTCTTTTTTTTCTTTTTTGGATGTGCTATCATTATTTTTGTTACTTGAACCTTGCCAGCCATTTCTTTATCAATATGAAACTTGTACTATTCATTAATATATTTTATAAATAAATCACATACTTTTCAAGTAAAAAAAAATTAAAAAAAATCAAGAAAACGGTGTGCCTTTCGCAACTTAGACACCGAACGCGGTGCAGTAAGTTCTTATAAATGCACCACCAATACAGTAGAAACACCGTACGATGCTCTTTGTCAATAAGGATACTTGGTGTGTTACATTAATACCAGAGCACAGATTAACATAAACATAAATTAATAAAAAAATATATATATATCAAACAATGTTTTTTGTTAATACGTGCTTGGTGGGCTATACTACAATTGTGCACTCGTACACTTTTAAACTGTGTTCACCAATTAACAAAATTTGTTTTTTAAAAAATCGTGCAAGGGATGATAGGGATTGGGATTTGACTCTGCAAGTGGTCCAACGGGTTAGATGTCATACGCCTATATATAGTAATACAAACCTTATAAATCTAAAATGAAAAACCCTAATTGTGAAGTCACATAAACAAGAAGAAGGCTTTAACGTGAGAATGGATTTTTTTTGTTTTTTTTCTGAATTTCAATTAAATGTAAATAGGAATAGAGATTGTAAATGATTTATTAGTAAAATGCACAGTAAAATTTAATTTTTTTACTGTGAATATATTAAATCTAACAAAAACTATATAAAAAAAAAATTATTACAGTAAAATTTAACAAATTTAACAATTTTACTATACTACAGGGTTTTTATGTGAATCACCAAATGTTTCAAATTTTTCTTCTCTCAATAGTGTTGTTCTTCAAAATTATTTTTCTTCTCCACATTCCTCTCGTGCTCTGTCGCTCCAGATATGTCTCTTATGCAAATATCTCCCTGAAAATTTTTGTAATAATAATGAAATAATGAATAGCTTTTACTACTTAAAGAAAATTTTTATGGAATTAGATTTCTCAAAATCATTTGCTGCTCATTTTTCAATTTACCACATTTTTTTTACTTCAAAAAAATAAATTTGCACTTTTTTGCCTGATATTCGGTGCATTTGTTAACTAACAATGTCGATGTGTTCGGTAATAAAACTGCACCGGTGCAGTTAACCGTATATTAGCACTGATAAAAAATAACTCCCTTTTTAAGGCACCAAAATTAATTTTAGGTACGTATGCCAAAATTTGTTGTTTCTTTTGCTCGAATGTAGGGAGAAAATCTCATAATTATATCAAGTGGACAATTCTTCAAAATCCAGCTTGTTCCATAATATTTCACAAAGTCCATCATGAAGTTCTCCCTATCCATCTCTAGACATAATTACTTCAGATTTTATTTATATTTTCATTAGCTAATTGATTTTGTTTTTAATCCATGTCAATCAGCTAAATAAATTAATGTATACAAATTTATAGGTTCATGCAGATTCATTATCGAGTCCGGACGCACAAAATATTTAAATTGTTCCAAAATGTCGGAAGCTCTTATTAGGAGTAGCATACCACAAATCACGGTTGGTAGATGAAAATGGACAACCGTTTCACCATGACAATTGTAACATGACATCTTCTGGCCACAATCCTGGGACAATGATGGTAATAATAATTGTTCGGTATAATTTAATTATTTCAACGTCAAACCAATTAATCATGCATTGACGTGCTTACTAATTGATATCATCAATTTTGTAGTAATCATGTTCAAATATATTTTTTGAAATTATTAGGATTCTAGTGATGATAACAGACCTACCTACTATCTTCTATTGCACCCCTCGACAATGTAATATTGAGAAAATGATGAATTAAGAGAAGAAAACAGAGGGGAATGATACCATGAACGGTTGAATCAACCACCTATTCAATTCCCAATACGTCCAAATTCACCAATTAGGAATGAATACAACAATAGCAGTTCTTCACAATCTTGCAATGGAGGCAATTAAATAGAGGTTGGTATGGATGATTACTTAAGGGATACGACTGCCATGGAGACAATGTTGTTAAATGAATTCCAGAATGTCAGAAATATAAAAGATATCATTGAAGTCGAATTCTCTTATTTCCAATGTGTTATTTTCAGGTGCAAGTTGTGGGACACATTTGATCAGAACAATGTAAAGGAAGATCATTATAGTAGGTTGATATGTATCAACTCTAGAAATATGTGGGATGTTTTCCCCAAACGATTCAACCAGGTGTTTTTTTACCCATATGTGTTGGGTAGGGATTGGGGATTCGTATTGAGACATAACCCTAGATCGAAATATATTTTTGAGAACAATAATGTTATCATGCCAAGCGAGCTGGAAGATAATAAGGGTGATCATGAGACCAGAAAGTGATATGGGACATATGTTATTTCATCATTTATACTATTTAAGATGGGTTTTTATAAAGAAGAGGACTTAAACTTATAACTAAGAATATTTTTTTGAAACATTATAATATTTATTTCGAATTAACTAGGTTGCATTTTGTTAATGTTAAAATCATTTCACTTGATAATTTGCAATTATGTTGATCTCGAAAAAATACACTGTATCAAGTTCTTTTTTTTTTATGTCAATTCCTAAAATAATACAACTACTTGATTACTTTAAATAGTTTCTCACAGTATCATTACTTAAATAAATGCACTATATATATATATATATATATATATATATATATATATATATATATCTGTGTGTGTGTGTGTGTGCGTGTGAATGATATGTTCAAAATTTAAAAAAAATGTTTTAATGTATACTGTTATTTTTAGTATGTAAGATTGTAATAAAATAATGATAATTATAAACATGAATTTATTTGCATTATTTTCTACACTTTATTATGTTACAAAAATTCATATTATTCTAGATTTATTATTTTACAATTATTTATATTCATACAAACTTACAATTTTAAAAATATATTAATGTATCCTATTATTTTTGGTATGTAAGATCATAATAAAATAATGATAATTCTAAACATGAATTTATTTGCATTATTTTCTAAACATTGTTATGTTACAAAAATTCATATTATTCTAGATTTATTATTTTACAATTATTTATATTTGTACAAATTGACAATTATTGTAATTTAACGATATGTACGTATGCATTTTACTTATGGTAGTTATGGTTCAAAATTGACAATTAATTTACAATTTTACAATTTTCCAATATAATTACAATTTTACAAATATTTTACATGCAATTACAATTAAAATTAGAATTACAATCATTCCACAATACAATTACAATTTTACAAATATTTTATAAACAACTACAATTACAATTTTACATACAATTACAATCAGGATGCATACAATTACAATTATAATTTTACTAATTTACAAATTTATAAATTTTACAATTTTAATAAAATTGAATCATGACAATACATACATTTACAATTACAATTAGAATTTTACAATTTGACATACAATTACAATTAAAATTTCAATTACAATTACAATTGCAATTTTAGAATTTTACATACAATTGCAATTACAATTACACAATTTCACAATTACCTATACATAATATTTAATAAATATCATGATGTAATATAAAAAATAAACATCATGATCATGATAACCATCGTACAAACATCATATTCTAAAAATACACATTCAAATTCGCTAACATCATATAATCGTCGTAATCATGATCATCTAACAAAACACAAGCATTGTAGAACAATATCACAATACAAATATCAAATATACATCTCATGTCAAATAACTACTATCACATACACATCTATCTACAAGCACATTAAAGGAATATATCTAACATGGCCTAACAATATACACATCATGATGAACACCAACATGTAAATTAAGTAAATCAAAATGAGAATAAAATACATGCACTATATATATATATATATATATATATATATATATATATATATATATATATATATATATATATATATATATATATATATAATGTCAAAAATATGCAACTGTAAGAGAACTGCATATAAATGTCAAATATCTGGTGTTACTACATCAATAATATAGCTAGTACTAGTCTAGGTCTGCTTAGTCGATGGTGCAACCTCATGCACAAATGGATGACATGCCTTCTCCGGAGGTGCCCGTTGATGAGATGGTGCAGTCTGCTCAGGAGGTGCCTGCTGATCAAATGGTACAGTTTTCTTAGGAGGTGCTTATTGATGAGTGGATGGTGTAGCATACTCAGTGGATGGTGCCTGCTCATATGGCCCTTCCTGCTCAGGATTAGGTGCCTTCTCATTTGATGGTCGTGTCAACTCAGGACTAGGTGCTTGCTGAGATGGTGACTGCTCAGAAGATTCTTGCTGACCAAGACTCGATGTTTAGCTTCTCATCTCTAATGCGAGGTGATGGAGGTGGAGGTGGATTACTAGAATGATTATCACTCCCATCGTGATCATGATCATCTGATGAGCTGCTTTATCACGCATCTCCCGATGCCTATCACTCCTAGCTGCCAGTAGCCTAGAAGCTCCAACGATATGATGCATAAGGGTCATTATATCATGGGGAATGTCTCTCGAGAGCTCTGTGAGCCTACGATCAACCTGGATCTCTCTTATCGTAGCAGGGCGGACTCCCTCATCAACTAGGATTTGACACAGTCTGTCACCCAAATCCATCCTAAATTGGATGTCCGACCTATGCCCCATCCCCGCAGGTACCTACACCTGAGGATCAGGTCTGTCACCCTATTTCTGTAGCCTCCAGATCATTGCATGGGGGTTGAATCATGTCCCCAACGAATGTGCTGTTATGTACAAAATATATAGTAAAAAACAATAATTAGACAATTTCATTAAACAATTTAATAAAACAAGTTAAAGAATGTGTTAGAATAAATTTTATTCTCATTAATTAATTAAGACAAAAAATTGAAACTATATTAATTTAAAGAAAACACTAATATTACCTTTAGCATTTGATGGCTCATCTTGTGTGAAGATGATGTTGGTACACCCTCGCCAATCCAAACCCACATAAGGACATGTCACCATCACGAATGAGTGATCATCAACACTAGCTAGCAGCTCCAGTGCATCACTAGATATCCTAGCTAGATAGTTGGACATGTCCCTCTTGGGCATCATCTGGCCCCACATCTGCATCCGTACATGCAACATTAGCCTACGAGGTTGCCGAAAAAAATTAGGGCTCGTCTCCGGAAACCTCTTAAAAAATTAAAAAATAACTCTGAAGCAAAATTTCAACCTCCCACTTGCCTGAAAACAACATTTATATAACTTTATACAAAACTTCCATAAAAAAATGGTAGACCATCTCACAAGTCATGGCATCTAGAATAAAAAATCAACATAATATAAATGCAGGCAACTAATTCATTGCCTGTCACTAGCATAGTGTGCAATGGTCGTCAGTAGTAGTGAGAGGCACCTCACCTCCTCTGGACCAAACAAAGTAATGCGTAATGACCACCGGCCACTTGAAAATATGCAAGAGAATGTATATCATCCATAATGTATCTCTAGGAGTATGCCAACTAACTCATTGTTGCATAACCGATGGGGACATCTCGGAACTAGGGTAAATCCTACCCTCTCCTAGATAGGCTAGTAATAAAATAAATTTCCTCCTTAGTGGGCTTGTACAACTGGCTAGGACTGACTCAAAAAGCCCGTCGGTTGGAATCCCACCTATAGATCAGTTGTCCCAATAACCCATTGTGCCCCTTTAGTGATGTAACCTCCTCGTAGAAGTTCAGGTGGTCTACCTCCCTTAATAGCAACTGGGTGGGTGTCGTAATAGGGAAAGGGTACAAAAGTATCTTCCTCTCCCATGCCTCCCGCTACTGAATCATGTTATAATAGTCCTCCATATGCTCTTGTTGTTCCCTTTTCTCTCTCCATTGACGTCACTGAATGATTCACATATTAAATACATTTTTTTATTAAATGAGAAATATATATATATATATATATATATATATATATATATATATATATATATATATATATATATATATATATATATATATATATATTATCGTTTCTTGTGTTAAGACGATTATCTGAGTGAAGGAGGATGGGGGCGGGAGTTGGGTACTACTGAACAGAGGGTTTGGTGGTGCAGTCTGAGCATTGTAGCAAGCTCTGGTGGAGGGCAGGGCCCTTCTAGCAGAGCTTCTGAGGTGTGGGTCAGCTCTAGCCACTCACATGAGATGAGAGGGGGCTAATGGGGCCCCTTCTTACAAAAAAGTCACTATAGATAAAGAGAAAGGCCGAGTGAAGGGGTGTAGATTGCTGGTTTAGAAACTTCAGGAAAAGATGAGGTGGGGAAGAAGAATAAGGCAAGAAGGACGACCAAAGAGACACCAAGTCAGAAGCAGTCAAATGGAGTCAAGATATTGGAAAGTAAAGACAAAGAAATCCCTAATCCCAAGTAGGAATCTCTTGGGACAGTAGAAGGGACAAAATACATTGTAGAAAACCAAGCCCAACCCTAAGAGGACTTGGATTTATTGGGATCTGCCATAGAGAGGAAAAAACAGGGGGAGAATAGTCGCTACAAGCCGAAAACCTCATAAAGTCTTCAGGTCATCATTACAGATCCATAAATGCAATATTATAGGGACCATATGGCAATACATGCATTGATTTGCAAATTTATGGGCTTTTGGCCAGATGAGAAAGCCTTGTGCCTTTGGATAAAACATCAGTGCAAACCAAAAGGTGATGTCCGGCTCCATCTTGGGCTAAGGGTTTCTTTACGGTCCTTTTTTCGAATCTGGAAGACAGAGATCGTATCTTTGATGGGGTTCCCTATTTCTATGCCTCGGCAGGTCTACATGTGAGGCCATGGAAACCTAACTTCGCCCCAGAGTATGAAACTTTCATGCATGTACCTATACAGATCCGCCTTTTCTCTCTCCCTATCGACTATTGGAGGCCTTCGGGGCTTGAAAAGATTGGCAACAAGCTAGGAAAGTTTGTCCAAGCATTGGAGGTAACCCTGCAAAAAAGGTACACCTCCTGTGCATGGATTTATGTGGAAATGGATGTCTCGGGGGCTTTGCACGAAGGACTGTGGCTTGAATTTAGTGATGAAGTTTTCTTTCAGGCCATTGACTATGAGCAGATCCCCTTCCACTGTCGTAGATGCCACGAGCATGGACACTTGTTTAGAGAATGCACTTTAATAAATAAAACAAAAAAGAGTAAGGAAGGCATGACCAAATATCAGGAAGGCTTTTCCCGCCCAAGTGGGAGACAGAGAGCAAACCAAAGAAACCAGCCTAAAACAGGGATATCAAATAAGGTCACTGGTAATGCCTTTGAAGTTTTGGGATCTAAGAATGAAATAGTCGAAGACTCCCAATAGCGGGACTCTGTACTAGAGACGTTGGGATATCCGAAGCAGGAATCCCTAGACCCGAACAGGATCAATTTGGAAGATACCCTAGAAGGCACTGGTTACGATGAAGATGCCAAGGGAGATGCGGAAATGGAAATTTGTGAAGTAGGTACGGAGGACCTTGAGCTGAGGGATATCCTGGAATAAGAAGGTATGGACCTGAACACTATGATGGAACAATGGAAGCAAAGAGGTTTGGAACACATCCCGGCAGAAGAAGTGGACAGGGTCAATTTCCTCTTTCTGGCCCAACAAGACGTAGAGACAAAGGGTCAAAAAAGACGGTACGGAGCGATAAAGGTTCTGGGAACAAAAGTCCAAGGACTGCATCAGAAAAACCAGAAGGTCAAACATAGGTGCAAGAGAGGAAGAAAATCTAACAACGAAGCCCTCCGGGAATTAGGTCAAATTCTCATAAATTCAGGTCAGATGAACGCCATTGAGGCTTTCACTTCCTCTTCTTAACTTTTTTTTTTATCATGAAGATCTTATCATGGAATGCTAGAGGGCTAAATAGCCAAAGGAAAAAAAGACTTGTAAAGAAGAAATTCAGAAATGAAAACCCAGATATGATCTTTCTACAAGAAACTAAATGTTCGAGTAAGAAGATGCAAGAGATAAGTAGGAAAATTGGGAAAAGAATGGGCTACCTAGAGGTGGAGGGAAATGGGATGGAAGGAGGTCTAGTAACCTTTTGGAACCCCCACTCGTTTCATCTAGTTAATGTGGAAGCAACAATATCTTATGTATCCTTGGATATGCAAATTATAGGAGAACCTGGTACATATTTATGTACTAATGTATATGGCCCCCAAAGATTAGAAGAAAAGTTGCTTCTGCTGGATCGCCTCTCAAATCTGAAACTTAGACACTCTTGTGTTAAAGGTATATATGGGGGGGATTTTAATATTATAACCTCGTTAAGAGAAAAGAAGAGGGGATTGAGGAGGCTTAACCGGGATGCAGAGGCTCTCAGTCACTTCATTAGGTCCTCCAGCTTAATCGACATTCTCCCAAAGAGTTGGCTATACACCTAGAATAACAAGAGGGGACGGGATAGGCAGATTGCCTCGAGACTAGATCGTTTCCTCGTAATAGAATATATCCTTCTAGAGGGAGTCACAGTGGAGACGAACACCATTCCAACTGGTCGATCTGACCACTAGCCCGTCACCCTCGATGCTGCCATTTTGGGCACTCCTAAGAACAGTCCCTTCATATTTGAGAGATTTTGGCTTGACCACCCTGATTTCAAATAAAAAATCAAGCAATGGTGGCATGAACCCCTTATGATTAGGGGTACGAAGATGTTCCTTCTTCAAGCAAAAATGAAACATATTAAAGCCCGACTACATACCTAGAACCATGAGGTGCTCGGGAACATCTTCATGGAGAAGATTGTCTTGTAAGAACAGATGGAATGGCTGCTTAAGGATTGGATCAATGAGGAAATTTCCCAAGACTACATTCGTGTTGAGAAGGACCTCATGAAACAATGGGAAGAAAGATGTTTGCAGGAGGAGATCCTGTGGAAAAAGAAATCTCGGGTCCAATGGCTTAAGGAAGGGGAGAAGAATACTAAATTTTTCCATAGATCAGCCATAGACTACAGACACACCAACAGGATCATCCATTTAAAAGATGTACAAGGGAACTCTTATGAATCACATAAGGACAACTCTACCTTGTTGGTTGACCACTTTGCTCAAATTTCCACAGAAACAGATATGAACAGGGAAGGGGCAATCCAGGAAGTTGTGACCTCCATCCCAAGGATTTTATCAGAGGACCACAATCTAAACCTGGACTGGCCTATTACTCTGATTGAAGTGGAAGAAGCGGTGCATGAAATGCCCAATGGTAAGTCGCCTGGTCTAGATGGCTTTACTATTGATTTCTTCAAAGCTTGTTGGGACAATGTGCAGAAGAAGATTTGGGAAGTGGTCGAAGACTCCCGTAAAACTTCCTCCATCCTGAAATCCCTCAACTCTACTTTTATTGCTTTGATTCCCAAGGAAGTGGTGGCTTGCACCCTAGCGAAATTCTGGCCCATAGCCCTATGCAACGTACTCTATAAAATCATATCTAAGGTGATGGCTAGCAGATTGAAGCATATCTTCTTGCTCATTATTTCGAAGGAGAAATCTGGCTTTGTTGAAGATAGACAGATTACGGAAAACATCCTTCTAGCGCATGAGATGATCCACTCCCTTCAGTCACAGAAAAAAGCTGCCATGATTATCCAACTTGATCTGTCAAAGGCCTATGATAAAGTAAGCTGGAACTACTTGGAGGTTGTCTTGGAAGCTTTTGGGTTTGGCCAATGCTGGATCAATTGGGTGATGGCTATGGTTAAATCCCCGAGTCTCTTTGTCTTGGTAAATGGAGCCCCTGCTAATCCCTTCACTCCATCGAGGGGAATCAAGCAAGGTGATCCGATTTCTCCCTTTCTTTTTGTCATTCTTATGGAGGGCTTAAGCCGAATCATCAAAACTGCAAAAGGGAGAGCTAACATTGTGGGACTTCAACCTCTACAAACTTTCCCAGCCACCACCCATCAGCAATTTGTGGATGACATGATGCTCCATGGCATTCCTATTCTTAGAGAGGCATAGGGTTTTAAAGCTATTCTTAACCTCTTTGGTCATGCTTCGGGTATGGACATGAACTTAGAAAAATCTTCGATTTTCTTCTCTAATACTCATATGGCTATCCAGGGGAACCTCACGGTCATCCTTGGATTTAGAAGGAAGAGCCTCCCGTCCAAATATCTATGGATTCCCTTAATGGACAAACCTTGGCAGAAAGGTCATTGGGAAAAACTGCTCTCCTCCATTGAGGAACGGGGGAAGTATTGGACGAACAGGGCTCTAAATGTTGCTGGTAGGTTGGTCATGACGAAGGCGGTGCTATCCATTCTTCCTGCACCTAAGGGAGTCCTCCAAAAAATTAGAGATAGTCAAAGGACTTTACTGTGGTCAAGTAAAGCTGACAAAAAGAAATGGGCCCTGGTGGCTTGGGAGAAGATATGCAAACCTAAGATCCTGGGAGGTCTGGGGCTTCAAGACCCACAAACTGTTAACATAGCATGTGGAGCCAAGCTCTAGTGGAGATGGCTTAAGGAACCCAAAACTCCTTGGGCGACTCTCTGGAGGGCCAAGTATGCAGACGATTGGTGCCCCTCGGACTTAGTTAGAATGACAGGGGTGATCACCGGATCCCCTATTTGGAACCTAGCTTGGGCCAATAGAAATATCATCCAAGACCATTGTTTCTGGGAAATCCAAAATGGCAGAACGACATTCTTCTGGGAAGATGCCTGGCAACAATTACCAAATTTGGAGAGGCCAGAGTATCAACTTATCTAGCAAATTTTTCAAGGGCTTGTAAAAATAAAGGCTCACCATTAGTAGACCAATGATCACTTGGACCAGCAATGGTGCCATTGGGCTTTGGACCCCCCCTCCTAGGAGATCCAAGTGGAGAACCAATTTCTTTCTCTGCGCCCATGGGTGGATAAGAGAAGAATTCGTCGATCGCAAGAGGAGGATCAGCTCCGGTGGGGAAAGATGGAAGGATGTACCTTTAACCTCAAAGAAGCGAGGCACGACCTAGAACAAAGAGATTTAGAATAAAAATTCCACTAGCATAACAATGTTTGGGATGCTATCTACTGGCCTAAGATCAAAACCTTCATGTGGCTCCTCATGCATAAGAAAATTCTCACCTGAGAGAATTTATGTAGGAAAGGGTCCATTGGGCCATCGAGATGCTGTCTGTGTGGGATGGAGGAGGAAACAATGAACCACCTCCTGAACTCATGTGAGTGGGCCAAGAAATTATGGGAATCGATGGCAGAAATTTTCCGGAAAACTGACAAAAGCAGAGACTCTATCCATGAGAGCATAACTAAGTGGAGGACCAAGTATACTGAATAAGAAACTGTAAACCTTGTTTGGCGTCTGGGCCCTGGCTTCATCATGTGGTCGGTTTGGAAGGAAAGGAATAGGAGAATCTTCTAGGATGAATTTTTCCAACTCGACCACATTAAAATTGAAATCATGAAGAATATGAGGGAAACAATCCTTACCAAGGTCAAAGATGTTCATAGTGATAGGGCTTCGGCTAATGAGTAGCACATTATGAGCCTGTTTGGGATTGATGGTGCCACAGGCTCTAGTCATCCTCTACGCCAACCGTTGCCTCCTCTGTCTCTTCTATTTTGGCAGCACCCTTACCCAAGTTACTGCAAGCTGAATTTTGACGGTGCTTCGCATGGTAACCCTAGTCTGGCTGGATTTGGAGGAGTTATCCATGATGACAAAGGAGAGATTAAGCATATCTACAGTTTTCCATTAGGTGAAGCTACAAATAATGAGTCGTAATTCACTTCACTGGAATAGGGCCTGTAAATCTTGGTCCGATTGGGAAATGGAAAATTTATTGTGGAAGGGGACTCACTGCTAGAAATTAACGTGGCTAAATGATTGCAGAATGGGTCGAAGCCCAGTAGGTTCACTAAACACTGGAGTCTCTAGTTAGTCACGACTCTCATCTTGAACTATCTCTCCACTCTCCAAGGGGTAGTGTTTTAGGCTATTAGGTGCTCAGAGAATTCTATGGCAGATGTCCTTGCTAATCATGCGGTGGACAACCCTGAGATTGTCCTTGACACCTGTTGGCAGGACATGCCTTTTGATAATTTGAGAGAGGAGTGTGATCATATTGTCGTAAATGAGCTAACTAGATCGTCAGGAGGTGTGGACAGGTCACACGAAATTGATCATTAATGATAGATGAAGTCCTGCAGATATATTAATTCACGGCAGTGGTTTCTAAGCCCAATGTCCTTTGGTTTATGTGGTAGAGTGTGGGAGATTTATCATAATGACAAAGGACAGTACACCAGATCCGATGAATTGCATATGTGGAAAAATATAATAAAGAAAAAGCGTGGCAACCAGTCCGAAATAGATCGAATGGATCAGAGAAATATCCCTCACCTGTCTGCTGAACAGCCTGTCAGATGAAAGGAAGAGAAAGGGAGGTCATTTCATTTCAAGATCCCAAGTACCGGAAATTATATTATAAATACAGTATTGGGAAGGAGAGGAGATACCTTTGTCTTACTGCAGACCATCCTGGATCATGCACCTAAAGAACTAGAGTTGAGTCTTGGTATTAATAAGCTGGGAGAGAGAGGGCGTCATTGAAAAATGGCAAAGCGTATCGTTCGAATCTCCAAGGCTGCCCGTGAACTGAAGGAGGCGGAGGAAGGCTTCAATTCCTTTGTCTCCCGTAAGGGAAATCAGAAAATCGACATGTTGTAAGTCGAAGTGGACAAAGCAAGCGAAAGAGTGGAAGACAGGGATATATGTGAAGAAGTGGACTAGTTAAAGGACCAGGCACTCCGAACACCAGGTCTACCCAGTTTCTGCGTACCCAGCGCACGACCTGGAAAATGAAAACTATGTTGGCCAATGCGCTGAGCATGCAGGAGGCGGCTCATAGGGATGTGTACCAGGCCGGCATCCTCACTTCTGCAAATAATTCGGCTAGGCTGGATAGCCTGGAAGTCACTCTGAAATCCCTGGTAGAAGAGATGAAAGCTCAGTCGAAGCGTCTTGAGGGGTTCATTTGGCTCTTTGAGATTTATTTGAAGCATGTGCTGAAAATTTGGATCCAGCTGCCTGAGGAGAGCAATTGTACCATTATCATCTGTTGATTCAAGCCTCGAAGTACGCCTAATCGCGTGGACAATGTCAGGCCAAGTGCTGGAGGAGATTATGTAGAAAAGAACAAAAAAAGAAAGGATGAATTTCCTGGTTGTTAGTCTTTTTAAGTAATGCCCTTGGCTGTAGTTGGTTTATGTTTATGCTCTTATATTTTGTAAGGTAGCCCAGTTGGGTTGACCAGTTTCCTAGTCTCTTGGTCCTGGGAAAAGCACAAGTTCTTCTAATTTTCTACAGTATGGCTCCTGGCCTGTGATGGCTTAGTTATAGGCTTTATATGTGTCTGTGTCTGTGGAACTGTTTCTCTAATAGGCCTTTCCCTCTGCGTCTCTTTTTGTAAAATTATGTACTCTATTTTCTATCTAATACAACTGCTTATTTAAACAAAAAAATTATATATATATATATATATATATATATATATATAATTTTTATTGAAAAAAAAAACACACTTTGTGCGCCTAAAAAAATAGCACACTTGTTTATCGCCCACCGCCCATAGTGTGCTTGAAAAAAGTTCGTGCACAACACAAATAGAAAATATTTCTTGTGCAGTGCATTTACCAAACTATCCACCCCCAGGCAGTAAGTTTGGTCAACACGTCGCTCGACAACAATACATAGTTATCGGTGCGGTCTGGTAAATGACCACACCATCGTACAACAGTACATAGTGTGTTATTTTTTACAATTTTATATGCTCAGTGCGACTGACAACCGACATGCACCACACTATTTTAGTGTTACATGTGTGCACATTTTCTTGGTACCACAGCAGAATCTAGTGCGGTTTTCATTAACATCGTTCGCGGTGCGGCTTATAAATTTACAGGTTGCACTGCGAACAGTACGAGCTGAACAACAAAAACGCACCGTGTATATATATATATATATATTTTTAAACGGTGAATTTTAAGTGAATTTGAGAACTTAATCCGTTAAAAGGTTAACTTATTGAGAAACAAGTAGACTACCAGAACATTTGTGCATCGAAGAGGCATATTTGCTGAGGAATACTAAAAAATAAATTTTCCCACCGTTTTATAAAATTCGAACTTCGCATAGTGAGCAATGGATGGAATAAATGAGGGAAATGGGAGCGTTGATGGCAAGGTGCCTCAGATAAGAAAAACTCACATCAGTGCTTGAGAGCTCTAGAGCACTGAACAAGTAAAAACGAGGTTTTTTACGACGAGTAATTTTTTTAAAACTAACCCTTTTTCGGTGCTCTCAATTATGAGATGCACCAGGTAGTTTTATCAATGGCATATTTCACTTCATTATGGTGCGTTGGATTATTGAGACACACCGGGCCAGTTTGTATGTAGATTACAATGTCTCGGTTTGCCATTTGATAGTACACACCGGTGCGCTAGAGTACTTAGACGCATCGGGCTAGATTGTATGGAGAGCACAGTGTCTCGGTGTTCCATTTGATAGTACGCATCGGTGCACTTGGCATAAAATGCACCAATGTGTGTTATAATTACAAACGCACCGCAAAAAAAACATCTGCAAAAAACTCCACCCGCCAATCTCCTCTAGTGACCTCTACTACAAATGGATATCTGGGCTATTTTTATCAGGAATTCCTCAAACACATAAGCTAGAGGGTCTTTTCCTTATAGTGTACACCACAATTGAGTGCGTAATGTTGGCCTGATGATATCTAGCCATTTTCGAGAGAACGGTCAATTTTTCAAAGATCAAAAATAGTGAAAACATATTTTTTTAATTAGACAAACTTTCATTCATTCATTCACTCTGGTATTAGTATGTGAATGAATTCGATAGACACTAGCATGATAGGCATGTATTTTCAAATTTACCTTCAACTAGGAAAATGAGAACAACGATCAACATGGGATACCAGTTTTAGTTTTTATAGTATTTTATTTTTTAATAAAAAGATAGATTATAAATATAACTAATTTATATAT
The DNA here is from genome assembly GCA_034641835.2 of Pinus albicaulis. Classification (NCBI taxonomy): domain Eukaryota; kingdom Viridiplantae; phylum Streptophyta; class Pinopsida; order Pinales; family Pinaceae; genus Pinus; species Pinus albicaulis. The sequence goes on along the minus strand of CM076584.1, from coordinate 1,341,486,956 downwards.
ATTTTTTGTTATATTTATATTGTAAAATGTAATAATTTTAAGGATTTTAAATTATTTGATGAATAGATTTTAAAATATCATAGTTTTGAAAGAAAAAAACAATTTCTTTAGATAATAAAATTCAATAATATTAAACACTTTTCACATCGTGTTATAATGACACTTCAAAAAAATAATCTGTATTAAAAGTTGGTGCAACCTTGGTCCAAAGAGGTCTTTTAACAAGTTAAATACCACTAAATCTTAGAAAAATGGCTAATACTCCAAATTAATAAACAAATAAAAAATTATTTTATAAATTATTAAAAAATAATAATAATAATCAAATTATACATATATAAAAATGTAGATTTTTATATGTTATAATAGGTTTTATCTATAATAGAGTATACACATGTTTTGTAATTTTTTTTTAAATACTATTTCCCACTCTCTTTTCAAACTTCAAATTTAAGTGTTTTCCTTGTATACTATTTAACTATCTTTTATAGATATTACCTTATAAACCAATAACATACTCCTCATACCATCATGTTTTGTATATTTTTTTAAATACTATTTCCCACTCTCTTTTCAAACTCCAAATTTAATTTTTTTTTGTCGATTTATATTACCTTATAAACCAATATGAACACCATCAATGTCGGTTAATTTCAATGTGAAAAAAAATTGATTTTAGAACATGAAATGAATTGAGATTTAAAATTAAATGAGAAAAAATAACCATAATTATCATTATTAGGTAAAACACCCATTATTAAACTTTTATTATTATTATTATATTTCAATTACGACAATTTCTACCTACCAAGTCAATTAACAATATGACATGATATAATATTATAACAATAAAATCATGATAAATCATAAATGTAAAGAAAATCCCAAAGCTATGTGTACCTCTGTAATAGCATGTTGAAAAATACATAGAATTATTACCTATATAGAAAGTTTGTAATAATATTCATTAATGTCAAAATCTACATATTACTCATGCACACTATTAATCAAAGTATTCATCAAAAAAATTAGCCCAACTTTTATAGACAATAAAGGAACTTTTATAGACAATAAAGGACCCCATTAGTTAGGAGTAGAGTTGAGGAGTTAAATCACATGGCATGTAATGTTGTATGTGATATTAAAAAATAGAAACTTAATTTCACTAGTTTATAAAACATACGCATGGCATGTAAGGTTGAATGTGATATTAAAAAAATGTGAAAGTTAATGTCACTAGCTTATAAAACATGTATGTATATGTATTTAAAAATAATCATCTTATGTGAAATTAAGTGTGTAATTAATTACATTGAAAGTTAGTTTTTTTTGTGAGTTTTGGCTTGGCAGATTTAGGCACTCCACTCAACAATTTTTTAACACCACGCAATTAGATTTTGAGTGTTGACACAGATCTTTAGAGACATCTCTAACAGAAGAAGGCCTTGTAGATGATCTCAGCAGTCGCGGAATATCTTACTGCTGAGTGTCTCCTTCTCCTGTTATGTTATTTGTTATAAGTAATTTGGAGTGCTAAGCCTTGTTATATATCATCAATATCTTGGATGTGATGGTTATCAATTATCGGAACTCAATTTTACATTCCACACTAATTGTGTGCAGAGTTTCGACTTCTCCAACAATGTATACCTCCTCGCAAGGTCGTTCCTTGTTGATAATCGACCTGGTTGTAGCAAGACCTATCATAAACATGATGGAAAACAACAAAGAGAAACTCATTCCTGGAGTAGTGTTGGTTTACATTGACATAGTTAGCATTAATTAAATTTAGTTCAACTCTAGTTATTGCATGTGATGTGCACTTGGATTTAGGTAGGTAACTTGAGTGCTTACATGTGGTGCATACCTGGCTTTAGTTGGTTAATTATATTGCTTGCATTTGGTGCATGTGCACATTAACAAAACATAAAACACACTTAGCTTCAATTAGATTTAATTATCCATAGTTATTTCATGTAAAACTAAGCTTAACTTAATTGCTTTATGTATTAATTATCAAACTAATATTGATGAATCAAATTCATTCTCAATTCAAATTTTTCTTTTTCAATTCTCGCAAGTTTGTGCAATTATTCTTCAGCTAGATCTGTATTTGTTTTCTAATAATTTTACATGGTATCAGAGCTAAAAGTTTTTGGAGAAGGTGCATGAAAATTATTTTCCAGGTTTAAAGAGCAAAGAATTGGAAATTATTCGAAGATTTGATTTGCAGACCAAAATACTGGAGAATTGTCGCAATTGTTGCTAAAACTACAATTTGAAAGAATGCAGTTCTCATCTTCAACTATTCTTACTGTGTATAAATACTTCCAGTGGAAGCCAAAGATTTTTCTTCATCTTAGAGGCAAAGGCTTGTATCGGAAAGTTATGAATACGAATGTTGAACCCAATTCCGCCATTGAAAAATCCAAATATTTCAACAAGGTGGACGAGGATTTTGGTCTTCTATTGTTGTCCATATCTCAAACATTTAGTTTCCATATGGGCACATGAAGCACTCCGAATGAGCTCTAAACAACCTTGGAAAATTTATTTGGAAAGTAGGATGAGATGCTGCCTCATATTCTCGAAAATGAACTAAATTCCTACATCCAAATGGCTTTGAAAAATTCAAGATTTCATTATGAAATTCAAATCATTGCTTCTACAATTACATGATTGCAATATCGATAAGTCCAAATGGGAAGGTCAATTGATCCTTTCTATATTAACTAAATTAGGCCCTGAATATGTTGCTTTCATTTCTACATTTCATGCAGTTAGACTTGTAACATGAGATCAATGGAAAATTCCCAAATTTGATGGATTTATTGAGTCTCTCATTCATGAATAGGATAAGCTCATCAAAATGGGTTCATTAAATTCTCCAAATGCACATGCACTTTCCATGCATGAGAAAGTAAAGTCCAGCTTGAAACCAAATATGTAATCCAAAGGAAAAGGAAAGCCAAGAGATATTAATCCAAGAAAGGGAGGATATCAAAAACCTCAAGATGATTCCCCCAACTCCAAGTGTATGAAGAGAAAGAAAGGAAACTCCAAGTGTCCTTATTTTGGTAGAGGCTATCAGCTTGAATCCTCTTGCATGCAGAAGACTATTGATTTGATGTCAACAAAATAATCGTGGTCATCACATTCCAGAAAGTGCTAAGAAGAAGACAAAGGAAAAACCATAAAAAACAAGGGCTAATGGTCGTGATTTGATTTCTCTTCATTCTACACTACAAGAATGGATCATTGATTCAGGAGCTTCACATCATATGGCCTCTTCAAAGGAATCATTTTCTTCTCTACATGTATACTCGAGACCTCCCATTCTGATGGGGGATAATTATGCAGTTGAAGCAACTCGAAAAGGAAGAGTGCAATTCGAAGATGCAAGTTTTGTGAATGTCTTGCATATTCAAAGGCTTTCTGTGAATCTTCTTTTAGTATATCAGCTGACACACACAGGGACTGGAAGGAAAGTGGAATTTACCATGGATTTCATGAGAATTTATGACATGCAAAAAAACTTGAATATTGCTTCTCGCAAGGTAAATGATCAATCTTGTTTGTATACATTTTTTGATTGTGTTCCTCAATCAGATTCTATTTTGTTACTTATGCATGCAAATGAAGAAAGTACGATTTGGCACGAGATATTTGGGCACTTGAATTTCGGATATATGCAACAAATTAGCAAGAAATGGATGGTTGAAGGATTTCCGACCATTGAATTTTCAAATGGTGTTTGTAATGGATGTGCTCTTGGAAAGCATTCACAAGAGAAATTTGAGAAGGGGCATGCATAGATAACTGCTTTAACTTTGGAGCTTGTAAATAGTGATCTCATGGGTCCATTTCCAATACTTTCAATGAGAAAATAAATATATGTGTTGTAAGTTATACATGATTACATGAGATTCACTTGGGTTTACTTCTTTAAACTCAAGTTTGAAGGTTTTCAACATCTAAAGATTTGCGAACTGCATGCGGAAAATCCGTCTGGAAAAAACATTAAGATACTCCACATAGATAATGGGAAGGAATATGTCAACAAAGATATCGGGAATATTTTTAATGAAGGAGGAATAGATTTGCAACATACATTTCCTTACACTCCACAACAAAATGTGGTGGTTGAAAGGAAGAATAGATATTTGAAAGAGATGACCAATTACATGTTGCATGGAATATATTTTTCGTTAGAAAGGGGGGTTGAAGCTATCAATTGTGTCTCATTCATCCAGAATAGATCTCCTCATAAATATGTTACTCGAAAAAAACATTTTTAGGCTTGGACTAGCATGCAACCTGAAGTCATTCATTTCCTCATTTTTGGATCTCGAGCATGTGCCCACATTCCTACAGGGAAGAGAATGGATTTTCAGCCTCAAAGTAAAGCATGCATGTTTTTTGGATATTTTTATGATGTAAAAGGGTACATATTTCTTGATATCAACACTGAAGATCTCTCTATTGAAATAAGTGTAAATTCTAACGAAGATATTTTGCATGCGTCAACAGATGAACTTGTTACCAAGTTTCCCTGACCATTCATTGATGAGTATGCAGATGATACTTTAGATCTGAATTCTAATGTAGATGAGCCTTTTCCTGTGACACATGTTTGACCATCAATTTTTTAACATCGAGATCATACTTCCTCATGTAGTTCAAAACATTCTTGACCAACTTCAACAAAAGAATGGCATAGTATGAGTAATCTCCTTGATGATCATGCCTCTATACCTCAATTTCAGGAAGATCCACAAGAACTCTTAGCTATGGATTCATGCATGCTTATATGATGCATTGCATCTTGTCCACAGACTTATGCTGAAGCAACTGGGCATCTGAATGAGAAGAAACAATGGATAAGGAATACAACTCTCTCATTGAAAACCAAACTTGGGATTTGGTTCTAGTGCTTCCTTCCAATCCTAAATTTATGTGGTGAAAGTGGGTTTACCAAGCCAAAAATGAAGCATACGGCCAAGTTAGTCGATATAAGGCACAACTAGTAGAAAAATATTTTCAACAGGTACATGGTGTTGACTATGATGATACTTTTCCTCCAGTGGAATAAATGGATTCCATTCGCCTAGCTCTTTCCATTGCAATAGCAAGAGGATGGGAGGTGCATCATATGGATGTGAACAATGCCTTTATTCATGTTGATGTCGAGGAGGAAATCTACATGGAGTAGCCACAGGGATACATGAAAAACTAATCTATGGTATGCAAACTAAAGAAGTCTCTCTATGGCCTGAAGAAGGAACCTATAGCATGGTATGCAAGTATGGATTCCTATTTGTTATTTCAAAATTTTGTATGTTGCAAATCTAATTCCAATGTTTATTTTTGAAGAATTTTGACTCCTTGTTGATCATAATACACCACTTAGTTGATGTTTTGGCATGATTTCACATGAGTGACTCAAAGCCAGCAGCCACACCTTGCTTATCATGGATAAAGCTTCAGAATGACAAAGAGACACCATTGGTTGATCGCACATTGTACCGTCAGCTTGTGGGAAGTATTATTTATCTCACTCACTCCTGTTGTGATCTCTCATATGTCATAGGAGTAGTTTCCAGATACATGCATGAGCCACATGAGTTAAACTCAAAAGCTGCAAAGCGCATCCTTTGATATATCGAGGGGACAATCACCTATGGGGTTCATTTTCCAACAAATTGTTCCTTGGATCTCATTGGCTTCACATATTCAGATTGGTTTAGCGACAACATTGATCCCAATTCCACCTATGATTATGTACTTATTTTTGGATCTAGCTCAATTTATTGGTCATGCAAGAAGTAGGCTACCAGTGCTTTATCATTAGCAGAGGTTGAGTATAGAGGAGCAGTCAATGCCACTATTTAGGCGATTTGGCTACAAAATTTCCTATCTAAGCTTGGTATCAATGTCCATCATCCAACTCTCATTGGGTGTGATAATCAAAGTACGCTAAAGCTTTTCAAAGATCCATTGTAGAGGAAATGGACCAAACACATCTAGATCCACATGCACTTCATTAGAGAATTGATTCATTATGGGATGATGGATCTTCAATACTATCCGAGTTCCGAGTAGATTGCTGATATACTACCAAGACTTTCACTGAGCAGAAGTTTCGATTTCTGTGAGATCGTCTCAGGGTGAAGGACACGAATGTCTAGAAGTTTTAATTTTCTACTTTTTGAATTATATTTTGAGTGCGGTTTTTTCTTCCCAGTGGGTTTTCCCTCTTTTCTCTTGTCATGCATTGTATATGGGTACCTTAAATGGCCTTTTTTCAGGGACTCGTTCATTTTTCATCACACTCACGTAAGTTATGCTTAAGAGGGGGTGTTCATGTACATGCACATAGTTATCCTTAATAAGCTTTAGTCCAACTCTAGTTATTGCATGTGATATGCACTTGCCTTTAGCTAGTTAACTCGAGTTCTTACATGTGGTTCACATATGGTGTTAGTTAGTTTACTCTAGTGATTCCATGTGGTGCATCATTAACATAACATAAAACACACACTTAGCTTCAATTATCTTTAATTATCCATAGTTATTGCATATACATCTAAGCTTCACTTAGTTTCTTTATGTATTGATTCTCAAACTAATATTGATGAATCAAATTGATTCTCATCTATAATTTTTCCTTTTCAATTCTCTCAAGTTTGTACAATTAATCTTCATCGTGATTCTTATTTGAGTTCTAATAATTTTACAATTAGCTGCAATGGTTATTGAAAATATGTAACATCAAAGGATGAAGAAAGTGAATATATAATATGACTGTAAATATAAACCTTATTCAAATCAGCTTTGAAGAAACGATGGGGGACAAAATATTTGTATTCAATGGGCTGGACGGTATGGAGGATGATGTGTAAAAATTCAATGTCGAGTGAATAGATTATAAATTTACGGACGTAGGATGGAAAATTTGATATAATGGATTTTGCATCAGTGTTTCGACAATTGGATCATGTAGTTGGTTTCGTACATATGGAAATTGACCGATGGTAGGTTGATACTTTCAGAATTAAGCGAACCTTGAGTAATTAATAACCCTAATATAAAAAATATGAGGTTACATTAAAAATTGATATTAATATGATCAAATTATAATGAAACAAAATAATATTCCCTTAACAGAGAGAGTTCTATAGAGACTGTGTAGCCTGGTAAACAAGAAACGCAACCGTGGAACAAAGAGCACTCTTTTCAAATACCAAACTCTCTGTCAGTGATTCCATGATCGTTGCCATATGTTTCAATTTCTCTTTTGCCTTCTGAAGCTTTATTAAAATTTGCGCTTCAATTTCTGAACCAGGTCGTGCTTCCAATGGAGAAACCCATCGTAAATGGAAGAGAGACCAGAGAGTCAGTGCTTAAGCCTGCTGCTGGAAGAAAGAGATGTCTGTGGTGCTCATCTGGACTATATAAAATGTTGTAATGCTCGTGAATATTGCATTCTCCAGACGACTTCCAAAGCGTGCCAATTAAACCCACATGCACCCACAAGAATTTGCAATTGTTTCCTGTCAAGAATTTGCAATTGTTGCCTCTCCTTTTTAGTGTTGCACAAAAAGTTACTAAGTTGAAATCCATAATTTCAACTAAATAAGGAAAATAAAATTCAAAATCTCGTGGGTTTATTCTCAGTATATGCTACATTTAATCCACCCACTGTAAAAAAATGGGGCTGGAAATTGCATGAGAATCGGCAGTATATGACTTTGCACGATGAGGCTTATTCATATTCAATGTCGGCATCCCTATACGTTCTAAAATTGGATGCCAAAATGCAATCCAGTCCCTTTCAATAAGTGTCTAGAAACCCTCAAAGGTTTGATAGTATGGATCAAGCGAAAGGTCTGCCATTGAAACCACTTGTGTAATTCTATCCTATTAAAGTAAGGTAATTACTAGCTAGACAATCAGTTAATAACTCTTAAGTTGTGTGATACATAAATTTGATGAGTGAGTTAGAGAGTCAGTTAAGTGAGCGTTGAGCAAGTTGAGTTATGTGATACATGATTTTGATAAGTGTGTGTATGTACCCTAGCCAGGTTCATTATATTGTGTGTGATTGATAGAGATTGAAAATTTTCACAACCAAATAGCAACTAGCAAAACTTTATATTATATCTTCAAAACATAATATACATTCACATATGGAGGTTTAGGCTCCTTAACATTCACCAAGGTTGCGGAGTAACACACATTAAAACCTGTAACTATTTTTTTGATGCGCCCACCAAAATTATCTCCACTATTTTCTCCTTCTTGTCTTTCCATACTTACATCCCCCACATTACATAAGAATACTCTATGCTTGTTAATTCAAAACATATATATCTAATACATTTAATTCATGACAGGAATAATTTAATACATAAAATGGGTGAACATGACTTTATGAAATTTGCAGAGATGACGTGAAGTAATAACACTTGGGGAATAAATGTTTTCCCATACAATTTTAATAACCATGAATTAAATTTCTATTTGACTTTAATTATTTAACTCTGTTGCAGAATGGACAATTACCGAGGTATGATGTTGTCAGAAAACGCGACAGTTGTGATTATTTTTCTAACACCCCCCCTTAATCGCAACTGCCGCCATTGACCATTCCCAAACAATCTTTGAGATAAACAAAATTTTCACGTGCCAATGGCTTTGTGAAGATGTCTGCAAATTGTTCTTCTGACCTACAATGATGCAACACCATCTCGCTATTGTTAACCAATTCTCTTATGAAAATATATTTAGCGTCAATTTGCTTTGTACTTTTGTGAAAGACATAATTCTTTGATAGTGCAACTGTTTAACTGTTGTCACATAAAATTGGTTTCTCCATCTTGTTCATGGTATAAATCCCACAACATCCTTTTCATCCAAACTACTTGACATGCTGTTGTTGTTGTGGTGACATATTCAATTTCTGTTGTTGACAATGACATTATTGGCTGCTTCTTGGAGGCCCATGAAATGTCTCCCAAACCCAAATGAAAAGCATATCATGACGTGGTCTTTCTGTCATCAACATATCCTTCCCAATCACTGTCAGTGTAACCATCCAGCCTAAAATCATCTCTTGTAGAGTATAAAATGCCATACTCCTTTGTCCCATTGACATACTTTAAAATAATTTTGGTTGCTTGCCACTGTGTTTCATTGACTATCTCCATGAACCTTGACACCAAACTCATTGCATACATTATATCAGGTCTAGTTGTGGTCAAATACATTAGGCTTCCCACTATACTTTTGTATAGTGTTGGATTGACATTGTTGTTGCAATCCTCCTTCCTGAACTTCAACCCCATGACAGTTGGAGTTAGTGTTGGCTTGTTGTTCTGCATATTAAACATCTCTAAAATGTCTGCAACATACTTTTCCTGAGAGATAAAAAATTCATTTTCTGTTTTCTTCACTTCTATGCCCAAAAAATAGCTTAACAATCCCAAGTCAGTAATTTCAAACTAACTTTTCATGACTTTTTTGAAATCAGTGATGAGGAAATCATCACTCCCTGTAAAAATAAAATCATCTACATACCGACAATAAGAAGTTTACCATCACTTTATTTGATGTAGAGAGTAGGTTCATTGTCACATTTGTTTAACCCGTTGTCCATGAAGTAAGCACCTATCTTGCTATACCATTCACGTGGTGCTTGCTTCAGCCCATAGAGAGCTTTCCCCAAACTACACACCTTGTCTTCTTGGACTTCTACCTCATAACCAGGAGGTTGCACAACATACACTTCATCTTTCAACACTCCATTCATTTGATACACTTTCCATTTATGTTGTGTGGAAATCGACAACACTATGTTTATTGTCTCCATCCTCGTGACTAGTGCAAATGTTTCTGCATAGTCTCTTCCATGTTGCTAATTGTAACCTTTTACAACTATCCTTGCTCTATGCATCTCAATATTTCCTTCAATGTTTCTCTTGGTCTTATAGACCCACTTCACTCCAATGACTTCTTTACCTTGCGATAGGTCCACTAACTCCCATGTGTCATTATTTTCTATTTCTCGTATTTCTTCATCCATTGCCGCAACCCATTTATCTTCTTTGACTGCATCCTCAAAGTGGATTGGATCATCTACATGAAAAAATAATGCAAATAAAAATTCATACCAGCGCAACTATCAACTTCATCTTGCTCATAAATTTCGTTTAAATTTTTAAATTTTGGTCTTCTTATGCTTGGTGAAGATGGGCTTGGTGTTGTGCTTGAAGTAGATGGAGTTGTGGATCTTTGTGGGGTGCTTGGAGAAGCACTTTCTTGGTTGTGAAATTCTCTCCTATTACTTGTTTGTGGTGTCATATGTTGACTGCTTTTTTGATCTTGTGTAGGTCAAGGAGGAGTCATCGTTGAGGAATTACTTTCTACGGTTAATTCCTCTTTGTCTTCATGTGGTATACATGTCTCCACATTGACTGTCTTCACTAAACTTCCATCCCATGCTTCCTCTTCTATGAACTGAACATCTCTGCTAATTATTACCTTCTCGGTTGATGGATTTTAGAGCTTGTATTCCTTGGATTCATCACTATATCCAACAAATATACATTTCTCACCCTTGCTTTGTAAATTCTTCCTCAATTCATACGAGACATGTGCATACGTTACACAACCAAACACTCTCATGTGAGTGACAAATTGCTTTCTTCCACTCCATGCCTCTTCAGGAAAAATATTCATAACACTTTTGGTTGGACACCTATTAATAATATACACTACACAAGCGACAACTTCAGCCCAATAATCATTTGGCAAATGCTTTGCCTTCAACATACTCCTTGCCATTTCCATGATGGTCCTATTCCTTCTTTCAGCGGCACCATTTTTTTGATGTGTATACCTTGTTGTAAACTGCTTCTGAATTCCATGCTCCCTGCAAAAAGGTATGAAGTCACTTGAGATATATTTACCACCTCTACCAGTCCTCAACACTTTTATGTACTGTACACTTTGCTTCTCAATAAGAAATTTGTAGTGACGGAAGTGGTCAAACACTTCACTTTTCTGTTTTAAGAAGTAGACCCATGTCTTTCTTGTGTATTCATCTATGAAGGTAAAAATATAGTGGTTGCCTCCAATTGATGGCATTTTCCTCCAATTTATGGTGTTTGCATTGGTCCACATAAATCTAAGTGGACAATTTCTAAAGGTGCCTTGGTCCTTATTGACTTTCCTGCTAGAAATCATTCTCTGTGTTGTTTGCCCAAGAAGCATCTTTCACATTGGTTATTCAGTTTTTCTATGAGAGGCTATCCTTTCACCATGCATTTCCTATGCAACAAATTCAAACCTCCAAAGTTGAGATGACCAAATCTCAAATTCCATAACCATTTCTCATCTTTAATTTCTACTTGAAAGTTTTCATGTGTGATAGTTGCTACATTTCTTTCATCCATTTGTGAATTCATTGATATTTGTGCTTGAGCACATTATTCCTTCAAATCTGATCTTAGCTTGAGAGGAAACATTATATTGTTTGTCATGTGAACTCTTGCAATTATTTGTCTGCTTGGAGTCTTATGAAAGATTATGCACACATCATTCTTGAAAAATACATTGTATCCCTTTTGCATGAGTTCTCCAATGCATATGAAGTTATGTTTCAAACCAAGGACAAAGTAAACATCTGACATGAACTTCTTCTCTCCGTTATTTGTTAGAATGTCTACTCTTCATTTTCCCATGACAGAAACTTTGTTATCAATCCCCAATGCCACTTTAGATTTTACACTTTCATCTAACTTGGAAAACATTTCTATGTTTCCAGTCATGTGATTGCTACACCCTGAATCTAGAAACCATATATCTCATTGTTTTTCTTGTGCTAAATTACAAGCTAAAAACATGTTATCAGGGTTCTAATTTTCTGTTATGAAATTTACACTTAGTTTGTTACTTATGTCATATTTCTTCTTTCTAGATTCATTTGCATAATGACCATACTTCTTATAATAATGACATTGAACTTGAGATTTATCATACCGAATCTCCCCTTCCACTTGAGCTTGAAGGGTTTCTTCTTCCTCCTTCATGTGGGCTTCTTCCTCTTCCTCTCTAATTTGTTCTTCCTAGATCTCTACCTTGACCAAATGAATCTTTTTTCTTGAATGCATGCTCCAATGATTATTTTGTTTCTTTTTTCAACCTATGCTAATTAGACATCAATGATGCATGAAGCTCATCGACTTAAAACTGTGAGAGATCCTTTGTCTATTCTATGGCCACAACTATGGCATCAAACCTTGCTGGCAGACTTCTCAAAACTTTCTCAATAGTTCTCTTTTCCTCAAGTGTCTCACCATGAGACTTGATTTGGGTAACCAACCCAATGACATGTGTAAAATATGAGTCTACATTCTCAAACGTTGGAGGATATCCCACACTTACTTGGAATTTGTTGTTGTTGCAATCCTTGGGAAGGTACTTTCATAAAAGGCTTGAAAGATGTAGAGGAGGGCTTTGGGTTCCTTCTTCTTGTTGTCCCTCAACAAATATCTTTTTGTTTGTGTCAGAGCATTTTATGATGTTGCATTTGTTGGTTCTTTTAAACCAATCTCCACCAATTCCCAAATGTCTTGTGAAGAAAACATAACCTCCATTTTTATAGCCCAATAGTCATAATTTTTTGCCATTAAATTGAGGTATTTGTGGATTATTCAATCTTTTGTTTGTTGTTTCCATATTCACTATGTAAACAAACTTTCTTACTGTGTAAAAATTCTCACTGCTGGAGAATAAGCTCCATAAAAAAAATTTCAGAACACCTTTTAACTCCTCAATAAAAAACACTACCTTCTACTGAGAAAGGGAAATTATCTTCCTCAACACACAGAGTTCACACAGAGTTGCAAAAATGAATTTAATCAAGACAACACAGTTATGGAAGTTTACACAGAGTTGCGGAAATGAATTTAATCAAGACAACACAGTTATGGAAGTTTACACAGAGTTACTGAAGTCACTTAATCCATACCATACAGTTGTGGAAACTAAATAATGTGAGTCTTCATTTCAACACAGCGTGGCGGAGATTAAAATCGCAACTAAAAGGAGCAAATAAAATAAAACGATTTTACTCACAATGAAACATAGTAAAATAGAGTTTTTGGGGTAAAACTCACATGTGAAATTTTCACAACCAAATCTCAACTAACCAAACTTTATATTATATCTTCAAAACATTAAATACATTCACATATGGAGATTGTGGCTCCTTCACTAGTAAAATAATATTTCTTAGTGAGATTAACATTCATGAGCATTGCTGAGAAACACATAGTAAAACTTGTAATTGTTTCTAAGAAACATAGTAAAACTTGTAATTGTTGTGTTCACGTGCCCACCAAATTTGCTCCGCGATTTTATCCTTCTTGTCTTTCCAGACTTACATCCACTACATTACATAAGACTACTCTATTCTTGTTAATTAAAAACATATATATTTAAGACATTTAATTCATGACAAGAAGAATTTAATACATAGGATGGGGAACATGACTTTCTGAAATTTACTGAGATTAAGTGAAGTAAATAACACTTACATAATAAATGTTTGCCCGTACAATTTTAATAACCATGCATTCAATTTCCATTTGACCTTAATTATTTAAATGGTTAAAATGTACTCTGATCAGAACTTCTCTTTCTTTCTTTGCAAAAGTAAATAACACTTACAGAATAAATGTTTGCCCATACAATTTTAATAACCATGCATTACATAGGATGGGGAACATGACTTTCTGATATTTACCGAGATTAAGTGAAGTAAATAACACTTACAGAATAAATGTTTGCCCGTACAATTTTAATAACCATGCATTAAATTTCCATTTGACTTTAATTATTTAAATGGTTAAAATGCACTCTGATCAGAACTTGTCTTTCTTTCTTTGCAAAAGTAAATAACACTTACAGAATAAATGTTTGCCCATACAATTTTGATAACCATGCATTAAATTTCTATTTGACTTTAATTATTTAAATGGCTAAAATGCACTCTGATTAGAAATTTTCTTTCTTTCTCTGCAAACTCAATCCGCAACCAGCAAAACAAACATTTCCTTAGATATAGTTGTTGTCAGAAAATTAAACATGGTGATTGTGATTAATTTTCCAACCAATCAAGTTTTGATAGATACTAGAATGATGCCACCAAGCAAAGCACAAACTCCCGAGTAACAACGAAAAAGCCTATCATAATCAGACAGAAATCAATCAGAGATTAGAATGATTACACCAAGTGAAGCAAAGAGTCCCAAGTAACAACGAAAAAGCCTATCATAATTAGACATAAATCGATCAGAGATCAAAATGATTGCACCAAGCACCAAGCGAAGCACATAGTCCCAAGTAACAATGAAGAAGCCTATCACACTTGCACAGAAATCTATCATAATCACATCGTCGGTAATGTTCAAAATAATAGGGAGTCGACATGTTCCACAAATATATATATATATATATATATATATATATATATATATATATAATAATTTATGTAAGTACATTAACATAAAATTGTATGATGTAACCTTGCATTCATTTCATTATTCATGCAGTCATCACATACTTGACATTATGAACATCACAACAAGAAAGGAATCAATATCATTAATTTGACACAATAATCAATCACATCATTGAACACCAATATACACTGGAAACCTGTAGGGTTAAAACCACCAAATGTTTAATTTTGTTATTAAGTGCTCATAAGGGTGTTCACCCCTCACTCAATGGCTTATAAGGGAGACCAACCCTTAGCCATTTTTATAATTCTTACAAATAAATATACAAATATCTAGCTTAAAGCCATTACAATAAATATGATAGAATTTACCCACTAATCTTCATAGCTTCATATCTTTGTGGCATGGATGTACCTATAATGGACCATCGTACATTGAATCATCCTACAACTCGCATTCATCTGTATGAACCATAATCATTTACCTGCTACCATGTTAAGCATAACATTTCCTTTGTACAAGTCACCATCATTCCCTATTAATGTTGCCTTCAACATACATTGATGTCAAGAATCATAAAGTATTAATCAACCATTTCATAAATCTATACTAGAGAAGCTTCTCCATCTACTCATGTATATTCATGACATGTAAGTAAAATATCTTGACATGCTTCCTTTAACAGCACATACTGCATATGTGCTTGTTATAAGTCATCACATTATCTGATGAGTCCCTCGCATAAGCACACATTCCTGCAAGACAATAGCTACATCTCCCAAGAATTTCTTTAATGAAACTAATACATCAGTTACTATCTTCGTGCATGTGATTTACATAAATTTAATCAAAATAACTAACTCTTAAAGCTATTACTTTTGGTGCATGAAAGGAAAGCTAACATAACAAATGTTGTTCCCATGCATGCAAACGCATATAGATTCCAAAAGAGTCTTCCCAAAGGAATGCTTAACACAACAGAGCACATAGCTTCCAAAAGAGTCTTCCCAAAGGAATGCTTAACACAACAAAGCATGCAAACGCATGTTTTTTTTTTCTGTAAAATTAATGCAATAAAGCATTCAAATACATGCCCTATTTTTTCAAAGATTATACTAACAATATTTCGCAATGTAGTCTAACACAACATGCTATCTTTTTCAAGATAAAAATATGTATATTCTTTCCAACGAAAGCTAATACAAATATTGCATGTATATGCATAATATTATTCCAAAAGAAATTAACATAATAATTATGATAGCATAAAGTACTCATATAATTCTTCCTAAAGAAACATAGTTCAATATTTCTTCTATCCATGCAAAGAGCATATCTCTATAACACAATGGCTATTATTTGTGCATGCAAGAGCTTATCATAATAGCTCTTCTTTAATATATGCATAACACGTTCCCTACTTTATAATTCTACTATCATTTAGCTATTATTTTCATGTAGAAAAAAATACATATTTCTTCTTCAAAAAGAAGCTAATATAACCTTGTTTCTCTATATTTCTAAATGCAAGTTTCTTATGCTTCCCTTCCAAGAAATAACCATAGATAACCTCTTTTATGCATAAAAACTAGGAAACACTAACAAGGTTAATGTAACCTTTAGTACACCTAAATCAAGAAGTTGACATAATTCATCTAGCAATGTAATATTTTCAAGAGGTTATTCTTTTCAGTAAGAACGACATAATATTTTCCCAAGAAGCAAGTATTCTTTTCACACAAGATTCAACATGATGTTTCCCAAGATTCTTCATGACTTCTTTTCCAAGAAAAACTCATTAACTTATCTCCCAACCCCGATGAAATCTCTTTAAGAATTACCTTCTCTAATTCATATTCATTTTCAAGAAAACAACTTGGATATCCTTATCAATATACACATGTATGAAATACCTTTTGTATGTAAAAAAGAACAAGCATCTTATATTCTTACATAAGATGCATATATATATATATATATATATATATATATATATATATATATATATATAGACTTACTACTGTAGACATCTTTCTAAAAATTAATAATAATGAAAATATTTATCTACAAGCGCTAATATATTTTATTTACTAAGAAAAATAGCATGAGTTCATATGCATAAAATTTCATGAATTCTTTTCTTTTCAAAAAAAAAAACTCATTAATTTATCTTCAAACCCATGAAAATTTACAAAAAGTAAACTAGTAACTTAATCTTTTATCATTTCAAGAACTCATAAAAATATTTCGAGAAAATAACGAATTTACTTATTCCAATGTAATCTGGTTAAGAAAAACTACAGATTGTTAAGGAACACTAAAGATTTACTTATGTTTTAAATGCTAAAATTTAATACAATTTTTCTTAAGAAATATCAACTAACTATTCAATTTCTATGCATGTTTATTTTCAAAGAATCATCATAACACTTATCTTTTAAACATTTGACTCGTTGCATCCAACTATTCAATTTCTATGCATGTTTATTTTCAAAGAATCATCATAACCCTTATCCTTCAAACATTTGACTCGTTGCATTCATCGTTCGTCCGTCAAGATGGAAGCTTAAGGTGGAAGCTTCTCTTAATTTCGAGTGCAGCTTGATATTCATATGATCTTCCTTCCATTTCCGGGAGGTTTGCCCATAACTCCCAAGATGATAAGTTGTTGATTGAAATAAGAAAGGAAGCT
The DNA here is from genome assembly GCA_034641835.2 of Pinus albicaulis. Classification (NCBI taxonomy): domain Eukaryota; kingdom Viridiplantae; phylum Streptophyta; class Pinopsida; order Pinales; family Pinaceae; genus Pinus; species Pinus albicaulis. The sequence continues at coordinate 1,341,469,736 of CM076584.1, read as the reverse complement.
TAGCATTGGTGGTTTCAACATATCGCCCTTTAATAATTAAAATGACCATAACTATTATTCTCTGAACCACACGAACTGACCAGAAACTTGGAAAAAATGAATTAAAATTATATCCCCGAATGAATTCCAGATCGAATGAACATAACCTTTTACCAGGTGTGTAGCATAGTTGGTAGTTACTATTTCTTGGTTTAGAAACTAATTTTTAACTGTTCTTGGTGGCCAACCATATCATCAACGTTAACGTGGTAATTTAACACGGTAATGAATAATTTTTATGAGAAATATTACACGGAAACAGCACACAGGTTAATATTTGTTTATTATTCCCACGTTTAGAGATGAACATAACCTTTTACCAGATGTGTAGCATAGTTGGTAGTTACTATTTCTTGGCTTAAAAACTAATTTTCAACTGTTCTTGGTGGCCAACCATATCATCAACGTTAAACGTGGTAATTTAACACGGTAATGAATAATTTTTATGAGAAATATTACACGGAAACAGCACACAGGTTAATATTTGTTTATTAATCCCACGTTTAGGGATGTTACAGTTTTTAATATTCATGGAATTGACTAAGTGGAAAGGTTACTCACCATATTCGTAGTATTGTGAGGTATTTCAAGTATTCACTTTTAGTATTATAGTAGTTTATTTTTTTAAACATAAATCATAAATATAAAAGTGTGTTGTATTTATATTGTAAAATTTAATAATTCTAAAGATTTTAGATTATGTAGTTATTAAATTTTAAAATTTTTAATAATTTTAAATATTTTCGATTACGTAATTATTAGATTTTAAAAGTTTTATAGATTTTAAAAAGATTCTTAATTTATTTAAATGATAAAATTCACTATTATTGAGATTTTTTTACATCGTGCTACAATGTTATTAGAAAAAATATCTATATTAAAAATATACTTATTAAAATTGGTGTAACCCAAGTTTCAAGAGATATTTTAATGATTTAGATATGCTAAATATTAAACCAAAAGCTAATATTCCAAAATAATGAACACATAAAAAGCTATACATTATAGTGTTTATAAAAAATTATAAAAAATTAACCAAGCAAATAGACCAAAAAAGAATATAATACTGAAAAAATAATTCAAAAAAACTAGAAAATATCTTAAATATATTGAAATTAGGAATATACATCCTTATATGCTACAATAAGATTTCTATATTTTAAAGTATACATGTGTTTTGTATTTTTTTTTAAATGTACTATTTCTCTTTTTTTTTAATTTCAATTTAATAGTTTTGCTTGGTTAATATTCAGCTATTTATTAATTCATATTACCTAAACCAATAACATACTCTCCATACCATCAATCTAGGTTAATGTGAAAAAAATAAATTTAAAATATGAAATGACTTTCTTTCTCGACTATAATTCTTAATTGAGATAACTAATTTCTACCTACCATCCATGTTTAAATAACATATCCTTTAAAATTGAGTGATCACCAATTGAGTGATTAGTAGTGAACGTTATAAAATTTAACATATATATGTTGGATCTTTCATTTCATTTAAAATAAACATGGTAAAGACTCTAGTGGCAATATGAAATAATATAATATTATAAAAATAATTTTATTATATATGTAAAGAAATTTTCAAAGTTATGTGTACTTTTCTAATAGTATGGTGAGAGACATATAATTTTTTTTTCATTTCATTTAAAATAGACATGGTGAAGACTTTATTGACAATATGAAAAAATGCAATATTTAACCTGCAAGGCATTACTATTTGAAAAAAAATCTCCTAGTTGCCACTGTGTATCAAGCAAATATTTTTATATATGTTTTTTATAATGTTAGTTTTTTTCTTTTTAATAAGTTAGACTGAATTTAGGTTTTTGTGACTTTTAAGTTAAAATGTTGTTATTTAAAATTGTTATATTTTAACCTCAATTTTTTTAATAAAATCTAAATTAATAGTTTAATAAAACTAGATTTGACATAAATTAGTTTAATGAATAAAAAAAATTTGTAAAATACATAAACATTAAATTTTTGGGTACATAAGCATAAATTTTTTATTTATAATAAAATTTATATCATAAAATTAAACTCTACACAAACCAATTAATTTATATTACATGGATTAAAAACAATATAAAAAAAAAATGAAAATATCTATTTATATATTTAAATATTACATTTTTGTGCTCCTATGCTCTCCAACAAAATATGATAGAAAGGTTGCAATGTCATGTTTAATATTTTGACTATGTCAAATTACACAAAATAAATAAAAGTAGATTAAATAAAAAGATTGACATAATGTAATGAGCATTTTAACTAGGTCAAAATATAATAAAAAATAAAAATAATAAAATAAAATAATGATAAACTATAAATACATCCCATGGTATTGACTCATGGTATTCATAAAAATAATAAAATAGAATAATGATAAACTATAAATACATCCCATGGTATTGACTCATGGTATTCATAAAAATAATAAAATAAAATAATGATAAACTATAAATACATCTCATGGTATTGACCCATGGTATTCATGTGGAATGTAGTTTATTTATAGGGGGAACTAAGATGCCCTCAATCAATCTCAACTCTCAATCTAAACTAATTATTTAACAAAATTATTTTTTAATGTTTATAACCATTATTCTTTTAAAATTTTACTTAAAAAAATGTATCTAAATTTTCATACATCCAAATATACATAGTTTTTCTTGTTCTATATTATTTTTGTTACAACTACTTTATTATTCCAAAAATACATGCATGAGTATTATTTCTTAATATATAAAAAATTAAATTAATAATGAATTTTTTTAAAATATGTGATATTTTTTAAATTTCCAAATTATTTCAAAGGATGTGATTTATCTTGAGTAATAATAATAAATGTTCATAATTCTCATTTCTTAAATAACACTAAATTTACTTTTAAAGGGGTCTATAACAATTGTTTGTATCAAATTCAAGGATACAGAAGAAAGGATACATGACAAAGAGAAGCTTCGAACTTTACAACAAGCCCTAAAAAGACACAACGTTGAATGTATGGAATCCATTTTCCCTTATACACATAATAAGTGCAATGAAAAATCTTGGAATTTGGAAAATGTCACGAAGCTTATCTCATGTTCCATTCATTTAGATCTGAAGTATATGGAAGAAGAAAAGCACGATAATGGATACTTATCAAGAATGTATCATTCTTTAGAAGAAAACGACATTGATAAGGATATGGAGGACCAAATAGCAGAATTAAAAACAGAAAAGGACACTTAAGAAAATGGGTTACTCAAGGATTTTGGAATTCATATGAGCTACATTATCGCACTTATTCAAGCAAGAACTCAAGAAGAAATAGACAATAGTGATATAGAGTCAATTTATTGATAAACAAGAGAAAGCTATAAAACCCGAGATAGAGTTATGGGAAGAGAATTGTAAGGACTCACAAAATACTAGACAAAAGACACTTACCTATTGCAATCAGCTGAAAAAAAGGTATCTCTAAAGGGTCACTTGGGGAGGAATCTGTTATTTAAAATATCGGGAAAATAATTTCATTTCAAAATAAAAGTATACTATCACTAGGGAAGGGAGTTATTACATTTAAAATTTGTTCCCATTCTTGTCACTACAAAATTCGATTGTTGTTTTTTATTTGATGGGAAAATAAATGAACTCTAAAAGGCACTAAAGTCTTGAATTATTATCGTTAAAGAAGTCATTAGATTTCCTCATTATGAGTTGATTTTTTCTTCTTACTTTTGGGTCTTCATGATGTTTATTATTCTGACTAAGGTGAAAAGTTCCAAAGAAGTGGAATATTGGTTGATCAAAGAGGAATTATGGAAATAGGATTGTAGATAATTTATTAATATAATCTATCTGAACTGAGATTAATTAGTAGTCTCTTATGAAGTACAACATGTCATAGTGATAATTTTTTATTCCATTGAATAATTCTAGCTGTAGTAGTATCAGAGGAATTCAACATTGCGAATGTGATAGAAGAAAATAATTTTGTGGAAGGGTGAAGTCTTCCCAACTTGTTCATTAAATCCAAGTTCATCGTTCATAGAAAAAAAATAAAAATAAACATGCATATTTCGTCATATTGAGGTCATGAGTACTTTGGCCAAGATGTCTCATCCATTATGAAAAAAAACATCTTACAAGAAATTAATAACAAAGAAGTTGCTCCACATCAATTACCCAATATGGATATTTTTATTTGAGGTGCAATAAACATAATTCTCCACCCCTTATTCTAGAGGATCAATTGGAATAGAGAAAGTTCCTACTACCTCTTCTTTCTTATATGTTATTCTTTCCTACACCACAACCTTAGGGTGTTTCCTTTGCAACATGTGGTGCAATTTCTAGTATAAAAATAAGTTCATCATACATCATATATGTAAGGAAAATCCAAAATTTACGTGTACCTCTCTAATAGCATGTTGAGAGACAAATACCATTTTTACCTCTATAGAAAGCTTGCAATAATATTCATTAGTTTTAGAATCTAGATATTGCTCATAGACACTATTAATGAAGTATCCATAGAAGACCCAACCTTGATACATACAAAAATTATACAAATAATGTACCGCATTAGTTGGAGGTAGAGTTGAGGGGTTAACTCAAATGTCATGCAATGTTGGATGTGATATTAAAAACTGGAAAGTTGATGCCACTAGTTTATAGAACATGTGTGTTGATGTATTTAAAAATACTCATCGTATGTAAAATCAATCTCGTAGCTATTTTAATATGAAAAAATGAGATAAATTTCACATCTTACACTTTATTGTAAAAAACCATAGTCCTACTCAATAAGTACATCATGGATATTTTTTTACATTTTATATTATTTCTTGGATTTGGGCTTGATGGATGAAGTCTTTGCAATTATATTAGACTTCAACCATGAAATTCTTGTTTCCACCACACAAAACACCTTTGCTATTAGCACCAAAGGAGTTTTATATGTTTCCATATGCATCTTTAAAAAAGGTCCCATATATTGAACCTTTAACAATTAACCAACCCATTTTAAATCTTTCTTCCATTGTAGCAATTTTTGTTAAGATATTTCGATTACATCATCTATGTAATGAGTAGTTTCTATTTGTATATGGAATGTGAAAATAAATCCGCAAATTGCATTGTTGTACTATAGGAGAACTGTAGTTCTCTACTATATTTATTGTTTTAGGTGAAATATTGTTTCCATGTTTATACATTCTTTATTAATAGAAATAAACAAAGAGATTAGTCATCTTTCCCCACACACAAATAGTTATTTATTGACATATGCATTCTTCTTTTCAATCACTATTTTAATATTTTTTCCAAGTTCTTTTTTATGTTAAATAACTTTTCACCATAGTATATACTCCAATTATTATATTTTTCCCTCAAAGAGCTTAATAATTGACCTTAAGAGAACTTGTGCACTCTAAGGGGGTGCCTTTGTGGACAAGTTGAAGAAAATCAATTCATGAAATTCTATGGCTAATTTCAATAGCTTGTTCAGGCCTTATTTTTAGGTCTTAATTGAAGATATAGATAGATCCAGCTTAAAATCTCAAGCTATACATTATCGTGTTGTTGTAACAATAATTTTTTAATATATCTATATTCAATGGGAACCGAGGAAAATATATATGTTGGAATGAATTGCATCTAAACATTTAAAAATTAAAAAATTTAATAACCACAACTTAAATTTGTAGAATTTGAAGATGGAATATCTACCAGTTCAAAGGGGGTAGAAGTCATCATGAAAGACATGGAACTCAACACTCTAAAGTAAAGATAAATGAGAAAGTGATTCCCTTATTGGCCTTAATGTATAAATGAGAAAGTGATTCCCTTATTGGCCTTAATGTATAGTATTTTGTGTTAATGAGAATGTTGAGAGAAGAATACAACAAAAATAACTTTGGTGTAAGCTTATCTTGTTATATAATGCTAAAACACTCATGATTTTGATATTCATGTCATGAAAATTCTATTCTATAAACATAAATGATAATACTAGGCTTATAAATAACATTGATGCCTTTAATGCATTTATTAATAAAGTAAAATCCATTGGCTATAAACTAAAGGAAATTAAAAAAATGTATATACTTTCTCTCTCGCCTTCTACAATATTAAGATAATATGATAGTTTCAATCTCCAAAGCTACAAAACCTTAATTTGGATGAAATCACGAGTCAATTACTTTAAGATGAGATAGGGAGAAAAAATATTAAAATAAGAATTGATTTAGAAGATTTAATGCTAAAACATAAGAAAACTTAGTGAGATGCCCAGTGTAGGAAATATGGATGTAGAGGAAGATCCACTAGTAAAGACAGGAAGTGGAAAGATTTATATAGTTGGAGGTGATATTATATATGGCACACAAAGAATGAGTGCAAACCTAATTCTTTAAATGAGTAAGAAGAAAATAAGGATGATTGGGATATTAAGAATTTCAGTTGTCAAATAAATATGCATCTCTTTTTAGCATGTTTATTAATTATCTATAAAGTACCATGGATATTTCACTAGAATGGTTCATCACAACAAATCATACAACATTCTAAAATATTAGACTATGAAAAGTAATCTCCCTTATATCATAGATTAGTTAATTACTATTTTTTCTTGAATTTTACAAAATGAATGAAATATGAGAATGAAATGAGAGAACATTTGTTCTATGTAACCTAATATGGGAGAAAAAGAAACTAGAATATGAGGTATATTATCTTCTCTCTTTTCTTTAGATATAAAAATGCACATATAAAGGAATGTGAACTCACCATGGAGTTACATTTTAACATTATGACGTGAACAACAACTAAAAAATCTTCCTCCTCCTTTATTATGCTCTCAAAATACCACTCCAAGAAGTTTTTATTAGATATGTAACAAGTACAAGTCTATATACTCGATCTCCTCTCCTCCTAGTAACCCACTATTTCATACAACCTGATAATAATATAGGTTTAAGAATTTTGACTTCCTCAACCCTCAATTATTGATAAGGTTTTGGACCCTCTAAAATCTTCTTGAAATTCCATGTATAGCTATTGCCACATGTGTTAGTAGTTAACATATAATTTGTTTAAGTATGCACCCATTTATTACCCTACATTTCCTACCCTTTAGAAGGACTAACTATTACAGTATTTTTTGTTTTAAGTATATCTATTTTTAGTTGTTTTCAACATGTAGGATGGAATATGGCAGTAACTCAGTATTGACTAGAGAGTGAGATGGATGTGAAATGTCATTTGAAAATCACTTCCTTATCAAAATTTAGGGGATAATCTTATCAATGAATCTCCTCAATTTTAGTACAATTTTGAGGGTTTATCTATATTTATTGAGTTAGGAGTTTCATGTGTGAGTTCTTTCTTCAATTACCACTAATTTGTGGCTCAACCTATCCTTAGTCAACTATATAGTGTTCACCCTATCTCCTTTTTTTAATAAACAACTGCATCTTTGGGAAGTTAACTAACATTAGGAGGGAGTTTCTTTTTTCTTTTGTGACATGCATTAAGGAACCACACCTAATGAAATTAGAAATAATATTGAAGGAATTCAAATTGGTATTTTTAATCTCTTGGTCTAAAAAGGGATATTTTATTATCTTTTCTCTCTTTTTGTCTTACAATTGCTAATGTAACTAGATCCTATGTTGGTGCATAAAATTCTACATGGTATTAGAGTATATGATGAGCTTTTGAGGAAAGAACATATTTTAGTACATCTCACATAGGATTGAACAACCCAAAGTGGATGGATCAACCCATTATTATGATTCTTTCTCCATTCAATTACTTTGAGTGGAAACTTAAGATCATACTTCTACTCTGAAGTAAGGACATTGGTAGAATTACCATGGATACTAAAATAGATAACAATTCAGCTATAGAGAAGTCAAATAAATTTAATAGGATGGATGATTCCCATGTACTTATATTCTTATCCATTTCTCTAGACTTTCACTTCCATGTAGAAGCTTTCATATGGCTCAAAAAAGTATGGATGAAGTTGGGGGAATTATTTAGAAAACTATATTAACTAAGAGGACATAAATTAGATAAAAAGACCATATCCTTGAGCCTTGGGAACTTTGGGACCCTATAATAGTTATTTTCCAATTTTAATAATTTTCTCAAAAGAAGTAAAATTAGGTGGCATTGATAGAAAGGAGGAGAATCTTATTGTATCATCTATTTTAAAATTAGAACCTAAATATTATACGTTTGTTTGTTCCTTTCACGCTACAAGAATTCCTATTGAGACACTTGGAAGGTTCCCTATATGGATGAATTCATAAATTCACTCATTCATGACAAAAATAAGCTTATTGAAATATAATACCAAGAATAAACTAGCGAACAAGCTACCAAAAGATAAAGATAAAGGTTATGCTTTTAGTCCCAATACTTCCTCTTAAAAATCCCAATGTCCATCAACTTAAAATATAGAAGATTAAGAAGAAGAACAGGAAAAAAATAAAAGATAAAAAGAAACCAAATCAAAAGAAGGAAATCCAAAGCCAACTAACTAGCTTTCAAATTTCAAAGGTTGAAAATAAGAAAAAGAAAAAAAGTACACCTATTACAACAATGGATTTAAATTAGAGAGAATGCATATATGAAAAAGATCATTGAATTCATGGTGTATGCTCTTCAATAGCATCATCTTATAGAGTGAATTCAATATAGCAAACAAGCTACCAAAAGATAAAGATAAAGATAAAGGTTATGCTTTTAGTTCCAATACTTCCTCTCGTAAAACTTGGATTTTTTATTCTAAATTCATTCCTCATATCCCTTCATCACATCATGTTTTTACATCCATGGAGTTTTGTATTAGACCATCTTTCTTATGGAAGATGACTCTCCGGTTGATGTCTATGGAGAAGGGAGAGTGGATATTGATTATAAAAGCTCTCACAATGTGTTGCAGGTTCGAAAACTCTATATAAAACTATTTTATATTTACCAAATTACACACCTAGGTATAGGTAACTGAGTTGAGTTCGCTTCATATGTAGTGGTAATTTCTAAAATGAAAAATGGTTTTAGAGTTACAATTCCATATTTAGTGGTAATTTCTAAGATCAAAAATGGTTCAGAGTTATAATTGGTGAGGTGGATCATCATACTAGGTTGTGTAATTTCTCCCATTTTATTCTAAAATAAAATTGCGGCCCTTCTGACCGATGCTGAGAGCAAAATGTGGCAAGATGGGCTTGGGAATCTAAATTATAGATATTTGAAAAAACTAATAAAGTATGGAATGTTTGAATGTTTACAACACATAAACTTTGTAGATAAATTTTATCAAGGCTACATACCTGGCAAAAATCTTGAAGAGAAGCATCCTTAAAAGTAGTTCGCTAAGTAAAGCGTTTAGAGCATCATCATACCTGGCAAACGTCTTGAAGAGAAGCATCCTGAAAAGTAGTTCGATAAGTACAGAATGGAAAGCATCATCACTCCTAGAGTTGGTGTGCAATGATGTTTCATGGCCTTTCTCTCACCCACCCACGAGGAAAGCTATGTACCCACCCATAAGGAAAGCTATGTACGCACATTTTTTATTGATGATTGGTCAAGATTGATAATTAAAGTATTCTGATAACTCTATTTTGTTAAGATTGATAATTAAATTATTGGGACCCTTCTATGTAAAATAAAAGATAAATACACAACTAATATAAAAGTTTAACTAATTTTATAAAATTTATTAAATAATTTAACTAAAATGAAAAATAATTTCAATTAAAATTATCAAACATTGTGGAATCTTTTACACTATTTAACCGCAAAACTACCTTATGAATGATGGCTATTTGGTGTTCTGTCTCTATCCCTTTGAAAGGACTATGTTCTGTAATGTGAGGCATTTAAAAAACCAAAGCAGCTGTTAATGTTGGCAGGGCGGAGTATGATTTGGACACCATGCCTGGGCTTGAGAGTAAGTACAGAAATGGGGGCATGGCGATAGGAAGGAGATAGATGAAACGTGAAACTGGTAATGATCATGGCCAACACTATTTTGGCTTCTATGATGGCAAAAGTCTGCCCCACGCACTTGCGAGGTCCTAAGGAGAATGGTATAAACCCCATGGGATTGTTTTTACAGGCCTTTGCAGTTCCTTCAGAAAAACGCTCTGGATTAAATTCGTTCACATCTTCACCCCATATGTTCTTATCATGATGAATGGCCAGCGTGGGAATCCATATTGACAATCCCTTAGGTATAAAGAGATCGCCCAGTCTCATGTCCGTGAATGCTTCCTTGGAAAATAAGCTTGCTGGTGTGTACAGTCGCAAGGACTCTTTCAATATCATACCCATCTGCATCAATAAATCCAATAGATCACCCTAAAATTAGGGTAATTAAATGAAAAAAAATTATCATAAAATTCATTTGATAATTTATAAGATTACTTAGGTATATAAAAGATTATTTAGATATACATGGTTTTGCTAAAGATTGAAGGGTGGGAAAACCTCCCCACCTAATAGTTATACCACATCCATAGAGCTTTGTGATATCTCAATAAAGAATGATTAAACAATAACATAAATCTTACAATTTTCAGGTTTTGAAGGGCGTTGTAATCAGGAAGGTCACCATTCCAGACAGACAGTACTTCGTCACGAGCTCGCTGCTGCCAATCTGGATGGAGTGCCAGCAACATGGTTGTCCATGTAAGTAGACTGCACGTGGTGTCCTGACCTGCAAAGTAGAAGGTCTTGCATTGGTCCATCAGCTCCTGCATTGTGAAATGAGTGGTTCCCTTCTCGTTCTCTCTGAGCAGCAACCCCAACAAATCACATTCATATGAGCAATTCCTCCCCATCCTCGAGCTTCTCCGGGCCTCAATAACTCCTTGCAGAGATTCTTCAACCTCCCTTTTCAGTTCTGTCATCAACCGATTCTCCCCAAATCTGCCCACACAAACAATAGTTTCAGTTATATTATATCTTCAGGTTTGATATTTTGATGGATACTATATGAAATTACAAATTCATCTGCCTTACCTATATGTTATTTGCCAAATTCCTTTGGACAAGAATCTATGTCATAGAAAATCTCAAGTTTGTTTTGATATGCTGGTAAGCTTGCTATTGTTTAAAATCTATTTTTCTTAATATATCAATATTCAATTCACTAAACAAAAAATAACACTTAATTCTCTAAATTCAAACCTATTTTAAGAAATATTTATCTTAATAAAATCTCGTAAATTATAATATTTAAAAAAAAAAAAAATTACTAAGCATTTTCGAACCTCATTAGAGAAGAGATGTTCTAATATGTTTTTTTGAAACAAAATAAAAAAATAATAATGATATGTTAAAAAAAAAATTGACCATGTTATTGATTGCATGATATTGATCTATAATTTTCAGTTTAAAAAACAAAATATCATCTCAACTCCATATCTCAAAAACAATTTTATCTTCTATAATAAGAGTTAACAACACCGAGTAAGTTTTGTGATGGTAAGGGCTCTGTAGTAGTAGGAACGCATAAAATCATTTTTAAAAACAACATTTAAAGGTTACATCAAGGCTGCTATAAAATTCTATGTCCACACAACCCCTGCGTGAAAAGACGTTATAAATGGCGTGATTTAGCTCAGACAGAAACAAGCTCGGGTCAAACGCCGCATGACAGTCACTTATGCGAAGGTATTCCGCTTGAAATCGAACCCCGAGTACACGTGTCACCGAAGTGGTTGGGATTTCAAAACCACTGTATAGTTCCACCGACCGGTAGCACACTAGGGTTAATGGCCAAGCAAAATAACACCATATACAGGTAGGGTTTTGAGCATGATTATATAATTATGTAAAAGAGATATTCTTTTAGGAACAAAACGATGTTGCGAATGGGGCATTTAAATTCAGTCAAACTCTGTTGAAACGCAGTTATGAGAGTCACCTGTCTTGAGGTATTCTGCTTGAAATCTAGTCCCGAGACTGAACAAACCATCTACACGTGCGGACGAACTGATTTGGTCTTCAAAACCGCCCGTGCAGAACTTCCAGCTACGCGTTGCACTCTTGGGGTAACGGCCAAGCAAGAAAACAAGCATACAGAGGTAGGGTTTTGAGCGCATATAAAAAAAAACAATGTAAATGCAAACATAATCTGCCAGCCAACACGTATCTTTGTAACATAATTCAAATTTTGAAGGCAATTTTACAAGGCATACTGTGCCCATGTAAAATGGAAATCAATAATGCTAGGAAATGAAAGGATCAATGGAAATCATTAATGCTAGTGAATGAAAGGATCAATTACATTTTTCATACGCTCTTTTCTCATAGATTTTCATAGATAAGGATATGTTCTACATAATTTTGTTTATCTATTTGATTCTATTTAGTTCTCGATAAGAATATTTTGGATACTTAACTTAGTTATAGATTTTTTTATAAGGATTAAAAGAAAAAGATAAAAAGAATTTGCTTGCCGTGTCCATTCCCTTCTGCCACTGCTTCATGAATTTTTCTGGCCTAAATATAGGTATAGGAAGAAGAATTCATTCGCTAATTATTCAAATTATTAAGAATTTTTTTTTTGGGTTATAATAGATGGTTGATATGAAAATTTCTTTTAATAATTAAGGGAAACCATTGAAGTGTTAGCATTAAATTTAATGTAATAATTTAATTTATAGATGAAATTGTTTGAGAGGCAATTTAATTAGTTAATATTAGAAATGTGAAATCTTTAAAACTTGAAAGAGTTAACCTATATTATTTGTAGTAAGACATATCCTAGCCCCAAAGGTTTACTAGTAGCTAAGTGTAAGACTGACTACTAAATTTCTCTATTTTGCAAATCATTTTGTACCCTTTATTTAATACCTACTTTCAAAACTACATTTAGTGATGACATGATAATGAAACTTCTTTGCCATATATATTTTTTTAAATATTAACAACTTGGAAATAAATCAATAAAAAAACAACTAAATATATCATTGTTTAAGTGATATTCACAACTAAATATATTATTGTTTAAGTTATATAATTTTTTTAATATGAATAACTTGAAATAAATCAATAAAAAACAACTAAAGACATCACTATTTAAGTTATTTAATAGTAAATCAAAATCCATAAAGAAAGAAAAAAGTGTAAGTTAATTTAGAATCAAAAAATTATAATAAGATTATAATTATTATATTTTATGATTTTGTTTTAAAGTATATAAACATTTTGATTTGGTCAAAATAATATCAAAATAAAAAATACAAATATAAATAAAAACAAGAAAATAAAATAAAAATATGAATAATTATAACTACAATTAATTATAATTAATAATTAAACTAGTTTAGATTCATTTTTAGTAGGATTTATCAAGTGAGAGATCAAATTTGATATGCATATTTCTTTTAGAATAAAAATTAGATTTGATCCTTTTTTACTATTGATAGATCTCAAATTAAAATAAATCTAAAATAATAATAAAACACATTTAGTTCAAAATTCATCATTCATATATCCAAATTTAATTAATTATTTAAAAAATATTTATTTATATCTCATAAATAAGATGAAAAATGGATAAGACCCAAATAAATATTTATGCTGAATAATATTTATTCAAATTGCCTAATATTTTGCAAGACAAAATTTCATAATTTTTCAACCTCAAAACAAAATTTCAAAGATTATCTCTCTTCGTTATGAACTCCATGATCTTTTTCTTTTTCCAACATGATGAAAAACTATGACCCTAACCCTTCTAAGTAACAGGTATAGCTTTGCTTCATCTTTGAAATTCAAAAGTCGGCGAATTTCAAGGAAAAATAAAATCGGCCGAGTGTAATGAGTGAACCTATTTTTTTATAATGAAATTAGGTTTAAACACGAAAAACAAAAGAAACCTAATTCTAACCCTAATCCACGCATAAAATCGAAAAACAAAATAAACATAATTCTAACCCTAATCTGGTTTTGACTTCTCCTCGCGTTTTTCTGGTTGCCCCGCATTTGTTCAACACACAACCAATGCAAAACCCAACGTATCCATCATATAAACTCAACACAAATAGAACCATAGCCCAATAAAAGAGAGCCTCAAGACAAATGATCCAACCTTTGTAATGAAGAGAGAAAAAGAAAGATAATTGTGTAAAATCAAGTGACTCTGGGCTTCACCCCAACTGTACCAAGACTTGAGAGCCAAACTTCTGCGAATTTGACCACACACCTGCCAAAGAACAAGAAATTAAGGTGAAACCCAAATTTCCGAAATACCCACCCAATAGATAGGAAATTCCCAAGAAATGAGAGCGTCAGGACAATTGATCCAACGTTTGTAATATATCAAGAGAAAAAGAAAGATAATTGTGTAAAATCAAGTGAGTCTGAGCTTCACCCTGACTGAACCAAGAAATGAGAGCCCAACTACTGCTAATTTGACCACATACCTGCCCCAACAATAAGAAATTTGGGTTTCAAATTAAGGTGAAACCCGAATTGCCCAAATACCCACCCAAAATTCCAGTGATACACAAAGTTAAGAAGCCACTGAAGAGGGGGAATCACGAACTCCACACACACATTATAGCAATCCACTCCCAAGCGAGAACAAAGATAAATCTTGTGTGTAATTTCATTAAAAACAACTCGTAGAGCCGGAACCAAATCATGCACAAGGAAACACTATGGCTGGCCAGGAATCGCTGCATATTTAATGGGAGGCCAATTGTTTACTCTCATATTTATAGCGGTATTATGGTCTGGATCGGTGGTCATCCTTCCATTTCTCTTCCTCTTCAGGAGCTATCTCATCACTTTTGACTTTTTCCAATGCTTTTGTTTGCAAGTACTTGGATGGAGCCGAATAGGAACACGAGGGCATGTGTGGATGTGGGACCTGGAGTAAACTTGATAAAAAGAGTGGTATCACATTGGAGTAAACTTGATAAAAAGAGTGGTATCACATTTTCTGGAAAGGTGGTCCAGGTACAAACACTGAGGCTGAATTATTGACACTCTAGAGTGTTCTTTGGTAGCTTATTATCTTCAGATGGCCTCCCTTCACTTGCACAACCTCCTGATCCCATAAATTGGATCGGTTAGAGGGACAGATTCTCTCTCCCTAACCTTTTGGTAGGATCCAGACGTAGCACTTCATGGACTGTAGGCTGATTGAGGTGAAATCTATACAAATTTCATAACCTCACTTGCTCAATTTTCACATGCCCTTTTTTTTTTGTTTCCGATTTCTGTTTTTAATATACTTTTGAACTCTGCATTCCTGCCGGCTCCTTTATTTCGATTTTGGTATCATCTTGTATGGCCTATCACGCTTGAAAGTTGGTTATATTGAACCAATGGTATTATTTTGGATACTCAAGATTGAATGATGTGATCTTCCCCATCGAATATTTACCCATTTTTTTATTATTAATAAAAAAAAAATCTTATTAAAAAACAGGACGAGCTTCAATAAACCAAATTAATGAGCCAATGACCAACCTCATTAGTAAATATGACCAACTATTATAATGAATTGAAATTTAAAATTTAAAATTGTTTTAGTTTAAAAAATTTATAGAATAACTCAGAAATTCAAGTAAGGTTATGAAAAATTTTGGTAATGATTTTTGAAAATCTAGATTGCAGTAGTTAAACTTCAGTGTTTTGGGTGTCCTAAAAAATTATGATGGTGCTGAATCCATTTCCACTATAAAAAATGCTATTAGAACTCTCCAATTACCTGGTTTTTTGAATTTTTTTTTACCTAATTCGCCCAAAAAAAACTGCCATCCAAACTATTTTGTTACCTCCCTAGAAAAAATTATCACCCATCTATCACTCCCAGCTTCTCCATCCATCACCACCTACAATTGAAACAAGTGTAACTTCGGCCCCAATGCCAAAGTCATCTAAATTCCAGTTGTACACCCCATGGGGAACTATATTGCACATATTAATTGTAACCAATTAATCTTTTATAACATTATATATGATTAATTCACATAATAGAGAATTAATCTCGATTAATCTTTTATAAGATTAATTTACATGGTAGAGAATTAATCTTTTATAATGTTGTAATATATTTTGTAAGCTTTTATTTAAATATTTTTAGATAAAATTCTAATTTTTTAAAATATGTTTTTGAATTGGTAAATGGATTTAACATTTATATTTTATTAGATTTTATAAATTAAACAATTCAAATTTATATTTCTAACTTATAATTGTGAAAAAAAACTATCAAATAAAAAGCTAAAAGTTAATATTAATTAGAATACTCTCTGGTTCAAAATAAATAGAAATCTTAATGTTACAAAATATTTTTCTAATTAACACATCACAATGTTGAATTTATTGCAATATATGTTCACTTAATCATATAACAATGTTCTAACCAAGTTTTTAATTTTTTAATTTTTTCTTTATTTTTATAAATAGTAATTATAAATATTTGCATTATAAAAAAAATTGAAACTACTGATTCTCTTCAATCTTCTCAAAAATAACTTTATATAATTTACTTATAAATAATGTAAATTTGTGGGTTTTCTCTACCATTTCTCACTTACATAAATCCATAATATTCTATAGGTATAATATTTATGAAAACCTGTACTTAAATGTCTAAACACTCTCATCATCAACACTTTAAAAAATAATCAATAACAACAAAGAAATAACAACAACATGTTCTCTCACTTAAATCCTCCCTAAAACGTAGCTAAGCCACTAGCAAATTCAGAGCATTTTCCATCATCAAACTTTTCCCTTGAAACACAACTTAGGTAGTAATGGTGTACGAGGGCATAATGATGAGACACAACACTATGAAGTCCATAAACATCTACCCAAATTATTTAGCTACCATCCATCAATCCAACCACAATTCATCTATTCAAATTATCCTATGATCATCCACCAATCCAACCACAATTCTATATTCAAATTACTCACCAACCATCCATCAATCCAACCATAACTCATGTTGATGGTAGGAACTAGAATTACTCCATGGTTAAGCAGTTCTCATCATTTTTGCAGTTATTTGTCTACATAATCAATAGATTTATGAATCCTACATAAACTCCTCTTTTTCATATGATGATATTGATGTGTCTAAGATTCTTTTTTTATGTAAACTCAAATTGTTGTGCACAAACAACATGATAATAATTTATGATAACACCACTTTCATCATATTGTGTAACACAATCAACAGGGGATTCTCTTCCATCAACTTAGATTGAAATCCACATGCAATAAACGACAACTTCCCAAATGCAACACAAACAATTGGAATAACATTTCCCTAGCCATTCTTCCCAAGTCCTCTTCCATAATATTGCATTTTCCAGAATAGTCTAGAGCCAATACCAGTAGTGTGTTTTTCAAAACTAGGATATAAAAAATAATGTGGCGAGGCACAATCATCAATAGCCAAATTCTTACAAATAGCAAGGATATAATGAAGATCATGAAGCATGGAAGAAGGTGTGATTGGTAGTTCAAAAACTATTAGTTTTGCAGCTCAATGACAAACTCGAATCATGGGACTACATTCCTCTTTCCGAGATGACCAATATTTACTTTTGAAGCACTTGATTTTGACAAGAGAAAATGTATTTTTGAATCAAATCCCACATGTGCACGAAAGGACGGGTCAGCCCAAAAGAGAAAATAAACACCCATGGATGGTTATAAATGCAAGTCAAGTGACCCTCATTTGGATATAATCACGATCATACTCCTTTCTTTATTTTGGCTCACATGGGTCTTAGGTGGTTCGTGGATGTTCGCTCGCACAAGTCTAAAATCGAAGGGTACAAAACTCGCATGTGACATCTAGGGTTTTGGTTCCCAACCACGGGAATGCTATAAGATATTTTCAATCACAAAATTAGACGTGTAGGCTCATGCATGTGGTTGGAGGGATTGAACCATGTGCACATACACTCTCTACATGCGGTTGGAAACTAGGGTTTTATTTTTTCAGTTGACCACAGATAGGGATAGTTGTGAGCATGCTTCTAAATTAGGGTTTTGATTATTATCATTTTTTGGTTAATCTCTTGGATGTTGTTTAGTCTATTTTGCTAGATATTTTTTTGGTTGAATATATCACTCATTTTACTCTCTCTTTACTAAAAAATTCAATGACAATATAATAAGAAGAATATTTTAAAAGGGTTATCCCCCTTGTGGAGTTTTTCCCTAGTATTCGACCAATCTTTATATCTCTATGTGTCAATGATTTTCTTCTATTCTTCCTTTATGTTGTGTTGCATTGATAATGATATTGTTCTTTATATATAATTTCATATGATCTTGCATAATGTTATGATGGTATGGGGTGAATTCAATGTGTAAATAATGAAATAAAATTATATGAAGAAAAGAATAATGTAGCCGTAAGAAAAATTAACATGGTATCAAATTTGGGTTGAATAAAATTCATTGAGATCAACTCTAAGAAGAGACCTTTTATGGAAGCAAGAGAATATGGAGAAAACCTAAAATAATTATGGCGGTTGAAGGAAACTCTAGGCAATTTGGTTATTAGGGTTTGATGGATATCATGAGATTAGGGTTTCGAAGAAACCCTAGGATAAGATAATGGATTGAGTTCTACAGTTTTGAAACGTAATGAATTAGAAGTTGTTGTGGTTTGGATAGTCTTAATTAGGCCTATTTTTTGATCAAGTAGATGAAAATATTGAAGGTAAGGTTGGTTCAAGAGGAAGATGATGACCTCTCATTAAAGATAAGTACCTTTAGATGTATGTTACTTCTTTTTTATTCCATTATTCTTAAGTATTATTGATTTGATTGTTGCTTCTTCCATGAATATTTGAGTATGTGATTACTTCTAACCTCTAGATGAGATGTGAAAAGCATATCCTTCTTCAGGATCATCTAATCTGCAGGAAGAGAAGAGCTGGCGCTAGAGATTATAATATGCAATTGCTACAACTGCCAAAGAAAAATATGTGTTACAAGTTGCAAAGGTATATGAATACTACAAGGGATGTAAGATGCAATATTGGATGGAAAAGTAAGCCTTAAGGTATGAAAATAATATAATCTTCATGCATGCATATGAAAATAAGTTTTATTTCTGAGAAATTTTTCATATTGGTGCTCTCATCTTTCATTTTAGACATAATGGATTTCCTGATTTTATAAAAGTTGAATAGAAACATTTATTTTGACATATGGTAACTTGATCTTATTATTAATTCTTGTGATAAGCGTGATGAAAGTGTGAGTATAATATTGATTCTCTTGTTGGTTTTGGTAACGTTTTTTTAAGCTTATTAAATTTGACAAGTGGTAAAATTGGATGCCCTCACTTGATTTTGTGGAAGATACACATATATGACACTAACCAGTGATGAATTTTTTATGACATATGTGATGATGAAGAAACTAATGATGACTTGTTATGATATATGTCTGAGAACCTGATATAGTTTTTGATCTAACAATTTTTTTGTAGCATGAAAATATTATGATAGACATGTTTATGTCATGAATGATCATTATTAAAGGGACTTCTCATTAAGAGGGAGAAATTATTCATGATATTTTTAAAAAAATTATTATTTGAAGACATATCTTGAATATTGAAGGAAGGATTCTGAACAAGAATAAAAATCTGAAGTGTTTGAAAAGGTTTTGGAAAAGTTATGATTTTTCATAGAGAATGTTTCTCCTATTCCTAACCCCAACTGTTCTGAGAAAGGATTACGGGTGTGGTCATAATCCTCCCAACTGCATGAAATAAGGAATATGGGTTTGAATGAGCCTATAAGATACAAAAAACTGAACCCCTATGCACAATATACATAGAACACCAGGAGTATGACATACCTACATACATGGAGCAGATGATGGAAGAGTTATATGAGTGAGGAAGTTTCTAAGAAAGAATTGTATGGTTTATAACAAGCTCCTCGAGCCTCGAATATATGAATATATATTTACTGAATCCTAGAATTAGTATCAATCCAAACCTCTAATTTGGTCCAACGTATGCCTTTGATTTTTGTTTTATACGGTAATTATCTATTCTTCACAGGTTGTGAGACTTTAATGATCGAGAGTAAGAGGGAGATGGCCAATGAGTTTGAGATGAAATATCTTTCGTAGATATGAGTCTATAGGGATACACTGATGATTGGGATGGAAAATTAAATAGCACATCTAGGGATCTACAATGATATCATGGATGAGCAGGAAATAGAAGCACGAACGAGGTTCAGTAATTTATTGCTAGCATGGCTAGCTATGCAGTTGTTTGGTTAAGGAAGCTCTTTGGAGAGTTTTTTGATGAGGTTCTAGATATGAAAATGATATATTGCAACAAAAAGAGTGGGATTTTATTGGAAAATAATATGTTATATAGTTAGGACTGAGATATCTTCATAGATTGTGATAGTGTTTTGTATGAGACAAGCTTAAGCTTGCGGTTGTTTCCTCTATAAAAGGGAGGATGAATAAGGTATCCTTTTATGACATGTATTAATTCTAACATAATATTTGAATCGATGTCCTTCATGAACAATAAAATAGAGGATTGTTACTTTTGGTAACGTATGAGGTAGTGCGATTGAAATGTTTAGTGAGTTGGTTAAGTTGATAGTAGGTATGAGCACATGGATATGTTTGTAATCTATAGAGAGAAACATTGGTTGATGGATGTGACCCTCCAAAGTAAGGGTTTGGGCTGATAGAGTACATTGAGTTGGATCTTTCATCCTATCTGAGCTCACTAGGTAAGGAATTGAGATGTAGGGCTCTCAGGGTTGACTGATTTCTAGAAAATAAGGTATCACCCCTATCTGTCACCCATAGGTTTTAATATGTTTCTCCCCTACCTTATTCTAGAAAAGTATACCCCAATTGAAATTCGTCTTTCCCACCCATCATGAAAATGGGTGTTGGATTCTTGAGTTAGGCATAGTCATTATTATTTATGGTAATTGATATCCATTCAAGCTAAATATGCATGTGTTCTACCACTTACTCTTCATGTTGGGAAGATCAACAGATAATAGGATAGGTGTTATCCTATACATTTATGGTATTTGGTTTACATCCTATTATCTCTAGACAGTAGGATAGGCATTATATTTACCTCCTAGGGTAAGTGGCAACCCTCCTATTGTATGTGGTTTCCTAGGTCATAGCATTGGCTCCCCGCTGGAAGATTTCCTGAGTCATAGCATTAGCTCCTCGGTGGTAGAGTTTCTAGGGTCATAACATTGGGTCTTTGCTGGCTGAGATTCTTGGGTAGCAACATTGTATTCCCGCTGGAAATGATTCTTGGTTTTAGAAGTGGCCCCCCAATGGATAGAGGGTGGTAGATTGAGCTCCGCTGCGATGCCAAATTCTTCTTATTTTATATTCAAGAGTGTTCAGAATTTCAGAAGAGGCAATAAAGAGAGAATTAGGGATAAGTATAGATAAGACGAGGTGAGCAGTGACAACATTTCATGATGAGAAACTTAAGATAGAATATGATATGATTATAAGATATTTTCAATAATTACATGATGTAGCTGGAATTTTTCCCTCACTGAGAGGGGGTATTAATTTGGAAACTCACTGAAAATTCCAATCATGGGAATAGATTCCTTTTTTCGAGAGGACCAATTTTGAATTTTCAAGCACTTGATTTGGAAAAGGGAAAGTGTATTTTTTAGTCAAAGCCCACATATGCAAAAAATGACAAGTCGGCCCAAAAGATAAAATGGACACCCATGGATGCCTATAAATATAAATCCATTAACCCTCATTTAGATATAATCGTGATCATTCTTATTTTTTTTGGTTTGGCTCACACTGGTCTGAGGTGGTTCACAGAAGTTCACTCGCACAGGTCCAAAATTGCAGGGTCTAAAGCTCACATGTGAGATCTAGGGTTTCCCTTACCAATCATAGGGATGTTAAAAGGTATTTTTGGTCAAAACCATAGGCACACAGGCTCATGTGTGTAGTTGGAAGGCTTCAACTACATGCACATACAATATTTGTGTGTCATTGGGAACTAGAGTTTGATTTTTTTAGTGTATTGCAGTTGACCACAAAATTCAATAGTTTACCAAAGAGAGGCAAAATTTTCTATATGCTTCTGAATGGGGTTTTTTTATTATTAACATTATTGGGTTCATCTCTTGGATGTTTTTTAATTGATTTTGTTGGAAAATTTTGTGGTTGAAAATATGGATCATTGTACTCTGTCTTTGCTAAAACATTCAATTACAATCTAATAAGAAGAAATTGAAATGATTTTGCCCTTTCTGGGGTTCTTCCCTTGTCTCCAACCAATCTTGGTGTCTCTTTATGTGAATTTGTTTCTTCTATTTTTCCTTTATGTTCTGCTGCATTGATGATAATATTAATATACCTATATAATTGCATATGTTATTGAATAATGTTATGATGTTATGGGGTGAATTCAATCTGTAAATATTGAAATGCAATTATCTAAAGAAAAGAACGATATATACCTAATAAAAATTAACACAATAAAAACAACAAAAATCATCCTCTTAGCATTATGTAGTTAACTAAGTTCCAACTCAAGATTATGCTTCCTGAATAATTATGTTCTTGTTCATCAACTACAACAACAATGCATGTGATATTCTTTCAAAGTATGAATTTTGAACAAAAATATTATTATTTTCTTCTTCAACAGGGGAAAATTCTTCACAAATCATTTCTATGAAGGATTTTAAATAGGAATTCTCATTTACTCACCAAGAAGTTTGTGTTAGGATATTCCGACATGTAGGAAATAGTTAAGAATAACTTAGTCTAGTGTAGAGATAGGTAAAATGTGTTTCTTTACCATGTACATTTTGTAACTTATAATCTGATGGTCACGATTTGTAGTGATCTGACGATTATCTCTCTCCTCGGTATTAACGACACTTAATCTGTGGCATAGCACCCAATTGGTCCATGATCTCTATTTAAAGAGCATGGAGGGTCATTTGTCCTGTAACCGTTTATGAGAGAAGCATATGTAACTTTTCTTTTTATATTAATAAATTGCCTGAAGTGGCCGTGTTGGCTCAGGTCATGGGTTGTTTCCCTCTTTGAGGGTTTTAACCACGTGATTATACTAGTGTACTGATTTTTCATCTGTTTGTGAGCGATGACCTTTGGTTCTTGATCTACGAAACTTACCCTGTAAATTCCTACATGGTAGAGATATTTTGAGGGTTGCATCCGTTGTTGATCAAAATACGAAGCCGGTTTGACTGCATGTGAATGTATTTTTGTAGATCTACTATTTATGAACATTTTTGGGCTTGGAGAACTGCTATGTTGTGTCTGGAGCATCTGTTACAGTGAGAAACGCCTTTTGTTTCATGTGAAAAGGTTTTCGGCTGCCCAAGTTATGACAACTTAGATCTGGAGGTATAAAGCATCTGTTTTGCAGTTATATTTGTTAATAAAACTGCTTCTTTCAGTTCCCTCTGTTTATTTTCGGTTTTTAGTTTTTATGTATTTCCCGGATCTATACCCTCTTATCTTTGTATGCTCTTTGCTCTGCGCTGCGTGCAATCTTGGCAAATCAGAAACAGGAAAAGGGAATTTTTTTGCTACGTATGCTCTTTACCCGCGTCTTTGTGCGATCACGGGGAATAAAAAATAGTGAAAAAATTGATAGTTACCGGTAAGGCTAACCAAATCTAACATTTTGTCATAAGGGTTGCATTTCGTTTTTTTTTTTTCTCATTTTTTGTGTTTTTTTTGCAAGAAAAGGAATGCATACTATTAAAAAAAAAAAAACCCTTCCTCCTTTCAAACAATAACAAAATATTTTTACTATCTCACTTGGTGAGGAGTTAGTTTATGAGAATAGAGATCTTGGGTTCAAGTCTCCTTCTCAAGCTTTTTTTGTAAAAAAAAATTGTTAAAAAGGGCGGAATTTTTTTTTAAAAAGCCGCACTTCATCTCGTTCCTGTAACTATTCGGCATCTTCAACTTGTTGTTTCAAAAAGGCATAACTTCTTCATCTGGAAGCTGTTTTTTTTTTAGATATTTCCATTGGAGCAGTTAGTTTCAGCTTTTCTCAGCTTCAGTTTTTTCTTTTTTAAAATGGAAAGTGCATGCTCGATTATTCTTAGCAACACCAATTGTTTCCAATGGCTACCTCACATGGTAGATATAATTAGCAGTAAAGGGATTTATAGAATAGCCACAGAAGTAGAAACTAAACCTTCTTATGATGATAAAGTCACTAAACGAGAAAATAAACAATATCAAGCATGAGGGTTGATAGGAATGTCCATTTCTCAATATCTTCGATTTCATATCCTTGACATTGACACCCCTCATGAAGCCTTGGACAAGCTAAATATTGTCCTTTTCATTCAAAATCAAATCAGTGCCCATCAGCTTGAAAATGATTTGCTTACTTTGGACCCCAATAATTTCTCCTCTATTGAAGACTTTTTGTCCAAATTCAAGCCCTTTAGACTTCTTTTAGAAGGTTGTAAGGTCATAAAGGAAGACACTAGGCTCATCTATTACATTCTTGCTAATTTTTTCCCTGCATACTCTATATTTTTTTCCGCCTTCCATTCCACTAGAGAAGCCATCATTTCTTTAGGAACCACCTACAAGAATCCCTCTTTTGATTCCTTTTGTGATTTTGTGATAATAGAACAAGAAAAACTCTTACACCTTGGTCTTATCACTCCTGGAAACACTTCTAAGAAAGCCTTAGCATCCCAACAACAATCATATGAAAAGAATCCCAAGAAGCAGTATCCTAAAAAATATGTTTCGAAACCAAACAAGGGTCCTAAGCAATTTCAGCTGCAAATTGAAAAAGAAACTCACAAAAATGATAAGAAAAATAAAAAAAAAGGGAAGAAGACCGATATACATTTCAAATTTTGTAATAGTGATG
The DNA here is from genome assembly GCA_034641835.2 of Pinus albicaulis. NCBI lineage: Eukaryota > Viridiplantae > Streptophyta > Pinopsida > Pinales > Pinaceae > Pinus > Pinus albicaulis. The sequence continues at coordinate 1,341,444,754 of CM076584.1, read as the reverse complement.
GCCATATAGAGTCCAAATGTTTTAAGAATATCGAAGCCTTAGAAGCAACAATGAAGAAGCACAACATCAATTTGGAGCACTCTTCAACTTCATCTTCAGGAATGCCACTTTCTGCTTGTGGTTGTCAAGAATCAAGATCTGGTTATTCATTAAATGTATCTTCCTCTTCTCATTCTCATGAGTGGCTCATTGATTTTGGAGCTTCTTATCACATGGCCAAAAATAAAGCCATGTTTTCTTCTTTAAATGATTGTAACACCAAACATACTTATGTTGGTGATGATAGATCTCTTAGTGTTGTAGGATCTCGAACCATTAATCATCTCTATAATGGCCAGTTTAATGATGTACTATGTGTTCCTACCTTGTCATGCAACCTTCTCTCTGTTTATCAGATAACTCATTCAGGTGAAGGGAAAATAGTAGAATTATCACCTCATGATGTTGTAATCAAGGACCTCAAAGATCCTAAACATATTTTACCTACTAGCATTGCTGATGATTCCATAAGCTTGTATAATTTTGACAACTTTGGATCATCATGTCTTCCCTCCTCTTTTTTTGCTCATAATGATGAAGTGAGAAAACTTTGGCATGATCGATTTTTTCACTTAAACTATCGCTCTCCTCAAAATCTATGTTAGGAAAATATGGTGATGGGTCTTCCTATGCTATCTTGCTGAGATGGTGTTTTCTCTAGATGTGTACTCGAAAAACATCATCAGGATAGTTTTGACAAACGTGCCTCTTGGCATGCTTCAGCCCCATTACAGCTTGTGCACAATGATTTATGTGGTCCACTTCATGTTGTTTCTTTCTCTGGTTGCAAGTATTTCTTAACTTTCATTGAATATTTTTCCATATGCACTTGGGTATACTTCTTAAAACTCAAGAGTGAAGTTTTTAACATGTTCTTGGCCTTTAAAGCCTTTGTTGAGAAAAAATCTGGACATCAAATTCTTAAGTTAAGATCATAAAATGGAGGAGAATATGTTAACAACAAATTTATCAACTTCTGCACTGAGCATGGCATTAAATTGCAAAATAATGTTCCATATACTCCACAAAAAAATGGTGTAGCTGAAAGGAAGAATTGCACCTTAAAAGAAATGGCTAATTGTATGCTTCAATCTAAAGGACTTGGTCTCAATTTTTGGGTAGAAGTCATTAACTGTGAAAATTACATAGTAAATCGCACTCATACTAAGGTTTTAAATAATATAAATCCAGAAGAAGCTTGGAGCTCAATCAAAATAGATGTAAGTCACTTTCATGTTTTTGGAAGTGATGCTTAAACCACAATGTGACGAGCGCTTAGCCCCCTTTTGTTTATTAATTATTGACAATATACTAAGTATATAGGACAGTTAAAAAATCAAAAAATCGAGTAAGTTGTTTTCACTTTTCAAATAAAACTTTCATATCATAAACATAACAAATATTAAATATTTATTATATTTAGTTTATGATAGATTATATTAATTATTCTTTAAAAATAATCACACTTTTAATTATAAGGTAATGATATCTTTATAAAGTAAATACAATTTTTTTCTATTATTATATTTCTCTAAATGTCATTCTTAAAGAAGCCTATACAATAAACGTATTGATCGTAGATCGCATAGCATAGAAAACATAAGTCATTAATGAATACCTTTTGCGCTATTTTTAATTTTGCGCTTTTGCGAGATTTGCGATATGCGCTTTTGCGCTATTGCGCAATTTCCGCTTTTGCGCTATTTTACATAACTGCGGCGGCTTCATTTTACAATATTGCAATATTGCGACATTGCGATATTGCGATATTGCACAGAAAATCGCAGATCGCAATGTCACAGATTCATGTAGGTGCGTTTTCCAAAGGCAATCTTCCCATATATCAAATCTGTTATGCGCTTTAATGATTAAATTAAATGATTGGATTGATTATTAATGGTAAATGAGATTGTGTTTGGATTGAAAGTCATTTCACGATTAAAATATTATATTTCATCCACTTTGACATTTAAAACAGTCTCATCACCTTTCTTATGTCATTACTCTCATTTACTCATAAAACGCAGGCACGAAGGAGCAAACGTCTATACAAAGCTTTCACGAAACACTATGGGTAAGAAGGAGAAGAGCTCGAGTTCTGAAAACAAGAAAATGGCTTCATTGTATGCAGACACTGCTTGTAATAAGGATGCCGGTATATCCACTTGGGAAGGAATGTATAATCTGTTAGAGGAAGAAAATCCTGTGGTGATGAAAGTTGTAGCTACAGCAGGTTCCAGTAATACGTCTGAAGCAACCCTTAGAGACTTGGCTTGCTCATTTCTGCATAGAATAGCAGCAAGGCCAAGGATTCTCCCATATACAGACATGGTGAGATGGGTTCTGGATAGCACCGATATTTCAGACAGGAAATTTAGGACTCCATCTGAAGAGCTAATCGGGTCATTCACCACCGAAGATCTGAGATTAATGTATAAATTTCCAGAACCTCAGGCGACTTACAAAAAGCAATTTATGGAAGAATTTGCCAAAGAACATGCAAATTTGGCAGAATGCACAAAGGAGTGGACCAAAAGAAGTGAACCATTGAAGAAAAATAAACAAGGTATGTACAGCACGGGTTCACTAACCTCTCCTTATTGTTTCACTGCTGCTATGTTATGCAGGATTTTTGGAAAGCCTGACAATGATATGATCTTACCTGAATGGCTTCCTTTGTTGAATGTGGTCGTTAACTCTACAATTGTAGACTGGGTCAAAATTCTATCTGATAATTTGACCACTGTTATTTTTCACTACCGGTCTAAACGAAATGTTTCTCAGCGGGTTTATCCACCTTTTTATTTGTATGCTTATGTCATGGACGCCATCTGTTATGTCTCTAAATTCCCTGTGATGGGCTGGCAATGGACTATCCACGATCCTTTGCCCATTCATGTGTACCATAAAGAACTATGGGTGTCTCCCCACACCAGGTCAGTATGGAACCAATACTCATTGTGAACATTCCTAAAACTCAGATGCCCAAGTTATCTGAAACAGGAGATTAAATATTCTCACAAAAATGTGAATGGTTTGGAAAAATTGTTCTACTTATATTGGGGTTTTTGGAAGATTATATAGCTATCCCCATGTTTTACCCCTATATGTTCTAGATAGACTTGTAGCTCGGGAAATTTCTTATCAGACCTGTGGCCAGGGAGGTATAACAAAAGATTTAAAAGAGAAGAAAAAAGGCATTTGGCCACAATTTCCTGTAAAATGTGGAAAATTTTCACTGTTTGATATTGGTCATGCATTCCAAGATATAGGCAACATTACATGTCTACAGCTGTTCAAATTTTCGAGGAGGTTATTCGACCCAGATGAGATTGTTAAGAATTTTACCAATGCAATCAGAGTAAGGGAATTTTCCAGGGAACAGGATCTTTTTGATGATATGTTCCAAGCCATAAATTCATTTAAAGAAGTTTTGAATTCAGCTCAAACGCAATTATCCCCAGAGGAATTCCAGGGATTCAAACTTTACAAAGAAAGAAGACTAACTCCTATTCCTTTAGATAATCTACGCTTAGAGCCCGCAAGGGAGAAAACTCCTAGTGTTAGTCTTAACGGCAGTTCAAGCATAGATAAATCTAAATCAAAATCTGACAGAGATTTTGAACATTCCAATAAGTCTAATCAAAAGGAAGATAAAATGGAAGAATCTATTAAGGATTCTACACAATCAAAAGAACTTGCTCAACAGCAAATTTTGACTTCTCAACAGACAAATCCTGCTCCAACAAATGTACAGCAACAGCCAGTCATTATTGAATTAGACAAAGAATGGGAAACCTTCAACCAGTTGATTAATGTAGAAGGACAGAATGTACAGACCCCTGTCCAGACAACCAAAGTTTTGAACACAGGAACAAGCGGCCTGGAGTGGAAGGTAACTGAGCATATGTAATCACTATCCTCCGGGTAGCAATGTGGAGGACATTATCATCCTCCTGATTCATTAGACAAAAAATCTCAAACAGGCCAATCAGAAAATGAAGACGAAAAGTCACAAAAAGCAAATTCTGATTGGAACAATCATAGATGTTTTTGTGAAATAATCTGCACAAGATTTCTCCTCATCTCACAAAGTTATCTCAAATGACAGGAGATTATGCTTCTGCAAAAATTGACAAAGCATTTGAGATACAACTTTTGTTGAATGAAAAAGAAGAACAGGTAAAAGTTCTACAACAGCAATTGCAACAGGTACATGCCGATAAGGAAGCACATTTGAAACTTGAAGAGTTACAACAACAACTTCAAGAAATGCAAATAGGACATCAAAAAAGCTTGGGTGATAAAGACAAACAAATACAAATTATCCAAGATCAGCATAAAGATGATCCTAAGCTTCCAGAATTCATTTCAGAAACTATCTCTTTGAACAATCAACTACTGCAACAAGAGGAAGTTTTCTGCCAAAAAATCTTGCAATGGAATTCTTTATGCCAAGAGAGCGATAAAATCACAAATCATGTCATAGATTTACGAAATGATTATGATTTGATTAATGAAAAGATCAATAATTATCTAGCATGGCAAAAGACAGAAGAAGGCAGAAAAGCTGGTGCACCCATTGTTAATGAAAACCATAAAGAAATACTGTTCAATAACTGGGATGCACAAATAAAAAGGGTAGAAAAGGCAGCAGAGGAGGCGGCTACAGCGGCAAACACTATTACAGATTGTGTAAATGACAATTTACACAAATCTAATTTGATTCCTGAAACTGTTCCAGGATATCTCCCACAGGCAAATCAACTGCAAACAAAATGGAGGCAAAAGGCAGAAGAAAGAGCAAAATCTATCCAAGGGCTGACAAGATTGAATTGGGACTAATACTGGATGTACTTGGTGAAGCCACACAGTCAGCACAGCGCGCTTAATTGTATCATCAATGCTACAGAGAAGATTTCTCCTATGCTTGCCGACTCTGTCTTTTCAGGACAGTTGAATTCTGAAGTCGGTCAACTGCATCCTCTAAAAACTATGCTAGATGCCTGCAAGTTTAAAGAACAAGTTCATAGATAGTTAGATTAGTTTTAATTTTACTGTATTTTAGCCTAGGAAAAGGATGGTCATTGAACCGAATCCTTAATTTTTGTAGTAAGACTATTTTTAGATTTAGCTAAGTAGTATTTAAACCCTTCTCATGCATTTAGAGAAGGGTCCTGGATCTTAATATTTTTTACTTGGAGATTGCATTTCTGTACTCCATTGTCTTATATATTTTTAAAAAGGATCACATCTGGTGATTTTCATGCGGAATTATCTTTGAAGTGTTGCATTTCTGTACCTTGGAATTTGATTTTGCATCAGAGTTACTGGATTAGAGTATCACATTGCATTTGAAAGTCTTCAAGATGAATGAGGTATTTCTATCCTTTCACTGTTTATTTCTTCTGTTTTATGATATTCACTTTAAAATTGCTATCATTTATATATATTTGTTTTCACAACACTTCCTTTTATATATCATTTTTGAGTATAATTGAAACGTTATCTTTCATAAGTATATATAGATGGTATACAATGATGAATGCAATATGCTAATACAACTCTGTTTAATTTCTTAAACAGAGTTATCTTTATTTGTTTATGCAGATTTCAATTTAAATAATAATACATTTTCATGGTTATTATTAAATTGGAACAATCTTAAGTTGTATTCACATATAATTACCCAGGTTAGTGTTAGAATTTCTTTACCAGTATTTAGTTTAAATTAGATAGTTTTATTTCAGTTAATTTAGTCCCATTTCCACCCATCCAAACCAATCCATTTAGTTATAAGGAAACTGGTCCTTTAAATCCAGTCGGAGCCACCATACCAAACGGAAAAGGAGCTGTCTTAAGGTCCCGACCGAGTGGTTTTCCCCAATGTTTGAAGCAGAGATTTTCTAGACATCAACATTTTTGGCACTAGAAGGAGGGCATGAGCTATGAATGGCAAGTAAATCTTTATCCACAAGCCATTCTGAGAGCAAAACACCCTCATTAACTTCTTCAATTTCCTCTGAAATTCAAAATCCTAGAGAAGAAATTGCAGAAAATATTCAGACACCCACTACCAAAATCTCAAAACATTCAGACAATCAACATCCTGAGTCTCCCGAAGTTCAAGATTTAATTCATAAATTGAAAGGATTCTCATTATCTCTAGAAGAGTCTGAAATATCTTAAGGTAGTGTAACTTCAAAATTTATTTCTTCGAAACCTCTTACTAGGCTTCAAAGTGAAAAACTTGGTATTTCTCCGAAAGAATTCCCTTTACCTAGTAGAGTCAAGACAAGAAAAACTCAATCAGAATCAGTAAGCGATATAAGTTCAACATCTAATATTCAAATACCTGTTTCTGAAATCCCTTCTCAACAAAGTACTGTTGTTTCCACATCATCTCCTCAATCATCATCTCCTCAATCATCATTAATCTCAACATCATCTATTCCAACAATTTCTATTCAAACACCACCAGTTTCTACTATCCCTCCAATAGTTGTTCCAATAATGGCACAGAGACCATGGTCTACTCCAGGGGCAGTCAAAATGGCTGCACCTTTACTTGATTTATCAGACAATCCTGGAAAATGGCTTCCAAAGTTTAGCCCAGATCTTAACATTCAAGCTGAAGAACATATCAATAACTTTATGCTGGCTATTAATTTGAATGGAGTCATACATGAAGATGTTGTAGTTAGATTATTCCCTTATACTCTCCAGGGAGTAGCAGGATCATGGTACTTTTCATTACCATCAGGATCCATAACAAGTTGGGACATTTTTGCAGATCATTTTTTAACCAAATTTGGGGATGACCGATCAATAGAAACTTTACTCAATGACCTCTCAAATTTGAAGATAGAACCCAAGGAACCCATTAAAGAATTCAATGCTATATTCAACAAACTCTTGAACAAAATTCACACAGATTCACAGCCCAGTGAACAAGTCAGAATTGAATGGTACATAACTGCCTTACCCTCAAACATAGCAATTTTCATGGACAGAGCTGCAAAGCCTACATTAGCTGAGAATATGAAAGAAGCTATTGCAGTGGAAAAACGAATTACTTCTTTGGAAAAGAAAAATGCTATCGAGGAAAGGAAATCAAAGAAAGTCAGCTTCAAAGATGATTCAAAGAAAAAGGCCAAAGATCCATACGACATGGAAGGTTCACAGAAAGTTCTTAAAACCATGTCAAATGAAATGGTTGAAATTAAAAAACAAGCGGCTGAAACTTCTACCAAGAAACCATTCCGAAATTTTAGAAGAAACCAAGTTGAATCTAAACCTCCTAATGCAATCTCTAATGCAGAATCAGAAGAAGAGGAAGAGGAAGAAGATATATCTATAGTATCAGATGAAGAAAATGAAAATGAAGAAATAGTTGAATTGAATGGAATGTGGGATTTTATTCTCCCTAATTCTGATAGTGAAGAAGCTATGCCTGTAAGTACTAGGAGTAAATCCACAGCGGAACTAGTGCAAACAGTTCCTAAAAAGAAAATTACAACTCCAAATACCAAAGACAATTCCCCTGTAAAGAAAAATTCTCCATTACCTACTCAAAATCAGCCATCCTCTTCTAATCCTCCTACATCAACAGCAAAGACTTTAGTAGTGTCAGATCCTATGGAATACAACATTGTCGAGGACATGAAAAAGATTAAAGATAATATTTCCTTACATGAACTCAGCAAACTAAAACACCAGCAAAAGTTATTATTTAAAGAATTAAACGCTACACCAATTGCTCCTTTACCAAGCGGTGTAGTTGCAAAAGCAGCGAGAGGAACTGGTAAGCCACCAGATAAGGTAGATGCTACTGATACTGTGCTCATTGGGGAAAAGTCAAATTCTCAAACTCCTCCTTTTCTTTTGACTTATGAGATGTACAATAAAAATCTACACAATTGTTTGATTGATTCTGGAGCCTCCTCCAATATAATGCCTACTTCTGTCTGTGCCAAATTGAATATCGAACCACAGAAATCAGCAGTTCATATCATTCAATTGGATCGCTCTAAAGTCCAAGTGGTAGGAGAAATCAATTCAGTTACTATCAGATTAGCCTCCAATCCTAGGATTGTCCAAAGAATAGATATTTTGATTGCTGATATTCCTGAATTCTATGGATTAATCTTGAGCAGGGACTGGTCTGCGAAACTTAATGGTTATATCTCGACTGATTATTCGCATATGTGGCTTCCCTACAAAGGGAAACCAAATCAAATTAAAATTGAACGAGAAAAACATATGACGCACACTGTCACTGAATTCAAACAACCTAATGAGCCTGTGGCATTCAACAACAATATTCTTGGAGGTTATTCTGCTGAATCATTTCTTGGAAAATTCGAAGCTCCTCAATCACCTTTTTCTGTAAATACTTTTGTTTCTCAAATAGAAAATTTTTCACAATCTGATTCTTCCAGAATTGTAAATATTTCTGATGTAATTGTAGATAAGCCAATAGACAAATCTTTATTTTGGTCATTATATTTTGATGGATCGAAGTCTAGTGATGGAGCTGGAGCTGGATGCATCTTAATTGATCCAAATGGGGAGAAAACCATGCTGTCATGTAGATTAGAATTTGAGTGTACTAATAATACCGCAGAATATGAAGCCTTGGTTCAAGGACTTTATAAAGCTATAGGGTTAGATGTTAAATACTTGAAAGTTTTTGGTGATTCCGAAATTGTCATTAAACAAGTTAGGAATACTATTCATTGCCTTTCAAGACATCTTAAACACTATCAAACCCTAGTACAAGACCTCACCACTCATTTTTTAGCATTCAATATTTCTCCTATTCCTAGAAATCAGAATACATCAGCTGACTTGTTAGCTAATGTCGCATCTAAACTCCTACCTGCTGAAGATTGCAGTCCTGATAGGTTTTCTGTAGAATTGATTTTTTGTCCATCTGTCCCAGATAATGTTACAAATTGGAGAGTATTCTATCATGATCAAGATATTCTAAATTTCATGACTTCAGAGAAATCATATGATGAGCAAATCATTGACGAAGATGATCATGATTTACAAATTGCTTCAAAAGGTAATGAAAACCCCATTCCAAAATCTGTTGTTAAATTAGAGGATTTATATGACATTAAAGACAGATTCAAGAAAGTCACTAATACTAAACTTCAAAGCTCTACCTTGAAGTTTGAATTGGTAAATCTTGGTTCTGATTCTAAACCTCAAAACGTTAACTTAGGACTCAATTTAACACCAGAGGAAAGGAATGCGTTCATTAAACTTCTCAACGGGTATAAAAACATTTTTTCTTGGAATTATGATGATTTAAAAACATATGATACTTCGATTATTCAACATACAATTCCAATGCTTCCTGATATTAAACCTGTTCAACAGAAGTTGAGAATGATCCATCCAAATCTCGAAAGTCAAATCAAATCAGAACTTAATAAACTTTTAAAAGCCAAAATCATTTTTCCAGTCAGGCACTCCAATTGGGTTTCCAATATGGTACCTATAAGGAAGAATAATGGCGATATAAGAATCTGTATTGATTTCAGAAATTTAAATAAGGCATGTTTAAAAGACAATTTCCCATTTCCAACCATGGAACAGATACTTCAAAAGGTAGCTGGTTCTGAACTTATGTCTTTTCTCGATGGATTTTCGGGCTATAATCAAGTTTTAGTTCATCCAGATGATAGATTGAAAACAACTTTCAGAACAAAATGGGGAACTTATGCTTATCAGAAAATGCCTTTTGGTCTAATAAATGTAGGAGCAACTTTTCAAAGGGCCATGGATATAGCATTTAAAGGTCTAATCAATAAATCATTTGTTGTTTATCTTGATGACATAACAGTATTTTCAAAAAAGAGAGCCAATCATCTACATGATTTAAAACAAATATTTGAAAGATGTAGAAGGTTTGGTATTTCCTTAAATCCAAAGAAATCTTTCTTTGCTTTAGATGAAGGAAAACTCTTAGTATTTTTTGTGTCAAAAGATGGTATATATATTGATCCAGATAGAGTGAAAGAAATTTATGATATTTCTTTACCTCATAACAAAAAATCCATGCCATCATTTCTTGGACAGATCAATTTTGTTAAAATATTTATTCCTGATTTTTCTTTTATTGTTTTACCTATCCAAAATATGATCAAGAAAAATTCAATATTCAAATGGACGCATAAAGAAAAAGAAACTTTTGAGGCAATCAAACAAGCAATCATTAATGCACCAGCATTGAATACCCCGGATTTTTCTAAAGATTTTACTTTGTATACTCTGGCCACTGAAACATCCTATGCAGCCGTTTTAACACAACTCAATGATCAAGAAATCGAAGCACAAATTTCTTTCTTTAGTTCAAATCTGCAAGGAGCTGAGCTTAATTATTCCGATGTTGAAAAACAAGCCTTTGCTATGTTTAAATCAATCAAACATTTTAGACCTTTTCTCTTGAAAACACATACAAAAATCATTGTCCCATTCTCTGCAGTGAGGCAATTATTAATTCAAAAAGAAGTAGGAGAAAAGAGAGCTAACTGGGTAATAGCCTTGCAAGAATATGATATTGATATTAAACCAACTAAGATTGTTAGAGGACAAGGTTTTTGCAGATTATTGGCAGGAGCTCATAACATACCAGAAAATCAAGATTCAAATCAAGATATTCAAGTAAGTCAGATAAGTGTTACAGATTCTGAATCTCAGTATGATGATCTTATCTATTACTTGAAAAATGGGTATGCTCCTTCTAATCTCAGCTATAAGAGTAAACGCGCTTTAAGGTTAAAAGCTATTAAATATGAGATCATTGATAATGTGTTATTTAGAAAAAATTATGATTCAGTTTTATTAAGATGTCTTGAAAAGACTGAACATGAAAAGGTTTTGCAGGAATTACATGATGGACCAGTAGCAGGTCATTTTGGAGGCGATACCACAGCTCACAAAATAATTCGTGCTGGGTATTATTGGCCTACCCTTTTTAAAGATACGCATGATTACGTAAGGAAGTGCCAAATTTGTCAAACTGTAAGTGGAAGACAAAGGAAACCAGCTTTTCCTTTGCAACCAGTGACTATTGAGCAACCATTCGAACAATGGGGGCTTGACATTATTGGTGAGATAGTACCTCATTCTTCCAAACAACACAAGTACATCCTTACTGCAACTGATTACTTTACAAAATGGGTAGAGGCAATCCCGTTGAAAGTAGCCAATTCCGATGCAATTATTGATTTCATAGATCAATTCATCATAACCAGGTTTGGTGTACCTAACGCTCTAGTCTTTGATAATGCATCTTACTTCTCTGGAAATAGTTTAATAGAATTTGCAGTCAAAAGAGGTTTTAAATTAAAATATTCAACAAATTATTATCCACAAGGTAATGGTTTGGTTGAATCCACTAATAAAAACCTTATCAAAATCATTAAAAGGACCGTTGATCAAAATCAAAAGAATTGGCACAAATCTTTAATCTTTGCATTATGGGCTGATCGTATCACTGAAAAAGCTTCAATAGGGACTTCACCTTTCAATCTGGTTTATGGAAAAGAAGCCGTGATACCATCAAATTTAACTCTTCCATCATTAGCCCTAGTGCAATTTATTGAAGAAAATCCTTCTTCATCCATTCAATTGAGATATGATCAAATCCTTAAACTAGAAGAAGATAGGAATAAAGCAAAAATTACTCATGAAAAACATCAACAGCTTGTAAAATCTTCTTTTGATGCAAGTTCTACCGGCTCAAATTTTTTTTCAATTGGTGATCTTGTTCTGAAATGGGATAAAGCACATGAAGAAAAAGGTAAACATACCAAGTTTCAGAAAATGTGGCTTGGACCATTTCAGATCGTTGAGAAGATAGGCTCAAATACATTCATACTCCAAGATCTAACAGGTAAGAGAGAATCTCTTCCTGTAAATGGGCTTATCTTGAAGAAATTCTTTTCATAAGGAGGTAACCCCTTCTTAAACTGTACATATTCCTTTCTGCAGAGTTTTTTTGATTGTTTTTGCAAATAAAGGTTGTTAATGAGTCTCCAATTGACTATTTACTATTTAAGAAAATTTCTTCGGGAGAATATTATAAATATTTATTTTGTGTAAATAAGAATTTTTAAAGTAATGATCACAGTTTTTGAATAGTTTAAAATAAGATGTTAAACTTTGAAAGATTATTTCAATCATTTGCATGATCTTTTGAAAACTTGAGAAGAATGTAAATCATCATAAGTTTATTAAGAAGAGAAAGGTTATCTATCAAAGTAAAGATTTTTTCAAAGTTTTGGAACTCAAAAAACTCTGAAAATTGTCATCCATTGATTCTTAAAGATAAAACTATTTCACCCCATCCATTTAAGTTGTGATTTTTTAGAATGTAATTCTAAGAAATTTGAAAATTTAAAGAGATAAGAGGTCTCATTATGAGCCGATTTACCATGTTCATAAGGAGTAATAAAACTGACATTACCAATACTGCATACCAAAACAGGGTAATGGCTTATAAATATAAGACAAGGGGTCTCATCACGAGCCAGCTTGTTCAGTTTAATTATAACTAGTGAATGGCATTGTTATTAACTGGCTACCAAACCAGAACAATGGCTCTTAAAACAAAAAATAAGTAAAATACAAAAACATGAGATAATAGGTCTTATGAATTTATCTTTTAAAAAGTCATAATTTTAGTTGGATGGGACAATGAATGGTTAATGGTTTAAAGGTAACCCTGTCGAGACTATGAACGTTTGCTGGCAGCAGAGGCAATACCTATGACAATAGAGTATATTATAAAACCAAAACTTGGAGAAATCCACTTACTTCATTATTAACACCAATCAAAGCTTGAAATAACCCAAAATGTTTTTATTCTTAAAGAATTATAAAGAAATTGTGAATGATTTTTATTTCTTTTTCATAGTTACATTTTATTTAAATTATCCCAAGATAGTTTTCATTGTCTTTGAAAATCTTTACTTACTAAAGATATAGTGTTCATTTTATTTTTTCAGAGATAACTGTTTATTTCAGTGAATCGCCAATTGTTGTGACCAGCAACAACCCCCCTTTTTTTATTTAATATTAGTAATAATACTAAATAAATGGGGACCCTTAGTTAAAAAATCCAAAAAATCAATTAGGATTTGTTTTCCTTTTCAAATAAAACTTTCTATCATAAACTTATAGAAATCCCTCAGAAAGAACATTAAGAAACACTTAAGTTTATGATAAATTATAATAAAATTTCTCTTTAAACAAAATATCGCATCCATAGCAAAATGATATATATCTTTTATAAAACTGAAAATGCGATTTTGCACCTTTGCGATAATGCGATCCCAAAAGCCTATAAAATAAACACATTGGTCGCAGATCGCATAGTGCAGAAAACATAAGTGATTAATGAATACCTTTCGCGCTATTTTCAATTTTGCGCTTTTGCGAGATTTGCGATATGTGCTTTTGCGCTATTGCGCAATTTCCGCTTTTGCGCTATTTTACATAACTGCGATGGCTTCATTTTGCGATATTGCGATATTGCGACATTGCGATATTGCGATATTGCGCAGCAAATCGCAGATCGCAATGTCGCAGATTCATGTAGGCGCGTTGTCCAAAGGCAATCTTCCCATATATCAAATCTGTTATGCGCTTTAATGATTAAATTAAATGATTGGATTGATTATTAATGGTAAATGAGATTGTGTTTGGATTGAAAGTCATTTCACGATTAAAATATTATATTTCATCCGCTTTCAAATTTAAAACAGTCTCATCACCTTTCTTATGTCATTACTCTTATTTACTCGTAAAACGCAGGCACGAAGGAGCAAACGTCTATACAAAGCTTTCACGAAACACTATGGGTAAGAAGGAGAAGAGCTCGAGTTCTGAAAACAAGGAAATGGCTTCGCTGTATGCAGACACTGCTTGTAATAAGGATGCCGGTATATCCACTTGGGAAGGAATGTATAATCTGTTAGAGGAAGAAAATCCTGTGGTGATGAAAGTTATAGCTACAGCAGGTTCCAGTAATACGTCTGAAGAAACCCTTAGAGACTTGGCTTGCTCATTTCTGCATAGAATAGCAACAAGGCCAAGGATTCTCCCATATACAGACATGGTGAGATGGGTGCTGGACAGCACCGATATTTCAGACAGGCAATTTAGGACTCCATCTGAAGAGCTAATCGGGTCATTCACCACCGAAGATCTGAGATTAATGTATAAGTTGCCAGAACCTCGGGTGACTTACAACAAGCAATTTATGGAAGAATTTTCCAAAGAACATGCAAATTTGGCAGAATGCACAAAGGAGTGGACCAAAAGAAGTGAACCATTGAAGAAAAATAAACAAGGTATGTACAGCACGGGTTCACTAACCTCTCCTTATTGTTTCACTGCTGCTATGTTATGCAGGCTTTTTGGAAAGCCTGACATAAATATGATCTTACCTGAATGGCTTCCTTTGTTGAATGTGGCCGTTAACTCTACAATTGTAGACTGGGCCAAAATTCTATCTGATAATTTGACCACTGCTATTTTTCACTACCTGTCTAAACAAAATGTTTCTCAGCGGGTTTATCTACCTTTTTATTTATCTGCGTATGTCATGGACGCCATCTGTTATGTCTCTAAATTCCCTGTGATGGGCTGGAAATGGACTATCCACGATCCTTTTCCCATTCATGTGTACCATAAAGAACTATGGGAGTCTAAGTTTATCCCCCATTTTTACCAAATTTGTCATGGAATAATGCTGCCATTGTACAGAACATTGTATAATAAGGATGCCCCAAGGTTATCCTCAGAAACAGAGGTTGATATTCTCCCCGTCGCGAGATGGTTTGGAGAATAATTGTTCACTTATATTAGGGTTTTTGGAAGTTATGCTTCTCCCCATGTTTTACCCCTATATGTTCCAGATAGACTTGTAGCTTGGGAAATTGCTTATCAGACCTGTGGCCAGGGAGGTATAACAAAAGATTTAAAAGAGAAGAAAAAGGGCATTTGGCCACAATTCCCCGTAAAATGTGGAACATTTTCACTGTTCGATATTGGTCATGCATTTCAAGAGATAGGCAACATTACATGCCTACAGCTGTTCAAATTTTCGAGAAGATTATTCGACCCAAATGATATTATTAAAAATTTTACCAATGCAATCAGGGTAAGGGAATTTTCCGGGGAACAAGATCCTTTTGATGATATGTTCCAAGCAAGAAATTTGTTCAAAGAAGTTTTGAATTCAGCTCAAGCGCAGTTATCTCCAGAGCAATTTCAGGAATTCAAGCTTTACAGAGAAAGAAGACTAACTCCTATTCCTTTGGATAATCTACGCTTAGAGCCTGCAAGGGAGCAAACTCCTAGTGTTAGTCTTAACGGCAGTTCAGGAACAGATAAATCTAAATCAAAATCTGACAGAGATTCTGAACATTCCAATAAGTCTAATGAAAAGGAAGATAAAATGGAAGAATCCATTAAGGATTCTGCACAATCAAAAGAACTTGCTCAACAACAAATTTTGACTTCTCAACAGACAAATCCTCCTCCAACCAATGTACAGCAACAGCCAGTCATTATTGAATTAGACAAAGAATGGGAAACCTTCAACCAGTTGATTAATGTAGAAGGACAGAATGTACAGACCCCTGTCCAGACAACCAAAGTTTTGAACACGGGAACAAGCAGCACAGTCGCAGTAACAGAGCATATACCAGTCACACCATCCTCCGAAATTGTACTTAATGTGGAGGACATTCCTCCTCTAGATGTATTCTACAGCCCAAAATACAAAGCAGTAGTGAAAAGACAGAGGAAAAAGAGAAAATTAGAAAGTGAAATTGCTACTGAACCAGAACAAGTAGATGTTTTGTGGAAAGATCCTGCCACAGAACCTACTCATAATCTCACTAAGTTATCTCAAATGACAGGAGCTTATGCTTCTGCAACAATTGACAAAGCATTTGAGATACAACTTTTGTTGAATGAAAAAGAAGAACAGGTAAAAGTTCTACAACAACAATTGCAACAGGTACAGGCCGATAAGGAAGCACATTTGAAACTTGAAGAGTTACAAAAACAACTTCAAGAAATGCAAATAGGACATCAAAAAATCTTGGCTGATAAAGAAAAACAAATACAGATTATCCAAGATCAGCATAAAGATGATCCTAAGCTTCCAGAATTCATTTCAGAAACTATCTCTTTGAACAATCAACTACTGCAACAAGAGGAAGTTTTCTGCCAAAAAATCTTGCAATGGAATTCTTTGTGCCAAGAGAGCGATAAAATCACAAATCATGTCATAGATTTACAAAATGATTATGATTTGATTAATGAAAAGATCAATGATTATCTGGCATGGCAAAAGACAGAAGAAGGCAAAAACGCTGGTGCACCCATTGTTAATGAAAACCATAAAGAAATATTGTTCAATAACTGGGATGCACAAATCAGAAGGGCAGAAAAGTCAGCAGAGGAGGCGGCTACAGCGGCAAACACTCTCACTGATTGTGTAAATGATAATTTACACAAAGCTAACTTAATTCCAGAAACTGTTCCAGGATATCTCCCACAGGCAAATCAACTGCAAACAGAATGGAGGCAAAAGGCAGAAGAAAGAGAAAAATCTATCCAAGGGCTGACAAGATTGAATTGGGACTCATACTGGATGTACTTGGTGAAGCCACACAGTCAGCACAACGCGCTTAATTGTATCGTCAATGCTACAGAGAAGATTGCTCCTACGCTTGCCGACTCTGTCTTTTCAGGACAGTTGAATTCTGAAGTCGGTCAACCGCATCCTCTCAAAACTATGCTAGATGCCTGCAAGTTTAAAGAACAAGTTCATAGATAGTTAGATTAGTTTTAATTTTACTGTATTTTAGCCTAGGAAAAGGACGGTCATTGAACCGAATCCTTAATTTTTGTAATAAGACTATTTTTAGATTTAGCTAAGTAGTATTTAAACCCTTCTCATGCATTTAGAGAGGGGTCCTGGATCTTAATATTTTTGGACTTGGAGATTGCATTTATGTACTCCATTGTCTTATATATTTTTAAAAAGGATCACATCTGGTGATTTTCATGTGGAATTATCTTTGAAGTGTTGCATTTCTGTACCTTGGAATTTGATTTTGCATCAGAGTTACTGGATTAGAGTATCACATTGCATTTGAAATTCTTCAAGATGAATGAGGTATTTCTATCCTTTCACTGTTGATTTCTTCTGTTTTATGATATTCGCTTTAAAATTGCTATCATTTATATATATTTGTTTTCACAACGCTTCCTTTTATATATCATTTCTGAGTATAATTGAAACGTTATCTTTCATAAGTATATATAGATGGTATACAATGATGAATGCAATATGCTAATACAACTCTATTTAATTTCTTAAAAAGAGTTATCTTTATTTGTTTCTGCACATTTCAATTTAAATAATAATACATTTTCATGGTTATTGTTAAATTGGAACAATCTTAAGTTGTATTCACATATAATTACCCGAGTTAGTGTTAGAATTTCTTTACCAGTATTTAGTTTAAATTAGATAGTTTTATTTCAGTTAATTTAGTCCCATTTCCACCCATCCAAACCAATCCATTTAGTTATAAGGAAACTGGTCCTTTAAATCCAGTCAGAGCCACCATACCAAACGGAAAAGGAGTTGTCTTAAGGTCCCGACTGGGTGGTTTTCCCCGATGTTTGAAGCAGAGATTTTCTAGACTTCAACAGTCCCATATTCCAGATGCGAAACATAAAGCCTTAGAACCTAAGAGTGAAAAATGCATTTTTGTTGGATATTTTGAAGATGTCAAAGGATATAGACTTCTTCAACCAAAATCCAAAAATATAATTATTATAAGAGATGTAAAATTTGATGAAAATATATCGGCCTGCGAGCCTAGTTCGATGGGTGTTCCACCTTTGGCCTGAGAGCCTGATTCGGCATATGTGCCACCTCTCTCTCTCTCTCTCTTCTATTTTTAATAGCATTATTTCTAGTTCAGATGATGACATCGAGGATGGAAATCCTCCTCCACCCCTTGAAATTGTTCCAATATGGGTCTGCTCTACTCAAGATTCAATAGGTTCTCTTGCAGGTGACCCTGTCGATCGACGATGTACATGTTCTCAGTTTGAAAGAGCCTCTTCCTTATTAGCTCAAGTTCTAAAAAATACAGATCCAAAATTCTTTGAAGAAGCCTCCGGTCATCCAAATTGGGATGAAGCTATGCATGAATAATATCTCTCCTTATTGGTGAATCATACTTGGGATCATGTTCCTCTTCCAAAAGGAAAAGTGGATAGTCATAAAGCTCGTCTTGTCGCTAAAGTATTTTCACAAGTTGAAGGCATTGACTATACTAAAACCTTCTCCCCTGTTGCCAAAATTAATTCTATCCACCTTGTTCTTTCACTTGTGGCCTCCTTTAAATGGGAAGTCGATCAGATGGATGTTAAATATGCCTTCTTACATGGAGATTTACATTAATAAATATACATGGAAGAACCCCCTGTCTTTATCCAAAATGTCTCTAGCCTTGTTTGTCACCTTAGGAATTCTCTCTATGGTCTCAAACAAGCTCCTCGGGCTTGGTATGCCAAAATGGATAGATTTCTATTAGATTATGGCTTTTCTAGGTGTCATTCTGACAGCACTATCTACACCAAGAAAGTAGGTAATTCCTTCACCATCCTTGTTATTTATGTTGATGATCTTATCCTTACTATTAGTGATCCAAACCATATAAACCATGTGAATTCTAGCCTCAAAAAGAAGTTTCAAATGACAGAATTAGGACACTTGCATTATTTCCTTGGTCGTTAAGTCTTGCAATCCAAGGAAGACATTACCCTCTCTCAGTCCAAGTATGCCTGTGATTTTCTACACCACTTTCACATGGAAGACTGTAAGCCATCCCCTTCTCCCTTTTAGTCTGGAGTCAAGCTTTTAGTCACTTATACTACCCCTAAAGTTGATGCTACCTTATATTGTCAACTTGTTGGTAAACTTATGTATCTAACCCATACCCGTCCTGACCTTTCCTTTAATGTTGGTCTTGTCGCTCGGTTTATGAACCAACCTCATGAAAGTCACTGGAAAGCAGCTAAAAGAATACTTCGATACATTTGAGGTACAGTTTAGTTCGAGATTCATTACAGTGCAGGAGCATCTCCATTATTGATTGGTTTCACTGATTTTGATTGTGCTGGTGACCCTGATGATCGAAAGTCTATTGCAGGCTATGTATTCACTCTTGGTTCAGGACCTATTACTTGGTATTGTAAGAAAAAAAGTTCCATCTCTCTTTCTTCAGCAGAAGCGGAGTATCGTGGTGCAGTTGAAGCCAGAAAGGAAGCCATGTGGCTTCGTCAGATCCTGTTTGAATTTGGTCTTCATCAGCAGCATCGAACTACACTTTGGTGTGATAATCAGAGTACCATTCAACTTTTTAAATATCCAGTTCAACATCAGCATATGAAACACATTGAACTCCACATACACTTCATCATAAATATCATTAATGATCACGTTCTTGAAGTTCAGTACTGTCCAACCAATGATCAAGTAGTCGATATCTTTACAAAGTCTCTCACAAAAGTGAAGTTTACCAAACTTCGATCCATGCTTGGAGTTTAGAAAATTTTTCATTAAGGGGGGATAGGCTCTAATGTCTCCTTCCTTCTCCTATTGTGTCACTTTTGTAAATCCATCAATCCTATCCCAAGTTTTCCTTAAGGGGGAATGTTAGGATATTTTGACACATAGGAAATAGGCTCCTTTTGTGTCACCTTTGTAAAGCCTTCAATCCTATCCCAATTTGTTCTTAAGGGGGGCTGTTAGGATATTCCGACACATAGGAAATATTTAAGAATAACTTAGTCTAGTGTAGAGTTAGGTAAAGTGTGTTTCTTTACCATGTACATTTTGTAACTTATAATCCGACGGTCACAATTTGTAGTGATCTGACAGTTATCTCTCTCCTTGGTATTAACGACACTTGATTTGTGGCTTAGCACCCGATTGGTCCATCATCTCTATTTAAAGAGCATGGAGGGTCATTTGTCCTGTAACCGTTTATGAGAGAAACATATGTAACTTTTCTTTTTATCTTAATAAATTGCCTAAAGTGGTCGCGTTAGCTCAGCCCATGGTCTGTTTCCCTCTTTGAGGGTTTTAACCATGTGATTATACTGATGTACTAATTTGTGATATGTTTGTGAGCAGTGACCTTTGGTTCTTGATCTATGGAACTTACCTTGTAAATTCCTACATTTTTATGCTTCATCTTCCAAATTTTCACCTTGAAGAAAACATAAAAAGTTATATAATGACTAACTTCCTCTTCCAATTCATGAAGAATTTCAATCTTGGTGTGAAATTAATATGAATATTTGGAAAATAATTTTTCATGGTTGATTCCAAAAACCGCTATAGTTTTGAACCCATTATTAAGAGTTGCATTCTCTACTTGCAATGTAGAAACAACATACTGCAAGTTATGTCTTGTTAAGGAATTGCTCAGTTGTTTTCCTCCAAATTTGTACCCATTGTCAAAAAAATTTATCACACCATAATAATTTTATAAGTAAACTTCATAGAATAAACACATTAGTAATGTCACATCATACACAAAAATATAAATCTTACTATGTCTTGAGGCTTTTAGTACAACTTGCAAAAGGAAACCATGCTAAAAAACAAACATAAACACAAGAGTCATAAGTGGAAAGTGTATGTTCATTCCTTATAAATATAAGGTATGCCATACGTAATGTATTCTATGGATTTTTTATCAAAAAACATAATTTTAAAAAGTGAAATATATAATGCATTTAACGGATTTCTTCCACAAATATGCATGCAACGCCATTAAGATACTACGATGTTCACTTCCTTATTAAATTTGACCTGTCTTCAACTACAAGTCATGATGGTTTATAGGGAAACATGAATAAAACCCAATAGTGTTCACTATATGATCCCTTCCTAAAATAATATGAACATTGTAGTTGCCATACCTCACCCCCAAATGGTTTAGATTGATGCAGGGTAGTAATTTCAAATCTCAAGCACCCGTGAGGCTTATTTCATTTCTAATAGTAGTTTTGATCATTGTATTAGAAAATTTTTACAAGAAGGGAAATCTGATTGTATTTAAGAGGAATGTCACCCTATGATGGGAAATTACATTCCTCGATGGAGGTATTCCAATCCCACCTCGTTCTCCAAATAAATTGTGAATGTCATCCAAAGAGTGCAGTGTCATGAAAAAATAAGTATACAAAGAAGATACCTTTATTTTTAGGTGTACATGATGTTTCCTAGGATTGTTTCGATGAGCTCCATCACCAGTGCATTTATTCAAATTAATAATGCAAATAGAATGTATTTCTACAAGGCTTTCCATCATGTGTTGATCCCGATGTATTCAGGAATGCAATAGAATACAAGTATAAAGATAAACACATGGACGATACAGAAAAATTACTTCATGTAATTAATATGAAAGAACTGAAAAATTATTACAGGAAGAATTGAAATAGACTAGCTCGGGTGATGGTAACTTATCTATGACAAATGACTTCTTGGATACATGCCTCTGAACTATATTACAATGAAGCTCAAGTGCATATTTATTATTTAACATCAAGGTAAACCATAACCATCTAAAACCCTAACCCTAGGATATGGAACGTCAAGGTTGTGGGTTGAGTTGGGGCTATTTGGGAAACCAACTTCCCAGGGTCATAACTTGGTCATATGATCTTTGTTTGGCGTGTACCATACCCCATTGGAAAGATATATATGAATGATAAAGGATTTTCCATAGGCCCTTTCTTATTGATATGTCCCTGCAACAGACCTTAAGAAAACGTCCTTTAGCAGGTCAAAATAGCTCGGAAATTTAAAGACCCTAAAAATTTCTAAAAATAGTAAATACCATTATAATCAAGGAAACATATGAAATCTAGGGCTCCAGGTGAAATAGGTGGGTGGCCACCAATATACACTTGGATCAGTCCTCCCCCCTTAAGAAGCAATGGTCACCATTCCTGTAGAGCTTTGATGAGGTGAGTAATTTTTTGTTGAACCTAGTCCCTTGTGAACCACTTTCCTTGGTGAATGAGTTATTATGCTTTGACAAATCGATATAGTTGGACTCTACGATGGCGAGTTTTCTTGATCCATGTTTCCATGATCCTACTAGTTGTGCCATGTTCGATGTGGTAAGCCTTAGTATTGCACCAATAATACTACAACTCCCAGGGTTTTCCCTACTTTAATTTATCAACCCGACGTTCATACAAACTTGGAGGTGATAGTGCTCTATACACAACAAATGCATTCTACTCATGCCATCCTCTTCTAAGCTCTATGAAAGGGTGCTACTTCTAGGGTTTCTAGGTGAAGTTTGTCACACTTATGGAGGCCTAGGGCTAACATTGATTAAAATCCATGGCATTATCAGCAAGTACATAATTATACCATAGTAGCCAAGTACATCTAACTATTCTACAATGAAGGAAATATACTTATTAGAATACGATAAGAATTGTAAAGAAACCTAGGTACCTTGCATGAAATAAATTGTTGAATTGAAATGACATAAAGGAAACTAATATAATCACACTTAACTGGGCCAAATGGCTAAACACACTCTACTTATCCTATTCTCTATCTATCATGCTTTTATTCATGGAACTATTGATGACCTAACTATGCTTGAAAATGTGTTGTTTTGTAGCTAGGAGAAGAAAGTGCTAAGGTGGCTGATGGAAGGCTTGAACACCTGGGGGAAATATTTGAGGTCTATGAGTGATTATTGCATGTTTATAAGGTGGCCATGGTGTTTTCTGGGCTTAAGGAGGGGCCCACAAGTGATGTTCCAAGTGATACTATAGGCAAGTCCCCAATTGCTACATGAAACAGGTCGAGGGAAATATGAGGCCAAAAAGAGGTAGAAAAGGGGTAGGGAAGGTGGTGTGAAGGTGGATAAGGATGTGTAGAAGGTGGCCCACCCCTTTTCCAAGCTTAGAGCCTCTTGGGAGGCTTATCTTGCACCCCTAGGTTTTTCTCACAGTGTAGGGATGAAAAATCAGAAAACAGGGTTGATGGTGATTTTGATAAATAGAGGGCTGAAGGAAGATGAAAGATGAAGGTGGAGGTGTCGGTGAACTTATCCTTGGCTGTGCTACCTATACCTGTAAACAAAATACCTATTCATGCAATAACGATGGACAAATTCATGATAAAGACAATGGATAATATGACTTGAATTTTTAAATATAATCTGTTATAATCTTCGAAAACAAATATCTACAAAAACATACTGAAAATGTTCATGGAATTACAGCAACTAATCTCATCTATTCCAAGACATCATAAACTACAAAGAATTTTTGGTCTATGGGGAAGGTCTACCCTCCTCAAGCTCTATTAACAGAGGTTAAAGGGGGAGGCTTGCCTCACAGATTTATGGATTTTATCACCTATTCCACCATTCATGTAAGGAAACTAAATATACAACACAAGAAAAATGGAAGAAAACTAAAACAGTAAATGAAAATACCAACAAACTAGCTAACTATTAATAAGAAAAACTATCTAAATGACATTAAAGGAAGGAATGATTACACAAGAGAGGTTGAGGCACATGGATTCGGCCCTAACCCACAAGCATAGCTCTCTAGAACTAGATCAGTAAGGCAAAGTTTGCGTACTAATTTCATTTCAAAAAGATAGTCTCATTACATCCATGAAATTCTTGAAAAACTTATTACAATAGCAAAGAGTCTAATGGATTTCTCCAAAATCCGCATCCTAATGAGCTCTTGTTCATCTCTATTTAACCTAAAGGGTAGCTACCAACAGGTCCTTAGAAAATAGGTGATGAGGCCACTTGACTCCAAGTGAAGTATGGCTTGAGTGCACATGGTCTTGAATTTTCTTGGTTGCCTTCTATTCGAGCTGTTGTAGGGAATCTCAAGGATCCCTCGGCAGCCTTTGGGAATTGAGGGTGGAAAAACCCCTAGAATCTCTCCTTGTTGTCTACTCCGAGACTTTATGACAAAATCTTCACAAAAATTCCATATCTTTGTGATTTTCACGCATTTAATCTTATGTTAGGTACTTGAGGTATGTTAATCCTCAATCACCACCTACACTAGCATCATAAGACCATAATATAATAAAAATGAAAGAAATGATATTTAATAAGGAAAAAAGGTGACCATTAAACCCTCCAAATGTACCTAATGATGGAGCTCATCATCATCCCCCCTACTAAATGGTTTCTCATCTTCTCATAAACTAAACCTCCTTTTGCATTTCCTTAAAGCCTTAATGGGCCCTCTCACTTCCCATGGAAGAAGTGTGGGATTCCCCTCGGGAGTGTAAAACCCATCATTCTTTTCTTCTTCTTCCCATTTTCTATTTTTTTCATCTTGGTCCTTCCCATCACTCAGCCCTAGCAGCAAAGGTGGACTGAGCTTTAGACGAAACCATTGAATATTTCTGGCCTGCATGGCCCTCTTGTACAATGGTGCCCTTTCCAAGGAACCTCTTAATCTCTCTGGAGTATAGTACTCCATGTCTCTGAGGTTATGAGGGAGGTTGTTCCATCTCCTTTGGATATCCATAATTCACTCATATCCTAATAGCCTAGAGACATCATCAAAGTGGTTTGTTGCTTGAGCTTGTGTATGGAGATACCTTTCAGCTAGTTCAGGATCCCTTTCAATATTTATATGTTTATTGATGAATCATCTAGGGATGAAAAAATCTGCCCTCATGTGTAAGGGTTATCTATTTTCTCTTCTCATAACCCTCCTCATCTCTTGTGCTCTTGTCTCCTCATTCACCATCCATGATACTAAAGGCATTAATTGCATATCCCCATTCTAGGATTACTGTCCCAAAAATTTAAATGTGTTAACACAAGGTTATGCATATAAAACTCCGGCATCTTTTCCTTGTTAGCCATGCTAGATTGATTGCAAAAATCAATGAATTGTCTACAATTTTGGAAAGGTAAGGATCCATGAGAGGCTAGAGTTTTAATTTGAAAGAGGAGTCACTGCTCCTTGAGGTAAACTGCATATTAATCTGAAGGATACCCGTGTTGAATGGCCTCCATGCACAAATCTGCCATGGTGGTAATGTGTTTACCTTTTTATTGAAGATGCTCTTGTAGTGCTGCATTCTCTTCCTCTTCTTTCTGAAGTTACTCCGTCAAAACTGACTCTATGAGCCTCACATCGTATAAATATTTTCCCAATTCAGCTTCTTTTCCCTCCATGACCTCTATAGCATACACTCCTTTAGATGTGTCAAGCATCATCCAATGATGAGTGTGTTAGGGGAATTTTGAGGTCTAAAATGGGCCTCCTCAAGAAATTATAAAATAATAGTGGAAATAATAAAATAATATTTGATTACAACATCAAATTTTAGAGGGAAAAAGGAAAAAACTACTTTTTCAACTCATATTTTCAATTTATATCCCAAAGTTTTTACTTAAATTTTGAGCAGACGTACTTGTATGCAAAATTTAATTGTTCATCAAAGGATCACCCATCTTGCATATTTTTTATGGATCCTTCTACACGAAAAATGAGAAACAAATGAAAAATGTGATTACAATCACAATTTTTCATGTAGGAGGGTCCATCAAAAGTATCCAACATGGGTAATCCTTGGATGAGAAATTAATTTTTTCATCCAACGAGTACTCCCACTCGAAATTTGAGTAAAAAATTTGGGAGATAAGTTGAAAATACGAGTTGAAAAAGTAGTTTTATTTTTTTATTATTTTTTAATATTTTTACCCATTTACTTAAAAAACGGTGAATCGTCCCCCATGGTTGACATCATCATCTTCAATCCTATTGGATATTATAAAGTTTATTTTGGCTTTACATTTTTCTTAGGAGGCCTATTTTAGACCTCAAAATTCCCCTAATGTGTGCCCTCTCTTCTTCCAACAGATAAAACAAGGGAGTTGTGAATTTTTGAGGAATTAATATACCCCCCTCAATGTAGGTGTGGTAAGAGTTGAGATTGTGTTGAGAGATAGGGTTTGACACCATTGCAACATCATTGGGATTTGATTTTGGTGAGGTGGACTCTTCTTTATTCTCCTCCCCTCCCTCTTTTTCATCATTTATTTCATCTTGTGTCCTGCCCTCAGCTTCCTTAACCTCTTGTACTTTTGTGGTTGTGTTTTCCTCCTCAACAAAGGCATTTTTCTCCAAATCTATCCTTTCTGAAATTTCCTATAGAAAAAGTAGAGTTTCCTATAGAAAGCTTTGTTTTTCTTGCTGAAGACTCACTTCTTCTCGATTTTCACTCTTTTTACTCCTTGAAGGGTCAGTGAAGGTTGCATGAAGTGTGTGGGATGTTAACCTGGCTAAATGTATTTTGATATATGTTACGGAGGTCCTTATGGGTGAAATGACTTTGTGTACCCTTCCTTCCTCTAATCTAATATATTTCTCCTTTTTTGGTGATTCTTCAATGGTGATAAGGATCTTGGTGGGAGTTTGTGGCTTTCCCTATCTCACCCTCTAACTTTTCCTAGTTCTAAAGTACATAGGTGTCTGCCTCTTTCTTTTTGTTTTAATAGGTGTGCTCAAAGTAGTTAAAGTGGAAGCTACCTCTTGGTCTATGATGTCAGGTGACATGCTTGTGTCTTGAGGGGATATTTCATGTCTAAGATAGGTTCCACACCTTATTTTTCCTCAATCTTTACTTTCTCCTTTCCTTCAGCTTCTTCTTGCTTTCTTTCTATTGTCTTTATGTTCTCTATCTAAATTTCCATCTCCTCCTTTTCTTCTTTGTTTTTTGACTCTTATTCCTCTCTGTTTTCTGCCTCTTATTCCTCTTCTTCTTCCTCCTCTTATACTTCTTCTTCTATAGGGCTAGAAGCAGAGATTTTCCACTTTTGGGTAGCAATAAAGGCTTCCCTATCCATTTTTATAAAATAGGACCACGATATAGGTAGGTTTAGCCTTCTCAAAGAATCATCTACAATTAATTTTATCAAGGCCATGATGGGTGTTGGCTTGAGGGGGCTTGACCCAGGTTTAGTTTTAACGTTTGCCAACAAACCCCTCTACTACTGGCCCTTTTGGAAATGGTCTGCTTGCATAGGTCAAGGTCTCACCCAAAGTACTATGGGAGGGTGTTGGATCCTGGTTTCCGCACCCTGAGAGAGATAAAGATAATTGAAGTGGGTCCTTTCAGGTCTAACAGACCTACGCTGGAAAAGCCCTAAGACAGAAACCCTTAACAGTATCTCGGTGGAATATCTTCAAAGAAGCTTATAAATCATCAGACAATATGCTAATAGAATCAAAGCAATCAAATCTAACCATCTCTATGCATTCATCCCATTTTTATATATCGCATCCATGTGCACATAAATAAATCATGAGTATTTAGCAAACAGATATAACTTTAGAAATAACAGAGAGCACAAAAAATAACCATAACACAGAAGTACTCAATTTTATCACAAAATAGTCTTCTCATTCATTAACATCTAGATCCAACTTACAGACTCTATTTACTAGCCCATGCACACAACCAGTGGGGTCCGCACATAGCATGACTCAAGGTCTCTACACACACAGCTAGCAGGAGCCCTTACCCAGAAAATCGACACAAAATATCCATAAGTCTGTATACAAGCTTGATATAAAACTGAGCCTACCTCTAAAGTTGATTTATCCATCTATTTATAACATATTAGCCTGCGCTACTCTATGGTCTGCAAACCGTGTTTTGCGGACTCTTGGTCTACCCTTTGACCCATTACACTTCATTGGGGGCTTTGACCAACCCTAAAGCCCCTGCACTAGACTAAATATGACAAAATATTACAAAAAATGTTCCAAAACTGCTGCTAGGGGAACTTTCTCTAAAGAGGCCCTCAACACAATCTTGTAACTCATTCCGAGTCATAGCAGAAATGGGGTCTTCATCTTCTACTAGATTTATTCGACAACGGTGACAGAAGGAGGTATGACACCTTCACTTTATGCGGGTGCGTTCTGCGTGATTTCAACCAAAATTTTTGAATTTGGTCCTTCAGTAGTTGTTGTGACACTCTCTAAGATCTAGTTCAACTAATTCATGACCATGTCCAAGTGTTGTGATAGCTTGAGAGATTCATGAGCCCATGGCTTCACATGGTCGTTGAGGACCTGCTGCTTGCAATGGAGATCCTCAATTCCATTTGCTCAAAATATTGTTCCTTCTGGCACAGCTCCTGATTGAATTGTTGAAGGAGGGGTTCGCGTTGCACCGTGGACCATAACCCCGTGGTAGTTTCTAACAATTTTGTGCCCTTGGTGACCTTTGTTGTAATGCTACTTGTAGCTTCTTTAACCAGCACGGCTTGCTGGCCACACACATAAAGAGGAGTCTCAGGTTGCAATTTGGCTTTCAGTGTAGCTATATTTTCTCTAAGTCTTCTTTAAAAACTTGCACCTCAGTATGGGATGCCTTCAAGGCAGCTATCAAGCCTTCGACCTTGGCCTATGGTGAAGCGAAGGCAGGAATTATTTTTGGCATATCCTCATAGATCTAGTCTATTAGATGCTCTAATTCATACTTCTATGCAACTACTGTGATATGTGCTTCTTGGGCATGGGTGGTTTCGGTAGCTTTCATCCCAATGGTTTGCGCGACCTAATTTAGTTGTTGTTGCGCCTGTAATTATTTATGCTGCATCTCACCAAAGATGAATACATAAAGGGCATGCAGCTTCTCACCTATTATTCACACCACACCGAGGTCGACCACAGAGCACATGCAGACTTGATCACACAAGATCGAGGCTACCACAGTGAAAGTCATGCTCGGGAGGGGGAAGATTCAGCTCTCCATCATGGTGGCCAATGCTGTAACTGTGGCAGGTTGGCTCGCTTGATTCTACCTCACCTTATCCATGCTCTCCTGAAGCATGTTTTCCTTTAACTAAAGAGTATGCATTCCAGACTACATGACCACTACCATGGCCTTTTGTTGTTCTTCCAGGGTAGCCCACCGGTCTTCAGAAGCAATAGTGACAATGTCTAAAATATTCTCCAAGTCATATTCTATCAAGGTCACCTTCGTCTCCGTGCTAGGCTAAGTAGCCTTGTGTTTCTTCCTCTACCCTTTGGGAGGCTCACTTGTGCGCTTGGTTCCGCGTGTGGACTCTACACCCTCCCCACCAAGCCCTTTGACTCCCTCATCCTAATTGGACTCCTGCTCTTTCCCCTTGGTCACATCCTTGAGGGTCTCCTTGGTCGTGGTTTTCTTCGTGGTGGCCACCTCAGTGTACTTTTCTATACTCAATGGGATAGTATCCTTTGGGACTGCATCCTTTCTGGAGGTGCCTACTGTAACCGAGGCAGTTGAAGCCAAGCTTCCATGTCGGTGGCCAAGTTGTGACCAGTTGGTCGATATCTGCTTCTATGGCCATATAAGGGAGGTTATACAAGGCTTGATCTTTGTGAGACTGAATCTGTACCTGATGCATGGTATCATGAAACTACGTAATACCCTTGTACTTTTCATAGACCGCAGGTAACAAGCGCAGTTGGGAATGAATTATTGCGGCCATTGCATGGTCGAACAACACCTAGAACACCTTATTTTACTCCATGTGTTTTGGATCCTTTAAATCCCAAAGGTTTTCATACTGCACACCATCACACATATCAGGCTAAAGCTCTGGGAGAACTGCATCATCAGGTGTCTCCCATGCCACCAAAGCAATCAACATCAACAGCCAGGAGTAGCAAAATGCCTTCCCCTCGTCCTGCACCTCATGCACGTTATCTAGGATCTCTTCTCATAGGTACTGCAACTAGTTGTAGCATACCCCTTTCTCACATCATCCAGCTAACTGAATTACATAAGCAAGAACGGTCAATGCTCGGCACTTGCACAATAGCTTGCTGGCGAGCAGTAAAGTACCCATACACACTGCTTGGTCAACTATGGTTTCTACCATAAATCCTCTTTTATCACGCTCAACTTTATACTTCTCCCACACTTCATCGACGACCTTCTGCTCATACTTCTTGCTGAAGCCCTTCATGGGATGGGGCCCTTACATGGGTAGGCCGGTGATTCGGTGAATGAGTGCAACATTGATCAGGATGTAGCCTTAGATCCATAAGCACCCATCATGGATCAGTGCCAGTAGCTAGTGCACAACTAAGCTGGTGATGGCATATCTACTAAAGTGGTGGAGGCACAATAGATTCAATATCCCCGAGGCTTCTAATCTATGTACCCACAACATTGACTCTACCTTCGGCACATCATCATACAAAACCCTCTCAAGATATAATTTCGAGGCCAGGTCAGGGAAGGCGTCAGTATTTTCCAAATCATGATCAACAAATTTTATGGTAGGGAGGCTTCCAAATATGTCACCAATCAAGGGGACCTCCTCTGGTACCAGCGACATTTGCATTTATTCGCAAAACACATCAACATTCTGGGGGGTGCGCACCATTGGTTTTCTTGGCTTCACATACACAGGAAACCAGCAGAACGGGGTCACCAGCAGAGCTTCCTCCTAGGCTATCATGGGGTGCTTTGATGGAGTGGGCGAGTGTTCCTTAGGCACCTATAGGGGGGAATGCACAATCCAAGGTGACATGTGCGACTTCACCGTGGCCCACTTCGTAGCTTTATCTTTTCCTTTTTTCGTTCCCTTCTCCTTCCCCTTCTCCTTTCCCTTGCCTTTTCCCTTGGTCTGCATAGACACAACCTCTTCCACATCAGGGGTTACCTCAAATACATCTTCGAACCCCATTTCCATAGAGGTTGTGACAGGCGATGACTCAACAGGGTTAGAAGCAGTCATTCATGCTTAGAAGATGAATACATGGTTACTACTGTCATAGACGGTATCTCGCCCAAGAATATAGATGGAAAATGCACATAATAAATAGAGTTCACAAGAAAACATAAAGCTCAAAAATTTTGGAAAGTAACAGAGCCGATTATGACCTGCACACCTCTTTTTATAGCCTCCTATGAGTAAAAACGGTCAGATTTGTCTCAAATACAACTTACCATCAAGAGAACGGTAAAAACTCCTCCCAGATCATTGCATTAATTGCCAAATGCCCACGCTATTCCATGGTAAAATCACTTTTTCACCTAGTTTTATTGTTCCAATGACTAATTTTTCCAGCTGCGCATTACCCCTGCACCCCCCGTCGCACCCTTCTGCGCCCATTGGACCCAACATTGCTTTTCCTTCCTTATCTGCGCAACTTCCCTTATACAGCTACTCCGGCCATATAGTCATTTCATAGGTGCTACGTTGTCCCTATAATGTTTTAGACTTATTCCATTAACATACCCATGTAGGTAGCGCCACATAGTGTAGGCAACCGAACCGTACCACCATCTGTAATCTCTTTCACTATGTATGGGCCCAGCTAATGCTTTCGAAACTTTTCTGGGTGGCACACAAAATGTTTTTCATAAAGCAACACCAATTCTTCTTCCTTGAATACCTTTTGTCGGATATGTTGATCATGTCAAGATTTTTCCTAAGCCTTCTAAAATTGATGGTGAAAATTAGCAATAAAATGATCATCTTCCAAGGAAACCAGCTATTCAAAGTGTTCCTCCATGATGTCAAGTTCTTCCATGTTTTTAAACACTATGATGTGCAGGCTCGGGATGATGTATTCCATGGGCATGATGGCCTCCTTCCCATAGACCATCCTAAAAATATTTTTTCCAGTCAGCTTCTTGCATGTGGTCCTATAGGCCCAGAGCACTGAATGGATGTGCACATCCCAATCACTTCGATTAGCATTACATACCTTAGTTAGTGCATGTTCTGAAATTTTATTGAAGACCTCTACTACCCCATTCATATGTGGGTGATATGGGGTAATTTTCTCATGGTGGATATGAAATTCCTCCATCAAATATTCAATAGTTTCATTAACAAAATGCATACCTCTATCGCTCATTAAGATCTTAGGGCAGCCAAACCTGGTCAAAATATGTTCAAAGATGAAGTGCGCAGTGGTATCTGTAGTATAATCCTTCACATTCATCGCTTCTTCCCATCTTGTTACATAATCAGTGGCAGTAATGATGTACTTGACACCCGTCTTCTTTCCTGGGGGATTGATGGGTCCTACAATGTCTATAGCCCATTTGTCGAATGCTTGCAAGGCCATATGTGGTTGCAGGGGAATTTCATCTATGAGCGAGGGTTTCCCTATCCATTCGCATGCGTCGCAAGCATGGAAGTATGCACGGGCATAACTATACAATGTGGGCCACCACAACCCCTCCCTCAACACCTTCTACACAGTTGATTTCCCTGCGTAGTGACCTCCTACTACTCTTCCATGGGCTTCAGCCAAGATAGCCTATCTTTCATGTTCTAATACATACCTTCGCAACACCTCATTTACTCCTAGCTTATATAAGTGACCATAAATTATGGTGAAATCAGTTGCACGAGCTACCAAATCCTTTTTCTGTTGCACTAAATAATTGACAGGTGACATTCCTGAATGATGTCTGCAAAGTGCTCATCAGCCACCTTGATGGAAAATAGTTGTTCATCGGGTAACCCTTCTTCTATATTATTGGGTTCTTCCCACTCTCAATCTACGATATGTGATCATGTTCGACATTCAACCTCCTGGGCTTCACAATGATTTCAAAATCATACTCCTAGAATAACAGAAACCACCTAAAAATCTTCCCCCCCAACACAGGCTTATTGACCAGGTATTTTAAAGCTTAATGATCTGTGAAAATCTTGAAGTGTCCACCTAATAGATAGTTCCTATATTTCTGCAGGGCATACACCAATGCCAATCCTTCTCACTCAGTAGTAGAATAATTATTCTCTACGCTAGAGAGTTCTCTGCTAGCAAACACAACTGGGTGATCGATGTCTCCTTCTCTGAGTTGCTCTAAGACAGCTCCGAGGGCTATCCCTGATGCATCGACATGTACATGGAAGGCCTTCGCCCAATTTGGAAAGATGAGAATAGGCGCAATTACCATATTTTATTTTAGTAGCTCAAAGCTCTTCTGACATTCCTCATCCCAAAAATTGATACATATTTCTTTAGTAGCTTCTCCATTGGTGCAGTGATCAGGGCATACCCTTGAATAAATTTATGGTAGTAGCTAGTGTGTCCCAGGATGGAGCGCAACTTTTTCTCAGTGGCCAGGAATGCTAAATTGATAACAACCACAATCTTGGCTGGGTCAATCATCAATCCCTGCTGACATACCATGTGCCCCAAAAAAATCCCAAATGGTATGCAGAATATGCATTTCTTGATGTTTAGCGAAATTTTTTGTTTCCTGGAGGCGTTCAGCATCATGAGCAGGTTCGACACATGTTTCTTTACTAATCTAAAAACTATCCAATCCTAAAAATAGACCTCCAGAAACTTATGAATAAATTTTTTCAATACTTCCACAACTATGTGCGATAAAATGGCAGGGGGCATTGCTGAGTCTAAAAGGCATGACATTGTACCGGAAAGATCCCCACTCAGTTGCGAAGGTTGTCTTGTTGTGGTCTTCAGGTGATATTCTTATCTGATGGTACCCTAAAAACCCATCAGTGAACGATTATGCTTCTTGACCTCCCACATTATCCAAAATTTCATTAGAGAACGTCATAGGGAAAATATCATGTATGCATTCATCATTCAACTTGCGTAGGTCTACGTAGATCCCGATTCCTCCTTTAGTCTTCTTCTCTTGGACCACCATAGGGCTTACCAAAACTAATTGTTCTATCAGTTCAATGATACCTGTGGCCACCATCTTATCTATTTCGTCCTTGAATTTTTGTTTATATTTAGGGTTTAGGTGACAAGGCCGTTGTTTGACAGGGTGTGCATTCAGGTTCAAGGTGATCCTCATAACACCCATATCCCCGAAAATCCCTTTTAGCTCAGAGAACTTTGTAGGGAATAGGTCCTGATATTCGGTCAGCAGCTCCATGATATTTCCAGCTATATCATCATCCTAGTAATCCCCAATTTTTGTCATCTTAGGCTGCTCTTCCATGCCAATGTTGACTTCCTTCAGTTTTAGTGGTTTGGTTACATCCACTGCCTTCAATAGAGGTCCTGCAATTAGACATTCTCATTCTGACTCTGGGATAGTGATATTTCGGGGGTCCTCATCATAGTCTTATACTAACAAATTTTGACAGTTGACAATATATTTCATCTGCACATCCTAGGCTAGCGTAGAAAATTCTCACCTAGATAAGGACTCATCAAAGACCAGAGCATCTATATCTTGCAGCGCTTCATCGAGTTTCTCAGTTCCTCCTACTAGACCAAATGACATCATGAAGTCTTCGACCGTTGTACCCCAGTGATGAGTGCACTGGTGTAGCTCTGCATCCAAATATTAGGTGGTGGGGATTGGTCTTAGGGCATAAATAAACATATGGACCCATTCATTCCAAGTTTTTTCATTCCATACTTCCATCCAAATAGCCAAGTGCTTGCACAGATCCCCACGACTAGAGAAGAGTTCCATGGGTGGGTTGATTGGAGGTTCAAATCATAGGATCATCATTTTTCAGAATTCCTCCCAGTCCTGGAAAGCCTCCTTATGAGTCTCCCACCATTGCGAAGGGGTCACGCGCTTAGCCAAGTCAAGTGCCCAAAATATTAATTCTTCAGGGAAATATGCTTCAAATTCTCTAAGAAAGTCCTTAACACTACTAGAACCATCAAAGTAGGTTAGTTCTCTTACCTTTGAGGAGATGCATCGAAAGCTCTTTGTGATCTTAAGGCACCACAGTGTAGATACGTAAAGCAACCGGTTCTGCCAATTTTATATCTCTCCATCTGAATCTGAGAGGCATTCGTTGTCATTTTCCCAACATAGCATGCCACCAGCCATAGGGTTGATCCAATCACCATCTCGGGTAGTTAGTTTGTAAATGTGATCAACATCCTCCTCGTCGCGCACCGGTTCTGTATATCGTTCACCTTCTGCTGGATCCAAGGGGACTATTACCCACGTACCCTCATTTTCAAAGATCACACTTCTATTTTTCAAATTGATGATACCTCCCATGTCAATAGCCTATTCTAGGCCTAAGAGCGCAAGGTAAGGTTCTTCGTCATCCTCAATCTGGATTACCTCAAAATTTACATAGGCTTTAACTCCTGCAATGTCTACCATGACCTTTGGAAATCATCCTAGTGGAATGATATTTTGTTGATTGGCCATCCACAACTAAATAGTGGACCATTCCAACTTAGGTTCTCCCATCCTTTGCCAGGTTGTTTTGGGTAGGACATTGGCATCCGATCCTAAATCAAGGATGACATGACCCATTTCATACTCTCCAATATGCACAATCATACACACATCCCGACCAATCCTTTTCTTTTTCTTATACATCTTTTTCATAGTTTTAACCTTCGTTGGTGGGGCAATCTTCTCTGCACAGCTATATATCAATGCTTGGAGATTCTCCATTTCCTTCTGGTTGCGTAGTAGCTTCATACATGCCTGAAGGAACGACTTAACAGCTTCATCTTATTTTGGTTCTACCGAAGTCCTTGAGGTATATGCTTTGTCCTTGGCCATCTCCTTCCACGCTTCAATGAATGTTTCTTTCTCCTTTTCAGATCGAGGCTTTCCTTTTTCTCAGCAGCCCTCCTGATCAATGGTTCAGCCGCAACTTTTTCTTCAGCTCCTCCAGTGACAATGCCGCTGCACGTAATCACACTGATACTTTTCCCATAATCTCGTGGTTCCACCTTAACCCATTGTACATGCTAAATGGGTGTTCGTTGTTTCTCCTACATATTTTCTATAAGCACCGGACAGTCTTAAATGACATGGTTGAATTTCCTGCAATATGTGTAGGACTGGCACACAGGGTTCGGGAAGTCTCTTGCATAATGTCCCACATCCCCACAATTGTATCAAATGAGTTTCCCTCATCCTCGACCTTTGATTCCACCTCTACCTCCTCCCCGTCCTCTTGCAGGAGATCCTCCCTACCCCGAGGGGGATAGTGGTGATGAGGGGTCAGCCTGCACCCTGTATAGGTTTCCCCTATCTACCATCAAGTCGAGTTTTTGGCATTTTTTCTCGTCATGACCCACTGACGAGCACAATCTGCACCACTGTTGTTTCAGTTCGGGAACATAGGCACATAATCATGGGCAGTGATCTATATCATATCATCCTGCTACCTAACAGTCAGCGCACCACAGCTTGGGGTTGCTTGGTCCAGCCATGTCTCTAGGGCATAGAGGACTTGGTCCCCAAGATTACATATAATCTGACAATAGAGGGCATTGATCCTTAGTGTGGCCTGAAACCCTACAACATATGCACCAGACATATGTTCTAGCTTCCTTTCCTCGATCTCTTTGCATATTCTGAATTTCTAAGTGCATTGCCTCTAGCTGTCTTTGGATCTGTAGTGCTGCAAATTGAGTATCCTCTCTTGGTGCAGCTTCTAGCTTCATGGAAATATCCAATGCTTCTTCCTCCGAGCCAATCTTCTGTTGTCCCATAGGTCCACGCAGATGTGGTAGTAGCATGGTGATAAACCATTCCTTATGTTGTTTGTCCCCATAGACAAATCCTCCATCACTGATGACTTTCTTCAGTGATGGGTCAACTTCCCATATACACTCTATAGGTCCTTGCTTAAAATATTTCAATTAAACAACACACTGATAGTAGGACTTACACTTCCGGAACTGCTACTTTAGGGCATCCTTAATTTCTTATATTGAAGGATTCATGAGCTGACCAATGTATCTCATGAACCAATCCAGGTCCCTTCCTTCAAAATATATGGATAGCTGCACTCCCTTGATAGTATCATCATTATTATTCTATGTAGCCCATACCTACTTTGCTACAAACCAGAATCAATCCATATCCTCATCCCCCGCACCCTTAAAGGTAGGTAACTTCATGTGCGCATCCATATCATCTACAGGTGGTGTCAGAGGTGGGGTAGGAGAATTCTTACCCTTGTGTGGGTTCAACGATGGCGTAGCTAGGGGAGTGGTCTCTTTGTGCATAGCCCCACCCTGGTTGATGTCCAGCGACTCCCTTAAATGATTGTATGTCGATCTATCCCCTTCTTGATTAACCTGGTAGTATTTACCGCTTCGTGTCATGCTTCCACTGTAGTCAGAGGTCATTCACTTGGTGTGGTTTCACAAAACACCCTTTTCACACAATATCATCTTAATCAGTAGAAAAAATTGTTTGCAAGAACTTGCCTCTAAACCCTTTGAAAAACCTTCGCTCATCTTCAAAATATGACACAAATTGATTGACTACAAATTCAGTTACAAATCCTCCCAAAATACTATCAACCCAGTGATCTACAGTCCTGTGATCGTGTTATCGGTCTTCTCCAATTGTTAGATAAATTGATGGGTCCACTGTGTGACCTGATCGTCTTTCCAACAGGTCTAGAACTCCACCAACCTTGCCAGCAACTCCTGTAGTTTGTGTGCAAAGGTTACGAAGATGATTTTGTCCACCTCTATAAAAATGTACTTGTCCCTCCACTCTTCTGCAGTCGGTTTCTTACTTCGATTCTTTTTTAGGGAAAATTCCTGAATCTTATTTTTCAACCAGTACTCAAGTTCAGGCTTCAATGGCTGCCAATGACCCCATGGAATTACCTGATATCTCTCTCAAAATTCTCTCGGTCCCAACAACAGAACAATTTTTTGGATTGAGGGGTCTTGACCCAAGTATAGTTTTAAGGTTTTCCAAAAATCCCCTATACTACTAGCCCTTTCGAAAATGGCCTTCTTGTGCAGGTCAAGGTCTCACCCGAAGTAGTATGGGAGGGTGTTGGAACCAGGTTTTCTCACCCTGAGAGAGATAAATTTAATGGAATTAGGTCCTTTCCAGTCTAACAGACCTATGCTGGAGAAGCCCTAACACAGAAACCCTTAACAGTATATCACGGAATATCTTCAACGAAAGTTATAAATCATCAGATATTATGCTAATAGAAGAAAAGAAATTAAATCTAACCAGATATATGCATTCATCCCCTTTTTCAATATCATGTCCATGTGTGCATTAATCAATCATCAATATTCAGCAAGCAGAGATAACTTTAGAAATAACACAGAGCGCAACCAATAACCATAACACAGAAGTACCCAGCCTATCACAAAACAATATTCTCATTCATTAACATCCAGATCCAACTTACAGACTCTATTTACTAGCCTGCATACACAGCCAATAGGGTCTGCACACAGCAGGACTTAGGGTCTATGCGCACATAGCCAGCAGGAGCCCTTACCCATAAAATCGACAAAAAATATCCACAAGTCCATATCCAAGCTCGATCCAAAACTTAGCCTACATCTAGAGTTGATTTATCCATATATTTATAACATATTAGCATGCGCTACTCTATGGTCCACAAACCATGGTTTGTGGACTCTTGGTCTACCCTTCGACCCATTACAATTCATCAAAGGTATTTCACCCACCCCAAAGCCACTATGTTATACTAAAGATTACGAACTATTACAAAAAATGTTCCAAAATTGCTGCTAGGGGACCCTGCTCCAATAATGGGCCAAATGTTGATACTTCCCTTGTCTCACTTTATGGCTCATATTAGTGATGGAGTTTAGGAGGAAGTGAGGGACACTTAATCGTTGTTCACGTGGAAGCTCTCCTTGTAACCTCAGTTCATTTAACAACCTAAAATGATACCCATAAACCACACTGAATCTGCCCTCACAAGAGATGAATTTCATGATGTATAAGGCAACTTCATCCTAGGTGTATGGGAGGCTCTCTCTTCTCACATGACTTTTATCTTCAATATACTTCTCTCCAGGTAGGAAGAAATTCTTTTTGGCTGCACTCCTAGGTATTCTTCCTTGACCCATTTGACTCGCCAGGGCAAGGTGGTAACTCTGCTTATGGGTTCAGCAGATAAAGTGATGGCTAATCCTCTTATCACAGTGGTGGCTCTTTCTTCTGAATGTGACTGTAGGGCTACTACAAATCACCAAAAATTTTAAGGATAGAAATTTATCTTAAAGTTTATAAATATTGGCGAATATTACTAGTCCCTATATGAAAATTGTAAAAGTATTGGCAATAATTTTGTAAAAATATTTATATTTCTAATGATTTTATATAGTCTTTATAAAAAAAATTTGGTTTCTAAGGTAAAATATTGTTATACTACAAAATTTGGGTGAATAATTTTCTAAAAAAATGGAAATTTACAAATACATATTTTTGCAAAAACATGGAAAATTATCCCACCTATGAATATTAGCCCCTAAAATTTTCCCTGTTGTAAATTCTATAGCTATTTCATTAGCATAACCTTTCAATAGCTCGAAGAACACTAGGCATTGGTGATTTAGGAATATTTCCATAACTTGAGGGTGATGCCTAATTTTATTAATGTTTGTAGGCTCCATCTTGTTGAATCCCCCTCCCATTTTAATGCTATGATATGAAGGTGGAGAGAGGTTATTAGAGGTAATTCTTGGAGATGGAGGCCTTGAATTAAAACACAAGAAAAAAAATACCCTTTAACTGTCATATATAATTTTGTTGAGCGGGAATTACATGGAGGAATTTCAGTGCTAGAGGATGAAAATCCACTTACCTTGTTCCTTTGCTATTTTGGTGTGATATATGGAGGATTTGGGAAGCCAAACCACCCACAGGAAACTCTTTGCTTCCCTCTAAGACTCCATTGGTGTCCTTCTGAAGTTGCCTGTAGCAAAACACTGTTTCGTGTAGCACGATGGTGCATGCAAGCCCAAACTTTGATGTTGCTCCTCTTATGGCTCCCACTTCTCTCTTTAACTTGTTACTCTTCGAAATTCTCAATGCAATGGTGGAAATGATACAAATATTACCTTTATTGGAGTTTTTAACCCAATATAGATCATTGTGGTGACTCGTACTCAACTTGAGTTTCCTCTTAGAGACCGTTGGCCCCCACTTTAGTTAATCATTTCTAACCTCATGATGACTTCCCTTCATACTCATCCACTCTCACATTATCGAAGATTTGACATAACCAAGTGACATGAACTTTCACTTTTCCTTTAGTTTCAATTTACGAAGGTAGCCATGTTAATTTCCCACCTTTTTTTCCTTTTCAACTTCTAAATCTCAAAATTTAACTATTTTGGCCATTATGGATCCACAACTAGGGGTTGGTGCAAGGAGTTGGTGCAGGAGTTGGTGCAAGGAGCTGGAGTTGGTGTTGTGCATGAGTCTTCTATTTGATGTGTCTTCATATTTTTTTTTTGTTTTATGAGTCAGCAGCTTTTTCTAAGTGAGTTGCTTATATTTTCTTAGTGAGTTTCTTTCCCTATTCTTGTTTTCTTTATTTTTCAGGTACTGCATGGATGGCTTCAAATGCTATGGCTGGTGTTTTTGTCCCTTTTTATTCTGCTGGTGGTCTCCTAGAGTCATCTATATCATATTTCCTTCATCTTTTGGCCTTGTTGTGCCACACACAGATTTCCTACATGAAAATCTATGATACTTGTAGTAGTTTGTTCCTTGGCTCTTCTTGCTTTAGTTTCTTTAGGAATGGAGGTATATGGGTTATGGAGGATATGGAGGAAGTCATGGGATGAATGGAGTGGAGGGTAGGCAAGAGAATGGTTTTTATGCCAAATTTTCAATGATTTATTTTCCCAAGTTGCAACATAGGGTTTGGATAGGAATCCTTCCCTATGGAGTGAAATAGGGTGTTGGGAATTGTAGGCATAGGAAAAACACATATTATCATGCCCTCACTTAGAAGTTCAGAAACCTCTTATACAACCTTTTTCTTCATAAATGAGTTTCTTGTAGCACTTACAAGAGCTTCCTTTAGTGCTATAGGAATCCTCTCATTAACAGAATTTTGAGGTCTAAAATGGGCCTCCTAAGAAAAATGTAAAACAAAAATAAACTTTATAAGAACCAATAGGATTAAAGATGATGATGTCGACCACGGGGGATTATTCACCATTTTTTAAGTAAAAAAGTAAAAATATTAGAAAATAATAAAATAATAAAACTACTTTTTCAACTCATATTTTCAACATATCTCCCAAATTGTTTACTCAAATTTCAAGTGGGAGTACTCGTTAGATGAAAAATTTAATTCCTCATCAAATACGTACCCATGTTACATACTTTGATGGACCTTGCTACACGAAAAATGAGAAATACATGAAAAAACGTGATTGCAATCACTTTTTTCATATATTTCTCATTTTTCATGTAGTAGAATCCATCAAAATTATGCAACATGGGTACTCCTTGGATGAGGAATTACATTTTTCATCCAACGAGTACTCTTGCTTGAAATTTGAGTAAACAATTTGAGAGATAATTTGAAAATATGAGTTGAAAAAGTAGTTTTTTCTTTTTTCCCTCTAAAATTTGATGATGTAATCAAATATTACTTTATTATTTCCACTATTGTTATATAATTTCCTTAGGGGGCCCATTTTAGACCTCATAATTCCCCTAATGAACTACCTATTTTTCCTGTAGCAATTCGAGATTAGGAAAAAAAATGAACTTGTTGCCTATCTGGTGGATGAAATGGATGAAGGGATGGATGATGGAGTCGCTTATGGAGTGTGAAAACAGAGAAGAAGAAATAAGGAAGAGAAATCATTCCTTTAGATCTTAAAAACCATCTTCAATTGTGAACCTGCAAAACATAAAAACACATAAATGCATAGGTATTTAGTTTTCTTTTTATTTCTCTTTTTTTTTTTTTCTAGAAGGAAAGTGGGTTGCCTCCATTGATATTTCAACCTAGAGACCCGCCTTGGGTGCCCCAAAGGGGTTTTCACCCGCGGATATTTTATTTTTTGTTTTTCCTTTTTTTTTCTTCTTTTTTTTTTCGCTCCAGCATTGCTTCATGGAGGTTTTCAACCCTGAAGTTGGCCTAGGGCACCTCAGAGAGGTTTTCGCCCATGCCTCTTTATTATTATTATTATTATTTTCCATTTACGAGCCATTGGAAATTATGGAGTTTCCCATGACATATACTTCCCTGCTTATGGAATATATAAATTCAGCTCTAGATAGGAGCTTCTTGTAAACCTTGAGTCTGTAAACATTGATAGCTAGGGGGATTCCTTCCTCATCTATGGTTCTGATATGAAGTACACCATTATCATGGAATTTTTCCACTTTCTAGGGTCGCAAACATCTTGTCATCTGTTTTCCTTTGAATTCCTTAAACCTTGAGTCATACAACAACGCCCAATATCCTTCTTGAAAGGTATTTTCCTTAATATTCTTTTCATGCCAAATCTTCCTTTGCAATTGAATTACCTTTATGTGGAAGATTTCTTGCATCTTGAAGTCATCCAATCCATTTAATTGCAAAAAACTCTCTTTTGGGCATTCAAAATTTCTAAGTCTAGCTCAGCTACCATCCTTAAGGTGTTGAATTCAAATTCAACTGAAATCAAATCTTTCTGGCCATAGACTAGGTCATAAGTACTGAATCTTGTTGTTGTTTTCCAAGTAGTGTTATAGGCCCAAGTAACTTCTACCAATATATTCGCCCAATATTTTTTGCTACTTCTCACAACCTTGGTGAGGATACTCTCTAAGGTTATGTTAGTTACTTCCACTTGGCCATTCACCTGAAGGTGGTAGGCAGTAGAAGTCTTATGTTTAATCTTCTGCCTCCTCATAATATGCTCAATGAGATGAGAAGTTAATTGTGCCCCCTGATCAGTGAATACTTCTCTGGGGTACCCAAACTTGTAAAACACATTCTCCCTCAGAAATTCTACTACTTTCTCCTTAGTTGATACCTTCACAACTTTTGTTTCAACCCACTTTCTAAGGTGGTCAGTTCAAGCTATGATATAATTTTTTTGTCTAGATGTGGGATCAATAGGTCCAATGAACTCAATGCCCCATTTATAAAATGGCTCAAGGGCCACCTGAGGGTGAAAAGGCATCTAATCCCTTTGTGTAGGTTTCAACATCCTTTGGCACTGGACACACATGCTAGTGTATCTTCTAGAATCCTGGTGAAGGTAGGCCAATAGTATCATGCCTGCAAACCTTTGTAAGCAGTCCTTTCTACAGCAAAGTGGCCTCCACATGGGCTATCGTGACATGCAGAGAGGATATCAAAAGCTTATTCCTCCCTCACACATATCTTGAGGATTTGATCAGGGCTTAGCTTGAAGATATTTCCCCCAATCCATGTGAAAGGGATGTTTTTTTTTTTTTTTTTTTTTTTTCTGAAGATATTGTTTTTCTCCCTGAATGAGAGATTAGGCAGGAATTTTCCAGCAACCAAGTAGTTAGCTATGTCATCAAACCATGGTGAGAGTGTTGATATAGAAAAGAGATGTTCATATGGCAATTGGTCATCCACCATTCCTTATTCAACTGCAGAGAGAGCTAACGTGTATAAAAAATCTACAATAACATTCTCCTTTCCAGGTTTATCAACAATAGTTAGTTCAAACTATTGTAAAAGTAACAACCATCTAATTATCTAGCATTAAAAATTGGTTTTCTCATTAAATATTTTATGTTTGCATGGTTAGAGTGAGCAAAGGTTTGATACCCAGTTACATAATGTCTAAATTTTTTTAAAGCATGGACAATGTCTAACATCTCCTTCTCTATGATAGTATAATTAGCTCAACCTTAGACAAGTTCTTACTAATGAAATAGATTGCATAAGGTAATTTGTCTTCTAAATGTCCTAATGCTACCCCATAGCTTTGGCGGATGAATTTATGTGGATGTGGAAAGGAAAAGTTCATTTTGGACCTCGAAGAATGGGGGCAGTACTCAAATTTCCCTTAATGAGCTCAAAAGCCTCTTGGAAAGGACCAGACCAAATAAACCCAGAATCTTTGGCCAATAAATCAAATAGTGGTGAAGACATCTTACTAAAATATTTGACGAATCTTCTATAATAATCGGCTAACCCTAAAAATCTCCTGATATATCTCTCCTTCTGAGGAGTAGGTACTCTTTTCATAATAGTAATTTTGCTTGGGTCCACCTATATTCCTACTTGGTAGATTGAGTGTCCTAATACAACTACTTCTCTCTTCAGGAATTCACACTTTTCTGGGCTCAGGGAGAGATGCATATAAATTAAACTTCTCAGCACTTCACCCAAATTGGAGAGAGTGTTGTGTAACCAACTCCAAAAATAGAAGAAAAGAGATATCAAGGCCTTATAAATGAGCCACTTCGAGAGGGAAACCTCCAATACATTACATAAATGAACAATTCTTGGATGATACAATTTAAAAAACCTCCTTTCTATATATAGGAGTCCATGGGGCCATAATGTAATCCTAGTGGGCCACAATGTAATCCTAGCCGACCTAACAATAATAATTTAAGGGCACAATAATAACAAAATGGGGGTTACAAAGGTACAATAATAACAATAAGGGGTTTACACTAACAATAATAAGGGACTATACTAGTGATATAGGGACCTAACATGCCCCTCTCCTTCAAAAAAGTGTTGTCCTCAATGCTTGAGTAGCTCCAGGTGCTTCTGTATAAAATTCTCATCCTCCCATGTAGAATCTTCGGTGGGTAAGTTCTTCCACTTGATGA
This sequence comes from Pinus albicaulis, assembly GCA_034641835.2. Taxonomy (NCBI): domain Eukaryota; kingdom Viridiplantae; phylum Streptophyta; class Pinopsida; order Pinales; family Pinaceae; genus Pinus; species Pinus albicaulis. The sequence continues at coordinate 1,341,400,035 of CM076584.1, read as the reverse complement.
GATACTCTGAAATTGATCGATTTCGTAGCTGTCGAGTTCTTGTTTCCATGACCGCTTCAGGTTCCAATATGATTTTCCTTCCTCATCAAGTTCTGGCAATATTGTTTGAACTGGAAGATTTTCACCTATAACCTTCTTTAAGCATGAAACATGGAAAACTGGATGTACTCGCGAAGAAGCAGGAAGCCCCAATTTGTATGCCATAGTACCAATCTTTTGCAACACCTTGTAAGGACCATAGTACTTTGGCGATAATTTATTATCCTTCTTAGCTTGCTTGAGGGACATTTGTTTATATGGTTGTAGCCGTAAAAATACCCAATCTCCTATATCAAAACTTCTCTCGCTGCGATGTTGATCTGCCTGTTGTTTCATTAGATTTTGTGCCAAATTCAGGTTATCCTTTAAGAGTTGGAGAACTTCTTGCTGATGCTCGACGTGATCTTCCACTGCTTGAACCTTCAAATTTTCCCTTAAAGATGATGTGATCGATGGTGGGTGATATCCATAAAGTGCCATAAATGGGGTCATTTTTGCTGCAGTATGGAAGGAAGTGTTATACCACCATTCAGCGAGAGGTAACCACATGACCCATTGTGTTTGTTTATCAGATACAAAACAACGAAGATATCCTTCCAAACATTTATTTACTATCTCAATTTGACCATCAGATTGAGGATGATAAGATGAGCTATGAGCTAATTGAGTACCCAAACAAGAAAATAACTCCGTCAGAAAATTTCCAGTAAAAATGGGAACTCTGTCACTCACAATAACCCTTGGGCTTCCATGTAGCTTTTGAATTCTATCCATAAATGTAGTAGCACCTGTACTTGCTTTAAATGGATGAGATAATGCACAAAAGTGTGCATACTTGGTAAGTCTATCAACTACCACCATGATGACACTCTTTCCTTCGGACTTAGGTAAACCTGTGATAAAATCCATTGAAATCTCCTCCCAACGTTGACTTGGAATGTATAAAGGTTGTAGAAGTCCTGGGGTCTTAATTGTTTCCACTTTATTCTGCTGGCAAACCAAACATTCCGCCACAAACTTTCGAATATCAGATTTAAGGCCATCCCAAAAAAATTCTTTCTTCACCCTTTGGTAAGTTTTTAAAAATCCCGAGTGTCCTCCTAAAGGAGAAGTGTGCAATTCCAGAAGAATCTTTTGTTTTAGTTGGGAATTCTTACAAAGATATAAGCGATCTTTGTACCATAAGGAATAATTTTCCAACTAAATGTATCAGATGTACTAGGATCTTGCTGCAACTTTTGAATGAGTGTCCATACATCTTTGTCCTTCTTCCATTCATCTCTTGCTTCGGTTATCCAATCTGGTTGGATAATAGAAATGGCACAAAGCAATGCTTCCACCTCTTAATTATTTCTTGAGAGTGCATCTGCAACAACATTAAGCTTTCCTTTTTTGTAGATTATTTCAAAGTCATAACCCAACATCTTTGTGACCCATTTTTGCTGCTCTTCTGAAGATAGTCTTTGTTTCAAAAAGTGTTTAAGACTATCATGATCAGTTTTTACCTTGAAGTGTCTTCCCATTAGGTAAGTTCGCCATTTCTTTAGTGCATGCAGTATTGATAACATTTCCTTCTCATAAATAGGTTTCTGTAAATACTTTCCTTTGATTGGACGACTTTCAAAGCAATGGGTCTTCCTTCCTGCATTAAAACAACACCAATTCCATTTCCTAAGGCATCACATTCCACAATAAAGGTTTTTGTGAAGTCTGGCGTAGCTAAGACATGCGCTAGGCACATTGCCTCTTTAAGATGTTCAAAAGCCTTAGTTGCTTTAGGAGTCCATGAAAATGCATCTTTCTTCAATAATGTTGTTAGAGGTGCTGCTATTCTCCTATAATTCTTAACAAACTTGCGATAATACCCTGTTAACCCGAGAAATCCTCGCAACTGCTTTATGGTTGTGGGGACTTTCCATTCCTTAATGGCTTTAATTTTGTTAGGGTCTGCTTTAACACCCTCGTGAGATACAATATGACCCAGATATTCCACCTCTTGTACTCCAAAGAAACATTTGGATTTTTTTGCATATAATTGTTTCTCCTGCAATAGTTTGAGCACCCTGTCAACATGTTCAACATGATCCTTCCAAAACCTGTTGTAGATTAGTATATCATCAAAAAATACTAGCACAAATTTTCTAAGGAAGGGTTTGAAAATGGAATTCATCAACCCTTGAAATGTACAAGGTGCATTGGTAAGGCCAAAAGGCATGACCAAAAATTCATAATGACCCTCATGAGTTCGAAATGTTGTTTTTGGAATATCTTCAGTCTTCATTCTAATTTGATGATATCCTGAACGAAGATCCAACTTGGTAAAATAAATTGCTCCAAGTAATTCATCCAATAATTCATCAATCATAGGAATGGGAAATTTATCTTTAATGGTGAGCTTATTGAGCTCCCTATAATCCGGACACATTCGCCATGATCCATCCTTCTTGTGTACCAATACTACAGGAGCAGAAAAAGAACTTTGACTAGGTTGAATTATACCCGCCTCTAACATTTCTGCAATCATGCGTTCAATTTCACTCTTTTGGAAGTAAGGATATCTATAAGGCCGGATGTTTGGAGGAACACTTCCTGGAATCAAATGAATAGCATGATCGTGATCACGAATAGGTGGGAGTCCTTTGGGAGTTTCAAACACCTTGGAATGATTGTCCAAGACTTGTTGGAGATCTGCAGAAATAGATGATTTTGATGTCGGAACTTCTAGTGAGCATAATTGTGCAATTACGCCTCGTTGTTCTTTCTTTAGAAGCTTTGTCCTGCCATTAGAGCTTATTATCCTTCCCGGCTTCCCTTCAATACCCCGTAATTCGACTTCCTTTCCTTCTGAAAAAAATTTCAAGAAAAGTTCTTGAAAAATTAAAAGCTACCGTCCCCAAAGATTGTAACCATTGTACTCCTAGTACAACATCAGCACCTCCCATAGGAATGGAAAGCATTGGACTAGTCAATACATATTCCCCCATGGTTAGCTTGATATTATGGCATTTTCTAGAGAAATTTATAGTTCCTCCATTTGCAACCATCACTTGACATTCTGGTGCTGGGTATAGGAAACAATTTAATTCCTTGGCTACCTTACAATGAATAAAATTATGGGTGCTACCTTAATCAATCAGCACTATTACCTTTTTCTTCTTGATTTGTCCTTCTATCTTGAGAGTTTGAGAAGTGGTAATTCCTTCCAGTGCATTACACGATATGGTCGGATTCATTTCTTCCTCTTCTAGGGTTGGTTCCTAGTGTATATCCTCTTCTTGTTCATTTTCTTCTTCCTCTTCACAATCTATGTAAAATAATTTCTTCTCAGCACACTTATGACTTTTAGTGTATTTGCTATCACAACTATAGCAAAGCCCTTTTTCTCTTTTTTCTTCCAATTGTTGTGGTGTCAACCTTGTAGGTTATGGAAATCTAGGCATAGCAACACTTCCTTCTTTATAGAATTGAGTGGTAGGCTTCCTTGTTGCCATTATTTTACATTCAACTTTTCTTGCCAACCTGAATGCCTTCTCCAATGAATCTGGTTCCAAAACAAGAACTTCATGTTGGATATTACCCTTTAAAGTGCCTATGAAGAGATCGATCCTATGTTCCTTTGGAATATCAGTTAACCTAATATTCAATTTTTGGAATTCCTCAATGTTCAGCCCCACTAAACCCTTTTGTTTGAGATTTATCAATTGGCTAAAGAAGTTGTTGCTCTTTGTATCTTCATAATGTGCTATCATTTCTTCCATAAAAATTGACCAAGTGACAATTTTTTTACGGGAGCAAAGCCATCAATACCATATAAATGTATTTTTTTCTAAATGTAAAGTTGCAATGCATACCTTTTGTGTGTTTTTCACGTTATGGAGATAAAAATATTGCTCCATTTGTAGTATCCATGTTACAGGATCCTTTCCATCAAACTTCCTCATATCCATTTCTGGAATATGGTGGTTCTTCCCGCCAAAATTAGAGTTTATGAAATCACGATTAACATTGATTTTGTTCTCATCATGAGGTTCTTCTACTATCTTTTCACCATTAGGAAAAATTTCTTGTATCAACTTTGTCAAACCTTCGATGTCTGTTTTTAGATCATTTTTCATGTTTTCCATGTTGTATTTCATGTCATCCATCTTAGCTTCCATGACAGCTTCCATGCCATCCATCTTAGCTTCCACGCCATCCATCTTAGCTTCCATGCCTTTCTTCAAAACTTCCATTTCATTTTTTGTTGCTCTTAGCGAGAGTGAAATTTGTTGCACTTGCTCTTGTAATTTTGATAGATCATGTTGCAATTCTTCATCTTCATCTTCATGAGTCATAGTAGAGCCTTGTGAAGGCTTAATGGGCATTGAATTATTTTTACGGGGCATATTTTAGAATCCAATACTAATATCTATTCTACAATATGCCCTTGGAATCAATTCAAATTGATTCTTCAACCAAGACTTATGCAATTCGGAAAAAAAAACACACATTTTTCTTGCTTTTGAGGAGCTCGATATTGAAATTGGATTATCTTTGTGATTGCAGCATTTCAATATTTGATTTTTGGTACCAGCGTATCCCTCTAAATTATATTTCGAATGCCACAGGTCTGACCTAATTTGGATTCTCCAAGACAACGTTGTGTCCAATCTCCCACAATGACCTAATTATGGACTGGTTCAGTAGAGCGAACTTGTACGACTTTCCACGTGTCACTGTTTCATCCTTCACCTCTGAAATTGATAGCCAAGAAACTACATTCCGTCTGCTTGCAACCAATTTTTACGGCACTCCAATCCGATGCCCATAGAGAGAGTTATTGAACTTTTCCCACGATCACCTCTTTGAGATGAAATTCAGGAGCTTGAAACAGCAATACCTTCCACAGATCATATCTCCAAAAATATTGCGAACCAAGCTTTGAAATGTTTTGACGACTTTCTTCAGGATTTCAGCTTCGCACCATATGAATTTCAGATTCTTAACCTTCGTAGAAAATTTTTTATAGCGCAAATGCCACAATGACCTGTTTAGGAGCCTGAAAAAATACCTAACTTCCACAGATCATATCTCCGAAAATATTGCGAACCAAGATCTGAAATTTTTATACAAACTTCCTCAAGATTTCAGCTTCGCACCCGAAAATTTTCAGCTTTTGAAGCTTCGTAGAAAAAAAGTTATAGCGAAAATGCCACGATGACCTGTTTGGAGCAGCGAAACCCTAGAATCCAAAGCTCTGATACCAAATGTTGTGTAACCAGCTCCAAAAATAGAAGAAAAGAGATATCAGCGCCTTAGAAATAAGCCACTTCGAGGGGGAAACCTCCAATACATTACATAAATGAACAATTCTTGGATGATACAATTTACAAAACCTCCTTTCTATATAGGAGTCCATGGGGCCATAATGTAATCCTAGTGGGCCACAATGTAATCCTAGCCGACCTAACAATAATAATTTAAGGGCACAATAATAACAAAATGGGGGTTACAAGGGTACAATAATAACAATAAGGGGGTTACACTAACAACAATAAGGGACTATACTAGTAATATAGGGACCTAACAAAGAGCTTCCTGGAAGTCATCCCCATATGGTGTGAAATCATCCATGTAGATTTCAATAGAGTCATGGACTAGATCAGATAAAATTCTCAGGAAAACTCTTTAGAAGGTAAATGAGGCATTGCACAACCCAAAGGGTAGGACTCTATAAGAGAAGGTACCCCAAGGGTAGGTGAAAGTAGTCTTATCCTGGTTTTCAAGGCTAATTTGAATCTGATTGTACCCGCTAAACCCATCTAAGAAGGAAAAGAAATTCCCAGCAAGTCCAGCTAGGACTTGGTCTATAAATGGAAAATCAAAATGGTCCTTCTTAATGTATTTGCTAAGTTCCCGATAATCAACACAAATTCGTCATTTTCCATTTTTCTTTGGGACTATGACAAGAGGAGATACCCAATCACTGTCTGATATAGGATAAATGAAACCTACATCCAACATCTTCTCCAACTCTTCCTTGACTATGTCCTTCAGAGTTGGTCTCATCCTTCTTTGGGGTTGTCACATAGGCTTACATCCTTCTTTTATGTAAACATGATGTCTGCATACTGAAGGATGAACCCCTTTCATGTCTTTGTAATCCCAGCAAAATGCATCTATAAAAGCTGGCATAGTTTCTTTTCTTCTTCATTCGATAGGTTTCAATTGAATTTTAGAGATCTATGTGGGTCAAACTCAATATCTTTGTTGGTTTCAGAGGTTGACTCAACTAAGTGCACTTTCATCCAAGGCTTGATTTCAGACTCTTTGACTAGTTTTTCAAGAGGAATTTTAGTGGGGGACTGGTTTTGAATGGCATGGTTGACGAGTTCATATTCATCAATTTGTTCCCCTCTAAGAACAACATCTATGGTACACATAGGGGTAGTGTGTTATACCTCATATTCTTCATCCTCCAGCCATATAGGTAGATCATGATCAATGGAAGGCTGGGTTGGAGGATATAATATCAATTGTTTAGAAAAGGGCCCATTTTCAATAGTCATGTTTCCATCCCGAAAAATAATATAAGCATATGTAGTGCTAACCAAGGTCTCCCTAAGAAGAGAAGCTTGGGTGGAGCATCATGAGTAAGCTGAGGTTGAAGTGAGGGTGGAGGCATTAGGGCAGGTAGTTGATTGTGTTGATGCCTCCACCTTTGGGATGGATTGTTCCATTGAGGTTGTTGTGGAACATACTATTGAAATGGTTGGTTCACAGGCTAAAGGTTATATGGAGGGTTGTAATTCCAAGTAGGAGGTGCAGGCCAAGATGGATGAGTGGGGGTATACCAAGGTTTCATGGGTGCACATTGATTATTGTGATAGTAAGAGTAAGGTTCACCTTGCATACATTATTGATATGACCTAGGGCCTTGAAGCCTTCTCTGGTTGATGAAATAGAGTTTACCTAGCCCTACTTCCACTCCTTGATATACAGGTTTAAATACAGGTAAGGAGGGAAACTTTTATGTGGCATGATTCGCTTCAGAGACTAAAAAAACCTCTATGACACTTAGTGGACATTCATTTTTGGGGTGCTTTCTGGTACCTCTAGGGAAAAATATAGCCAATGCTCTTTTTTATTCCTCTTGCTTCCTTTTGACGTCCATTGTGTCCATTTTCAAATTAAAGGTTTGAAACAGTCACTCTTGAAGTACTCCGGCATGTTTCCAATCTCATGTTTGATGGAGTTGGAAGAGGAAAGGGTATTGGATGTACTTTGGCCAGCTCTTCCCTTCTTCCTAACTTCCCTGGAATAGTTTCGGAAGAGAGTTTTGATTTTTTCATAAGGAATTTGATAGATATCAACTCTTGATAACATATTTAAGGTTTCTATCACCTCCTCTCTAATCCCTCAAAGAAGTACAATTTTAAGTGATCCAGGATCAAGAGTACAGTTGGCTCTCTTATAGTTTAACTAAAACCTCTCTTCATAGTCTTCTACGAATTCATCGGGCCCTAGAGTCATCCTAACAACAAATTCAAACATGAATGTGTCAGGGTCTTTTGAGGTAAGTCCATGAAAGTGTGGAAGACTTGAGGGGCTAATATTTTTGATCTTAGTTCCCCCATATGCCTCTCTAATGGGAAATGCTTCATGGGTTTCAGTGTCAGCCATGGTTAAGATAGGTGAATCATGTCCCTCAATTGAAACAAGATCTTCTTCTTCCCCAATAGGTTCTTCAAAACTTTCAGAAGGCTCACCTATGGTGTGTTCAATCTCACAGCCACTGAAGAAGAGTTAAGGGTGAGTATGTGATGATGTGGGGGTTTTAGGTATAAAAAAACTCCCTGAGTATCCCTACTCCTACGAGGCATGAAAATCATATTTTTTTCTATTTTTTCAATATTTGTGAAAACACGAAAAAAGAAAGCAGAAAAGAATGCTAAAACAAAATCAAAGTATCTACTAGACACCTCCCTAGCAACGACTCCAAAAAGTGGTGAGCCCTAGTATTGCACCAAGAATGCTACAACTCCCAGGGGCTTCCCTACTTTACTTTATCAACCTGAGGTTCATACAAATTTGGAGGTGTAAATTCTCTATACACAACAGATGCATTCTACTCATGTCATCCTCTTCTAAGCTCTACAAAGGGGTGCTAGTTCTAGGGTTTCTAGGTGAGGTTTGTCACACTTCTGGAATTATTCATATGGCTATCAGTGATTAAAATCAATGGCACTATGAGAAAGTACATAATTATACGATAGTAACCAAGTACATATAACTATTCTGCAATGAAGGAAATCTTCTCATTAGACTATGATAATAATTGTAAAGCAGCCTAGGTACCTTGCATGAAGTAAATTGTTGAATATAAATGACAGAAAGGAAACTAATATAATCACACTTAGTTGGGCCAAATGGATAAAAAAACTCTAATTATCCTATGATATACCTATCATGATTTTATTCATGCAACTATTCATGACCTAACTATGCTTTAAAATGTGTTGTTTTGCAGCTAGGAGAAGAAAGTGTGAAGGTTGTTGATGGAATGATCGAACACATGGGGGCAAGGATAGAGGTGTATGAGGGGTTCTTGTAGGTTTAGAAGGTGTCCATGGTGGTTTATGGGCTTAAGGATGGGCCCACAAGTGTTGTTCCAAGTGCTGCTACAGGTATCCTATAGTGTTATAAGCAAGTCCTGAATTTCTAAAGGAAATAGGGCGAGAGAAATCTGAGGTCAAAAAGAGATGAAAAAAGGGTAAGGAAGGTGGTGTGAGGGTGAATGAGGATGAGTAGGAGGTGGACCACCCCTTGGCCAATAGTAGAGCCTCTTGGGAGGCATGTCTTCCACCCCTAGGGTTTCCTCACGGTGTAGGGATGAAAAATCCGAAAACAGGGCTGATGGTGATTTTGATGAACATAGGGTTGAAGGAAGATTGGAGATGAAGCTGGAGGTGCTGGTGAACTTCTCTTTGGCTATGCTACCTGTACCGGCAATAAAAATACCTATCCATGCAATAAGGATGGACAAATTCATGGTAAATATAGTGGAAAACATGAATTGAATTTGTAAATAAAATCTAGTATAATATTAGAAATGAAGATCTAAAACAACATACTGAACATGTTCATGGAATTACAAAAACTAATCTCATCTATTCCAAGAAATCATAAACTAAAAAACATTTTTGGTCTGTGGGGAGGGCCTATCCTCCTCAAGATCTATTGATGAGGTGAAAAGGGGGGATTGACTCATAGCTTTATGGAGTTTATCACCTATTCTACCACTCATGTAAGCACACTAAATCTACAAAAAAATACAAATGGAAGCGAACTAAAATAGTAAATGAAAATACCAACAAACTAGCTAACTATTCATAAGCAAAACTAGTTAAATGACATGAATGGAAAGAATGATTACACAAGAGAGGTTAAGGCACATGGATTGGGCCCTAACCCACAAGCCTAGCTCTCTGGAACTAGATCAGTAAGGAAAAGTCTGAATACTCATTTTATTTCAAAAATATAGTCTCATTACACCCATGAAGGTCTTCAAAAACTAATTACCATAGCAAAGAGTCTAATGGCTTTCTCCAAAATCTGCATCCTAATGAGCCCTTTCTCAACTCTATTTAACCTAAAGGGTAGATACCAACAGCTCCCTATAAAATAGGTGATGATTCCACTTGACTCCAAGTGATGTATGGCTTGAGTGCACTTGGTCTTGATTTTTCTTGGTTGCCTTCGATTTCGAGTTCTTGGAGGGAATCTCAAGGATCCCTTTGATGCCTTTTAGAGTTAAGGAGTGTGGAAAACCCCCTAGAATCTCTCCTTGTTGTCTACTCCAAGAATTTATGATAAAATCTTCAAAAAAAATCCATATCTTCATGATTTTCCTGCATTTAATCTTATGTTAGGTACTTGAAATATGTTAAACCTCAATCACCACCTACGCTAGCATCATAAGACTAGAATATAATAAAAATGCAAGAAAATAGATTTAATAAGACAATAGGGTGACCATTAACCCCTCCAAATGTACCCAATGATGGATCTCATCGTGATGTATCTTGGGTTGAGTTCTATTGCTTTAATTTATTCAACAACATCATATGTTTCCAAGAGTGGGGGAAAGTATGGTCGCAAATGGTCCACATTGAACAATGGGTGTAGGCCAAGGAACTTTGGAATGTTGACCTCGAAGGAATTGTGACCTACAACATTGGCAATGGTGTATGACCCATATCAGAGTGGGTGATGTTCTCGATGGGGACCAATGAGGCTCTCATTATAAAAATGTAACCAAACTTTTTCACCCACCTAGAACCTGTGTGGCACCTGATGTTGATAATAACATTTATTGTACTTAGTATTGGATCTATCCAATATTTCATGGATCCATTTTCAGATTTTTTGAATGAACTCAATGAAGTTGTTAGCCCTGTCAGCTTCGTCTTATACATGAGCCAAATCTTTCTCAATAGCTGAAAATGGTATGACCACATCAATGGGACATAATGGTTGGAATCCAAACCCCACCTGAAAGGGTATTGGGTGTGTGTTATATTATTTCCATGATTAGAATCGGGGTGCATCAGGGGGGTCACAGGGGGGTAGCAGCCTCCCCTTTTTGGGGGTTTGTAGGTGGGCAGTAGCCCCCCTGCATAGGGTTCGGGACAATGCCTCGGGAAATTTTTTTGGACCCTATATTAGGTGGGTGGATGCCTATGATATTTTGCATGGGTTTGCACATGGTTTTGGGCATGATGGTTTTCTTCTCATGGTATTTTTTAGATTCGATCAAGGGAACTACAGTTATGTCATAATCTGGTTTTAATGGATTGCGGGTTATGAATATTTTAGCATGTATATCTATGTGTTGTAACACTGAAACAAATATATTGAAAAATCAAGATGGTAGTCTCAGTTTGGGATCTAGGTGAAAATCTCTGTGTATATATGTTTTATGCTCTCACTATTGTTTATTTTTTGTTTTTTAATAATTCGTTTGCATATAATTTATGTGCATGATTAAAACCTACATTTGGTATCAGAGTTGTTTCATCTTCAAGGAGATGCCTTTGCTCCTGAGGGGTTTTTTTTCTCAGTCAAGTGGTAGACCCTATTTAGTGGGAGATCGACGGGATCAATTCTTTTGTGAAAGAAGATGGCGAGAAGTGGAAATATAGAGATCGAGAAATTTAATGGTCATAGTTTTGAGTTGTGGAAGCTCAAGTTGGAGGATCTATTGGTGGATAATATTAGTGGATCGTGGTAGATATAGGTACTAAACCAATGATAATGTCATATGAATATTGGGTGAAGTTGGATCGGAAGACAATAAGCGCAATACAATTGTGTATCTTAGATTCGGTATTGTTGAATGTATCTGGGGAAGCTACGATGAATATTTTATTGGTCAAGTTAGGGAATTTATACCAATCTAATTCTCTGGTGAATGAATTGTTCCTGCAGAAAAAATATGCATAACCTGAAGATGAAGGATTGATACTCGGTGACAGAGCATCTGAACGCCTTAAATATTGTGGTTAGTGAGTTTCCATTTGGTGATATTAAAACCTTAGATGAATATAAGTGCATCAATTTGTTGTGTTCACTATAAGATTCATGGGGTAGTCTGGTTTTTGCAATAGGTAGCAATATAACTACATTAAATTATGATGAAATTGTCTTATCCATGCTGTCGAATGAAATGAGACTGAAAAATATGGAGGGCCAGAATGGATATGCCTTATCTATACGAGGAAGGTCCCAGAATAGAAACAAAAATAATTTATCAAGTGGGATATCTAAAGCTATATGGAGATCTAAATCTATAGGAAATCCTATAAAGGTGTGATGGAAATGAGGAAAGAAAGGGAAGTTCAAAAAGAATTGCAGATCTAAAGATCCTAACAAAGGAAAGGGATTTGATGATGCTACTTCTACAGATGTGAAAAGCACCTCAAATGAAGGTGGGGATATGTATTTGTCTTATTCTTAAAATACACATGTAGATCATGAGGCATGGTTGATATAATTAGGTGCATCCTTTGACTTCACTCCCCATAGCCAGTGGTTTTGCGAGTATGAGAAGTATGATGGTGGTGATTTCTTCTTATGGGATGATAATTAGGCCAGAATCGTCAGATGTGGAAAATTCAAACTGAAGCTACAAGGTGGAAGGATTAGATCACTTCTTAGTGTTCTGCATACTCCTGCATTCACCATAAATTTCATTTCCATAAGCAAGATGGATGATGGAGGTGTAAAAAAAGTGTTCAAGAAAGATACCTGCAATATGGTTCGGGGAGCACTAGTATTAATGTACGAAGTTCAGATTGGAACTCTATACAAGCTTCTGGGTAGCACTGTTATTGATGGGTGCAGCCGTTATGTGGTTCCTGAAAGTGGAGCAGAAATCCTAACAGTCTCTAGAGAAAAGACCATGCTATGGCATCAAAGGCTTCCACATATTGGAGAGAAGGGCCTTCGGATACTACATGGTAATGGTATGGTTGAAGGTATGTCTAAATTTTCTCTGAATTTCAATTTCTGTGAACATTATGTATATGGGAAGCAGAATTGGGTTAGTTTTCCTTCTGGTGCTAAGAGGGGGAACAATATATTAGAGCTTCTGCATAGTGATGTGTTTAGACGTGTGATCGTTCAATCACTAGGTAATTCTGTGTACTATGTTTCATTCATAGATGAATTCTGAAGGAATACATGGATATTTTATTGAGGAAAAAATCTGAAGTCTTTGAAAGATTTAAATAATTTAAGGCTCTGGTGGAAAACCAGACAGAGTAGAAGATAAAGGTGTTGAGGATAGATAATGGATGATAGTTATGTAAGAAGGAATTTGAAGAGTTTTGTAATAAGTGTGGTATAGCACGGTAGAAGACTACTTCATACACACCTCAGAAAAATGGAGATACAAAAAGAGCAAAGATAATGTTGATGGAAAAGGCAATAAGCATGCTCAGTGGTACCAAGTTAGGATAGGAATTTTGGGCAGAGATAGTGGAGACTACATGTTACCTGGTTAACATATCACCTTCATCAGTGTTGGAGGATAAGAGTTCACATGAGGTATGGACTAGTAAGAAACCCTCTCTTACAAATCTGAGGGTATTTGGTTGTGATGCATATGTACATGATCCAAGGAGAAAATGACCAAGTTGGATAATAAATTTGAAAGGTGTGTCTTTATTGGTTATAAGGATGGTTTAAAATATTATAAGATTTGGAACCCGGAAACAAGGAAGGTTGTGTACAACCAAGATGTGGTGTTTAAAGAGGTTAAATATGTTTTTAAACATAAATTTTGACCAAAGGAACCTAAGAATATAGATTTTTAGTTAAATGAGGAAGAATAAAACTCTACAACAGAACAAGATTCAGAAGAGGAAGAGCGACAAAATCCATATATGAGAATATCAGTTTGAGAAAGAAGGAATTCAGAAAGGTATAGTCCATGTGCTTTATGTTCAAATTTTTCTTTAACTATCATTGATGATGATCCGAAAACTATTGGGGAGGTAGTGCATTTAGAGGATGGAAAACTATGGAAGGAGTCCATGGTTGATGAAATGACGTCCTTGAACAAAAATGAGGCACGAGATCTAGTGGAGTTTCCAATTGGAAGGAAGCCCATTGAGAGAAAATGGGTGTTTAAGAAGAAGATGAATGTAGAATGAAAGGTGGAGAAATAAAAAACTCAATTGGTAGCAAAAGGTTATTCCCAGGTGTTGAGAATTAATTTTGGTGATATTTGTTCTCCCATTTCCAAGGTTACATCTATTATACTACTTTATTTTGAGGTACAAGAGACGGATGTGAAGACAACATTTCTTCATGGTGGCCCGGAAGATGAGATCTACATGAAACAACTTGAAGGCTTTGTGGTGGACGGTAAAAAAGAACTGGTATGCAGGTTAGAAAAGTCTCCTTATGGGTTAAAATAGTCACCAAGGATGTGGCATCATAAATTTTATACATATATACGGGGACTTGGCTTCACCAGAAGCAAAGAGGATCATTGTGTGTATTTTAAATTAATTGGTGACTATGTTATTTATTTGGTCTAGTATGTGGATGATATGTTGCTGGTTGGAAATGACAAAGAAATTATCCTAGATTTGAAGACCCAATTGTTCTCCAAATTATACATGAAGGATATTGGTGCTACAAACTAGATTTTGGGCATGGAAATTTAGAGAGATCGGGAAAATAGGAAGCTCTTGTTAAACAAGAGGAAGTATGTCAAGACAATATTTGAGAGGTTAAATATGCAGAATAGTTAAGTGGCGAAGGTTCCTATTCCTATAGATGTAAAGATATATGTTGAACAATGTCCCATGACACAAGAAGAAGAGGAGGATATGTCACGTGTTCTATATCCAAGTGAAGTGGGTAGCCTTATTTACAGAATGGTATGTACTAGACCATACATTGCACATGCAGTCAGAATATTAGGCAGGTTTATGTCAAAACCAGGGAAGGAGCATTAGAGAATAGTGAAGCGGGTTTTCAGATATTTGCGTGGCACCAGTGATGATGGTTTGTGCTACCAAGGAAGACCAGGATTGGATAGAGTTTTGGAAATCGATGGATTTTTTGATGCATACTAGGCTGGAGATATAGATCAAAGAATATATAAAAGTGGGTATGTGTTTAGCCAATTTGGACGTGTAGTCATTTGTATGAGTAAAAGACATTCTGTAGTGGTTCTTTCAACTACAGAGGTAGAATACATCGCAGTCACTCATGTAAGCAAGGAAGTAGTTTGGTTGCAGAGTTTTTTTCAAGTATTAGCTTGGTGCGGTGAGCTATAAGGATAGAATATGATAGCCAAAGTGAAATATTCTTGGCTTAGAACCTTTCTTATCATTCAAAGACAAAGCATATTAATGTTCAATATGACTTTGTGGGAGATATGGTTGAGGATAAAAATGTGTTGCTAGTAAAGATGGACACTTTGAAGAATGTTGCAGATGCATTGGTGAAGTATGTGAGCAATGAGAAGCTCTCTTGGGGTAGAGAAAAAATTGGCGTTGCAAGTTTGTACCAATGATTAAGCTCTCCTTTGGCCTCCTGTGGATATAAAACAAAAAGTGGGGGAATGTTGGGTGTGTGTTACATTATTTCCATGATTAGAAGTATGCACGAAGGGGGGGGGGGGGGGGGGGGTAAGAGGAGGGTGGAAGAGCCCCTATGCTTGCCCTGGGCATAATAGGAGGGTCATAGGGGGGTACCAACCCCCCTTGTCGGTGGTTTGGCAAGGGGGCAGAAACCCTCTGCACAAGGTTCTTGGTAGTGCCCCGAGAAATTTTTTTTTGACCCTATATTAGGTGGGTTGACTTGCCTATGGTTTTCTACATGGGTTTACACATGTTTTTGGGCATGATGATTTTATGCTAATGGTATTTTGTAGATGATCAAGACTTCATAAATTTTGATCAAAATTCAAAGTTACAAGATTGGGTTGAAACTAGGATGGTTGTGTAGATCTCATCTTCCTGATTTCGGTGCCGTCAACGTTTCAAAAAACTAATGCCGTATGAGGGAGATATCACGTTCGAATCGAAATGCCATACAAGTAAATTTTTTATAGTTTCACCAGGTTTGTCTAGGATGCACAGTCATCAAGTTGGAGGTACATTCAGGAAAAAGAGAATATTTTGAAGAATATTCCTTCCTCAAAACCAATCTGTAATATTCCAAAAATTTAGCCTTCATCTAAATGGAATATTATAATTGGTTTTATCACTAGGTAGGTGAATAAGTGGGTGGGGAGAACCATAAAACCCATTTATAAGGACTAATAACACTCCTAATGTGAAAGGAGGAATAATAAGCAACTGGATTAAGCACCTTTGGGTGTGAACAGGGATTGGATCATGTTGATTCAGTCAACTTTGACCAAATCAACAACGCTGTCATAGAGGAGTGGTCTTTATGATGAGACAATGCAGTTTTAGTGGAGGACAAATTGCATGAGCCTAGTGGCAAGTATGGATGGGACCCAATGTGAGGAGACTCTCATGCTATATATGGAGGGATAGCAACCATTTTTATTCATGTTTAGATTATCATTTGATATTGGTCTGTTTAGACTTTTGCTTCCTCTTGCTATTTAGGAGGGTTGTTGTGATATTTAGCAAAAGGGTGTTCTTAATCGGGAGTCCCTACCTCATCCTCAGGGAGGGAGATGTTCTTTGAGCTAAATTTCCTCATTCTGGAATTTTGGCCAAGCTACCTCCTTCAGCTATAGCACAGTTTCTATTTAGAGTTGGGTTGCATTGCAGGGTGCAACAAAGGAGGATCACATTGAGCCACTTCTGGGATTTTTTTCAGTGGAGAGGTAGCCTATCCATTGGAGGATCAGCAAGGAGGGCTCCTGAGAATATTTCCACATCTTTGGCATCAGGCCAACCATCTACCATCCCTCACAGCGTAGTCACAATTCTGAACTGCGTTATTTTTGGAGGCAGTTGTTGGGAGGGTTCATTGAGCTCATCAAGAGAGTCTATTTCTGAGTAGAGGGGTCAGCCTTATATTTAGAAATACCATTGGAGGATTACATCATTTCAGATATTTCATAGCCTCATTGTATTCAAATCCAGTTTGCAGTGACATCTCAACCCTCGTGTTTTTTGTCACATTATACATTTCTCGGTATTTCTAGCAATCTTTTCCGGGTTGGCTAGAAATCATGTATTAGATCCCACAACTTCTTTTTTGGGAATTTTTTTTGTTTCTATCATCCATATTTCATTCATTTATGTTTATAAAATTAGCTAAACGGATATAGATAGTGTTGTCACTACTCTCTAGCATTCTATACAGTTGCAGCAACTCATATGCTGATTATTCCATCGTTGAAGGCTTGTTCTTATTGATTGAGTGGCTTGTCCCTCATGATATTTTTTTTATATTGTTTCTGATATATTAAAAAAATTATGGCTGCATATTGATCCCTCTCATTTCATGTTCAGATTTTTTGTGCTTTACATTTTATGAGCTATATTGCTACTATTCCCATTTTGGAATATTCAGTGGTATCAAAGAATAATCTTGGCTTAGCCTGTGCATTCAAGACATTATGCCATTAGAAGGAGAAGCTTATTATCATAGAAAGGAGAAGATGTAAAGAAGAAAAAAAGGAAAGACACCATTATTTGGAGAAATGAAGGAAGAGAGGATCTCCTAGATTTTTTTCCGAACTATGAAAGATATCAAAGAATATCTCATGGAGATGAAAGGGGAGAAGTGTAGAATATTTCCAAGAGAGTTTGAAGGTGAAACAAACCATATATATTCACATAATGGGTGTGATAATTCAGCCACAAATGCATATCCACAATGCATTTTATTTCCCGCATTCACTCCAAGAAGGATGGAGGAAGAAGATGCACCAAGGGTGGAGGCCTTGAGTGACTATCTTCAGGAGTATGAGTCTCAATCATGGAGATTCAAAAGGAACTTGGACGTCCAAGGGTTTTTCCAACTCAAGGAAGATAGAAGATCTAGAAATTATAATAGAATCAAGAGAGGTAGAATATTTCTATCTAACTTTGATGGATCAACAAAGTGCACAGCCAAAGCTTGGGTGGAGGAGCTAGATTAATATTTTCAGCTACACCAAGTTTCAGAAAAAGGAGGCCATTGGAGTAGCAGCGCTGCACCTCAAAGGTATGGCCCATGATTGGTGGTTTTATAGTTTTGATTCATTTTATCATGCAAATGTAAACACTTATGCAGGGTTCACTAATAAATTAGTGTGGATATTTGATCTTAAACATTGTAAAACATCTCTTGTTGAACCCAAAAACTCAAAACCTTTGCATGAGTTGGAGAGATTTATTTTTCCAACTCCACTCCATAATTTTGTTGAAGGGGATGGAAACATGCATGATAACTTTCCAAGGACAAGATCCCCACTTCCTGAAGAGCCCTCTTCTATAGATGAAGACATGGAGGTTCCTCCTTCAGGGGAAGACCAAGATCAAGGGTCTCTCATTGATGATGAGGAATTCTCACATATTGATGAACAGGATGAGCAAAGAAGAGCTAACAGTGATGTACCATCAGGAGGAGATCCATCACCACATGCATATGGGAAGGGAGACATTTTTTCCATTAGGGGATCCCTTGTGTCTTTGCAAGGAGTTCCAAATGATCCAACATATGGGAACCAAAACACAATTCTGAAGTAGCATGCATCAGTTATTATGGGTTGTGAATATTCTGAGATGGATGAAGAGAAGGATCAACATCAAGGGATGATAATAATTCACCCTTATTTATTTTGGGAGGTTTCTACACAAAAGAAGAAGACTGTATTTCACAGTGAATGCCACTCATATATACAGTCCACTTCAGATTTTGATCTCTCACTACATGGAGGAATTCCACTGGGGAGGCCACCAAATCTAGAGTTGGTGAGAGAAATCTTGCCATTTGGTTCACCACTCTTAGATTTCGGAGGGGGTAAGACCTTGGAGGAGTCCAGTACAGTGCAGAGAGTTTGGGATAGACTAAAGGAGGAAAGAGACATTCTCCCATTTTCAGCATCACCCACTGTCACTACATATACTACGCTGACAGAAGTTGCTACAATGATGGAGGATGGGACCTTCATGGTGAAAGGGAGATGTTCCATGGATTTGGAGAAACATAGGGTACTTCCTTTGAGGAAGTAATCCTCCATACATTGGAGTAAATGGAGCCCACTCATGCTAACATTAGCCAAGATCAAGAGGTTCTTTTTGGATGGTAGCTTCTCATGGGAGGCCAACCTCCAAAGGTTACCACTTCTATTTGAGCATGAGCAGCTGCATGATGGGCATGGAAGAAATTTGGAGGATGACTTTGGCATGAGGGATGTCAAAGGAGAAGATAGCAGCATGTGGGGAGCTCCACATTTCAGATCGTCAATGTTGTATCTTAGGAGTATTATCCATATTGGTGGTCTCAACTCTTGGTAGAGTACTCCAAGGATCTTCGTGCTTGCATGATTCTTGATGACATGGAGTGAGATGATAGATACATGGTGGTTGGATAGTTCATCTATTTTTGTGGCAGAGTCTTCTTGACTACATTTTTTGAGCTGAAGAGGAAGCTACTACATGGAGCACATGTGGACTTTCTTTCCATGCACTTTGATGCATTTCATTCTTTAATGGAGGAGTTCACTTGGGAGGGCATCTAGAATGATATATTTAAGCATATGGAGAGATGCATAGCCTGGATATTGATAAATAGGATGTCACAGCCACTTCCCTACTCATTGGGGGTGAGGGAGAATTTTCAATTGAGCCATTTCAACTCAAGGTCCAAAGTACATGGTAGAGAAGGTACAATTTTTCATTATGATTTGTACTTCTTCACTTTATATGAGCACCATGTTGTACCAAGGAGGATCATACATTATTACACATTATATTATGATGTACTTAAGGCCAATTACAACATTGAGGTTGGTTTTTTTATTGGTGGTTTGTGGGGGAGGAAACATGATTCTTGGTGTGCACCATTGGCAGAAAAAAAGTGGTTGCAAGGGCACTTGTTATTCTTTGTTTTGAGGTAGGAAAGGGATGCCCTGCACTGGTTCCATGTGTGGAACTATGATCCACTTTCCGGTTGTCATATGGTAGCTTTTTTTCATTGGTTTTTGCTTCCATATATTGCTGATATTTTTATATTCATGGGGAGATTTGTTTGGAGAGTGGGACAAAGGTTGGAGGTGCCCATTGGGAGTATGATTCTCCCTACTTTACATGTTGTATGCTTCAGAAGAAACAATGGGAAAACCATGATTGTCATACTACATCTCTTTTCTTCATGTGGGAGGAGCCATTTGGAGAACTTGAGTTCTTGGAGGAGGCAATTCATGGCTGATTTGTTTGGTGGGGTAACTTGGTTCATTCTTGGTGGCCATGGCATTTCAGCCCAAGATCATAAACAACCCCATACTTACCATTAATGGAGACAGAAACAACTTGGATGGGAAAATCTAAACTCTCCATGCAGCCCCAACACATTGCACAAACTAGGCGTTGAGGATTTATTTGATGAGCTACCTAAAATGTCTCATTTCATTTGGATGATAGCATGGGTATGGGAGCCTCTCATTTGGGATGAGATTCCATATTTTTATGATCACTCCTACCTTGAGAAGGCCATTGGAAACCATGAAGGTTTCCACTTACACATTCCACTTTCTCATGATGTACACCATTTCGTTTTGCATACTTGGGAGGAACCATTGGAGGGAAGATTTATTGCAAATTATGTTGAGTTGTGGTGGGAACTATTGATGAGGATTCCAGAAGAAGAGGAAGGGAGGAATTTTTCTCCACCTTTACAGTTTCTTGAGGACAAGCAACATCTTGGAGGGGAGGACTGTAATATTCCAAAAATTTAGCCTTCATCTAAATGGAATATTGTAGTTGGTTTTATCACTAGGTAGGTGAATAAGTGGGTGGGGAGACCCATAAAACCCCTTTAAAAGGAATAATAACACTCCTAATGTGAAAGGAGGAAGAATAAGCAGTTGGATTAGGCACCTTTGGGTGTGAACGAGGATTGGATCATGTTGATTCAGTCAACTTTGACCAAATCAACAACGTTGTCATAGAGGAGTGGTATTTATGATGAGGCATTGTAGTTTTAGTGGAGGACAACTTGCATGAGCTTGGTGGAAAGTATGGATGGGACCCAGTGTGAAGATACTCTCATGCTATATATGGAGAGATAGAACCATTGTTATTCATGTTTAGATTATCATTTGATATTAGTCTGTTTAGACTTTTTCTTCCTCTTGCTGTTTAGCAGGGTTGTTGTGTTTTTTAGCACAAGGGTGTTCCTGATCAGGAATCCCTACCTCATACTCAGGGATGGAGAGGTTCTTTGAGCTGAATTTCCTCATTCGACATTTTGGCCAAGCTACCTCCTTCAGCTACAACATAGTTTCTGTTTAGAGCTGGGTTGTGTTGCAGGGTACAACAAAGGAGGATCACATTGAACCATTTCTGGGCTTGTTTTTCAGTGGAGAGGTAGCCTATCCATTGGAGTATCAGCAAGGAAGGCTCCTGAGCATATTTCCACATATTTGGCATCAGGCCAACCATCTATCATCCCTCACAGTGTACTCATAATTTTGAACTGTATTATTTTTGGAGGCAGTTGCTAGGAGGGTTCATTGAGCTCATCAAGAGGGTCTATCTCTGAATAGAGGTGTCAGCCTTCTATTTAGAAATACCATTGGAGGAGGAAATCATCATTTCAGATCTTTCATAGCCTCATTGTATTTAGATCTAGTTTGTTGTGAAATCTCAACCCCCGGGTTATTTTTCACATTGTACATTTCTCGGTATTTCTAGCAATATTTTCCGGGTTGGCTAGAAATCATGTATTAGAGCCCACATCTTCTTTTCTGGGCATTTATTTTGTTTCTATCAGCCATATTTCATTCATTTATGTTTACATCAGCAACTACACTAATATAGATAGTGTTGTCACTGCTCTCCGACATTCTATACAGTTGCAGCAACTCATGTGCTGATTATTCCTATCATTGGAGGCTTGTTCTTATTGATTGAGTGGCTTGTCCCTCATGATATTTTTGTATATTGTTGCTGATATATTAATAAAATTATGGTTTCATATTGATCCCTCTCATGTAAAGTTCATATTTTCTATGCTTTACATTTTATGAGCTATATTGCTGCTATCCCATTTTGGGATATTACACAATCAATGAATGACAAGTGTAAATTTTTCATTTGGTACGGAGTTTGGGAGGACCAATTAAAGGGTGCCATGTGGCTAGCCCTAAGGCTGCCACCTGTCCCCTAAATGGTGTGGTAAAATTTTGTTGGAGGCCACAGGAATCGACCCCTAGACCTCCCGTGGGCATGCACAATTCTTTACTGCCAGAGCTGCACATTTATTCTTAACTCTATACTGTTGCAGGTTCTATTTAAATATTAATGAAATCACGGTTGGGGGTTGGGAAACGCCGGCGGTCCTAACTTGCCAGCAGTTCCGTGGAGGTTTTTTCACATAGAAAACAAGAAACGTTACGTTGAAGCAAGTGTTAACCCGATAGTTCAACCGCCAGCAGTTTCGTGGTATGGCACATGGCCACATTTAAATTTTTACACCATGCAGTTAACGATAACCCACCGCATTAACCGGAGTTCAATTGTTTTCAACCAAAATTTTTTGTCGAGTTCCACCGACCATTATGGCTAGGCCGCAGGTTTGGGTTTGGCATGTCGCAACCCCAACCACTAACTTTAAATGTTGCAGTTAAATTAGGCGGCAGTTTAGTGGTGCGCCTAGAAAATAGCAGAATATGCTAATTTATCTCTAGTTAAGTGGAGTTCTCCACTTTTAATCGAACGTTTCTAGGTGAAACTGGGAAAAAGAGTAGGAGACTCTATTTTTGCCCATTATGAGTGAATGAAAAGTCATTTTTTAATATTTGGAGCATTCTGGAGCCATTGGTGCAGATAAAACAACCATTAGAGAACTATAGCTACATGTAATAGCAAAATATTCAGCATAATGAAAGGTGGACATGTCATTGGGAGCTCGACCAGCAGATGTCGACCAGGAGGGGTGAACTTATTCATCATGCATGTTGTGAAAATTTCATGTGGTGACTTATTTCTTTGTTTTACACTGTTGCGCAGTGTATTTTATGCTTGTTTTATTCTTCTAATTCACTAAAAATCATATGCATTTCATGGACAAACACCCGAATCCTTATGAAAACTAATGAAATGATTATGCACATGTTTTTAAACTGAAAAGACACTTATCACAACAAACCTAATACAGTCATTTGGGATCAGATTGGTATCAAAGCTAGATTTTTTTCTCTACTGTTGTTTAGTGCAAAGAATTGTTTAACTATTTTGCAACTTTTAGATGCTTACAAGGCTCAAGCTCAAAAGAGGAGAAGGAAAATTGGTGGAAGCAGAAGGGTCTCAAGAAGAGCCAAAGAAAAGGAGATCAAGATTGCCACAATACCCACCACCTAGTTCACCTCCTAAAGAAGCAAAAGCTTCATTAACTTATGCCTCAAGAGGAAGGAGAAATCCATGAAGAAGTTGATCCCAAGTAGGAAGAAAGAGAGTTTAGGAAGGAATTTCTTGACATGACTAAGATGGTTAGAATCCTTTATCAAGAAAGGAGTGAGAGACTAGAAGGAGAAGGATCTAAACTTCACAAGGAAGGACAAGGATATTCAAGAGGTGACCATGATGAAGATAAGTCAAAGAAGGGAAATGGAGGAAATGGAGGCAATGGAGAGCCATCATCCTCACCCTCATCATCATCATCCTCTACTTATTCTTCAGTACATCAACCACACAAGTCAAAGAGCACTAGTAAAAGTCCTTTTTTTAAAACTTCATGTTAAGTTTGAATTGCCAATGTTTAATGGTGAAGTCAATGCAAAAAAGCTTGATAATTGGATTACGAAATTGTAGGTCTATTTGATAATACAAAACCTTCAAGATGATGATACCAAAATCCAATTAGTTTCATTGAGAATGGTAGGTGCAGCACTTGTTTGGTGGGAAGCCAAGACAAAGGAGTAAGCCAAGAAGCATGGTAAGATTATTCTATCATGGTCATATTTCATTACTGCTATGAAACACCAGTTTTATCCATTATCTCATATTCAGAAATCCATCATGAACTGGCTAAACTTTAGGCAATTAAAGGGACAAAATGTGCAAAAATACACCCAAGAATTTAGGAGAAGAGCACTCTTATT
The DNA here is from genome assembly GCA_034641835.2 of Pinus albicaulis. Lineage (NCBI taxonomy): Eukaryota > Viridiplantae > Streptophyta > Pinopsida > Pinales > Pinaceae > Pinus > Pinus albicaulis. Next base: position 1,341,376,202 of record CM076584.1, on the reverse strand, counting down.
AGGGGTATATTTGCAAAGCCAAGATACTTTTCTCAAGTACATAGGAGGCTTACATAGCTACCTAAAAAATATTATTCTCAAGTTTAACCCCACCAGTCTAGATGAAGTATGTGTTCAGGTCACACATCTAGAAGCTAAAGGGAAGAACATTTCTGAAGAGGGTAGGAAGAAACCTTTTAAGGGTAAAGCCAAAGAGAAGACCTCAAAAGGTTAAAAAAAAAAGAATGCATCTGTTAAGAAAGAGGTAGAAAAAGTGGTTTCTAAAAATTGTTCAAAATAATGCCATAATGAAACTCATTGTTGGAAATTACATCTTGAAATGAGGCCAAAGAAACCCAATAACAAAGGGAAACAGAAAACCGTTGCTAAGCTCAACATGATTTAGGAACTGATTCAGGTGATGAATCTATGATTACAACCATAAGATTGAATAATATGAAGGGAAAATAAATTGAAACTAAACCGAGTATGATTACATCAAACTGTCACATAAACACTTCAAATGAACAAGAAATAATAGAATTGTTTCATGTAAGGGTCATATCCAAGCATACCAAAATTGACACATTGTTTGACAGTGGGTCACAAGAAAACTTAATCTCCGAAGACTTGGTCAAGAAACTTAACCTTGAGACCATACCACATCCAAAACCATATCCATTGGGATGGATTTGTAAGGATTCAAATCTACAGGTTTCAAAGAAATTCATATTGAGGTTTGCAATCACTGCAAAATTTTGTTGACATAGTTGAATTAGATGTGGTTCTGCTTGAAATCACTAGTATTGTATTAGGGACTCCTTACTTTTATGACGGGAAATCGATATTCCATCGCCATGATAACAAGTATAATTTATTGAAAGATGGAAAGGAGTTCATTGTTAGAGAACATTGCAAGAAGACAAACATTTCTATGGTAAATGTTGGACAGGTAAAGAGGCTGGTAAATTCAAGTAAGAATTTTTTTCTTCTTATGATTAAGCCTAAAGATGATATTTATCATGAATCTTTTGAGGGATTTGATCCTAAGTTGAAATCATATTTATATGATGTAGTTAATGGGCATCATGAGATGTTTCAGGAGCCAACAATATTTCCTCCAAAAAGAGAGATTCAACATGAGATTCAATTGCAACAAGATTGTCCTCTTCCAAACATCGGTATGTATTGCATGTCGATAATGGAGAATGCTGAAATAAATAGGAAAATCAAAGAGATGTTGGATAAAGGAATCATAAGGCCAAGCACCTCGCCATGCGGTTCACCCATAGTCTTGATACCAAAGAAACATGGGACTTGGTGCATGTGTATAAATTTTCAAGCTTTGAAGAAGATTATATTGGTAAAAAATTGTTACCCATTGCCAAGAATAGATGATTTGTTTGATCAGATGAAAGAAGAAATTTTTTTCACTAAGTTATATTTACGAAGATAATATCATCAAGTAAGAATCGCAGAAAGTGATATATGGAAAACTGCATTCAAAACCAAACAAGGACTCTTTGAGTGGCTAGTTATGCCTTTTGGTTTGTGTAATGCACCGGAAACTTTCATGCGTGTTATGGATAGTGCTTTGCGTCCATCCTTTGATGAATTTGTTTTTTTCTACTCAGATGAAATTTTAGTTTTCAGATAAACAAGAGAATATAATGTCTTTCATGTGAATAGAGTGCTTAATATTTTGAAGAAAGAGAAATTGTTTCTTAATATGTCAAAGTGTGAAAGAATTTTTTGGTCTATTTTGGAAATATTGTAGGAGGAGGAGAATTGAGGATTGATCCTTCTAAAGTGGAGGCCATTGTAAATTGGCCCACACCCGAAACACTAACCGAGGTAAGAATTTTCTTAGGTGGATCCCAATATTGGAGAAATTTTATTGCTAATTTTTCTTCCATCGCAGCTCCTATGCATGCATGACAAGTGTGAAGAACAACTTCCAATGGGGAGGCAAAAAACAAAAAGCTTTCAAAGCTTCAAAAGACAAGATCAGTTCAGCTCCAGTCCATGCATTACTAAATTTAAGACATCCATTCAAGATTCAAATGGATGCTAGTGATTATGCCATGGGCGCAGTACTTTTGCAGCATGGTAAGCCTATCGCTTTTCATTTTGAAAAATTTAATGGTGTTGTAGCTAATTATCCTAAATATGAAAAATAACTATATACATTTTTACAAAGTGTCAAGAAGTAGAAACACTACTTGATGGGTAAAGAGACTATTGTACACACCGATCAACAACCATTACAGTACTTGCAGTCGCAAACAAAATTGCAGCAATCAAGGCACTTCAAGTGAATGGGATTTCTTCAATAGTTTCACTTGGTTATTTTCAATAAATTTGCATACATTCTTTCAAGACCAATCATTATTGCATCTAATTCACTCAAAAATTATTCTATTGTACATGAGAGTTACATAGAACAATATGCACATGACATTGATTTTAAAGATGTGTATGCTAGTTTGAATGAAGGGAATCTCTTAAAAATTTGTTTTTTCATTTGGGCAATATATGTATTCCACAAGGAGAGAGGCTAAGTGTCATGAGATAAGCTCATTCATCTCTTATTGTTGGACACTTTGGCGTAAGAAAAATAGTGGTGCATCTACATAGGTATTGCTATTGGCCTCACATGGTGGATAGTGTGTCACATTTTATAAGAGGTTGTTCTATATGTGCAAAAAGTAATCCTAGTAATAGGAATATTTGATTGTACACACCCCTACTGGTACCATCAAGGGCATGGGAGAGTGTCTCCATGGACTTTTTTGGAGGTCTACCAATGTCAAGAAAGAAACATGATTATCTTTATGTAGTTGTGGATAGATTCAGAAAAATGTGTATACATATGCCATGTAAGAAAACCATTACTACTGAACAAACTGCTAAACTTTATTTTCAACATGTTTGGGTTCACTTTGGATTGTGAACTTCTATTGTTAGTGACAGGGATTTCAGTTTCATTGGGAATTATTGGTCAAATCTATGGAGAATGATGGACACAAAATTGAAAAAGATTATTGTTTTCCATCCACAAACAGATGGAAAAACCGAGCTGGTGAATAGAACCATTTTGTATCTATTGAGAGGATATTGCAGCAAACATCCTAAGTTGTGGGATGAAAAACTGAATTACATTCAACATGCTTACAACTGGGAAAAACACTCTTCTACACAAACCTCACCTTTTGAAGTATGCTTTGGGTATTTGTGAAAATTTCCATAGACTTCATCTTTGGGAAGGATGTTGCAATTGATGGCCATAATGACATTGATAAGGCTTGAAAGTTCATTGAGAAAATTCAAATTATACATCAACAAGTTCAAGAAAAACTTGAGAAGAGTCAAATAAAATACAAAGAGAGGCATGAAAAACATCGTGTTGATCACAAGTTTCAAGAGGGAGATGAGGTATGGTTTCACATTATCAAAGAAAGGCTGAAAGGGGAAGGTAAAAAGCTCAAACCCATTCACTATGGTCCTTTCAAGATCATAAAAAAGGTTGGTAATAATGCATTGTAACTTGACTAGACTTCTTATATGCAAATGTATTCAATTTTTAATGTTGAAAACTTACGCTTGTATGAGCCACCTTTGATCGATGATCAAGGAAGTGATGTTCAACTACCTTCTATTGAAGATTTATCGCTAGAAATTCTAGATGAGCTCAAAGAAGATACAACTCTTGACAGGAGGACAAGCGCTGTTAGAAAATTAAATATTACAGAGCAATGCAACATATAAAATATGCGGAAAACACAAGCACACAAAACACATAAAACCAAAGAGACACATATATATGTGGTTCACCTAGTTTGGGCTACATCCACCCCGAGCAACCAGTCCTTCGTTTCTATTATCCAGCAAAAATAAAGAGACACAACCTACATCAGGTCCACTGTAATATCCTCTGTTCTCTCTCACAGTCTCCCTATCTGTTTCTCACACTGAGAATACACATATAATACATAGCCGCAATACAATACCCTCATACAAGCGAGGGGTTTCCTTATAGGGGAAAAACCCTAAACTAAAAATAACTTCTACCATCAAATCATCCACCTAATGAATGGCCCAGATTGAATGGAAATTACTATACTTTTACAAGGCAATTTTACATCTGTTTTTAGCTACGGTGGCACTGCCCCCGAAACCCCTCACCAAGGGGGGGGCTCCATAAAGTCGCAGCCACCCTGCCTGGACCCCCTAGGCAGCATTTAATTACGGGTGGCATTGCCACCCCCATTAAGGTATAGGGGTCCAATGCTGTGATACAAAATAAACAAGATAATCAGGCTCCACACCCAACAATCTCCCACTTGGAGACTGATTGTAGCAACTCCACCGCTGCTTCATTTGATGGAAAATGACTCCTCTTTGGACCTGATTGTTTCTCATCTTCATAATCATCCTTGAAGACCAATTTAAATTGAGCATAATCTCATTTTCTCCCTGTTTACAACTTTTTTTAGCATATCTGCAAGATTCTGGCTAGTGTGTATCTTTTCCAACTTCAACTGTCCATCTTCCAATGCTGACCGTATGTAGTGGTACTTGAGCTGTATGTGTTTAGTCCTGGAATGAAATGTTGAGTTATTTGCAAGATGAATGGAACTTTTGCTATCACTTTATAATGTGCCCATATCATGCTTCTTACCCAATTCATCAATAAACCTTTGTAACCAAATCATTTCTTTACTAGCCTCTGTAGCAGGAACATACTTAGCTTCTATTATTGAAAGTACAACAACACTTTGGAATTCTGAAACCCAACTGATAGTTGTTCCACCTATAGTAAATACATATCTTGTAGTGCTCTATAATGTCCCAAATGGGGAAATTTCTGATCCATCGAGAACATCTTAGATGTTCCTATTCTTTTCCCACCTCCGGGAGTATTAACAATCAACACTGAACTATTTCAGAGATTTACTGTAGGGGAATTTACTATATATTTCACCTTCACAAGGAAGGATGAGATCCAGAGGCTACCTAGCCCACTAGCAGACTCTGCTAGTAGAACTTGTCGAAGGCTAATAATTCCCTTCAAGGAATTTTTGCACCAGCTGTCCATGAAGACGTTGTATAAGGAAGCCCATATGAAAATAAGGCCATCCAATGCTGGGATCCCTTGGAATACATCTGATACAAACTCCCTACAAAATATAAGCCCAAAGAAATAACCCTAAGGGGGTTATACAGATCTCCCACCAACAAGTATACTGAAATAATGCTCAATGAGAAACCCTTCAGCAGTATTAAACCTCCAACATGTAAAAAAAGTGAAATAATGACTCATACAATATGAGAAGAGAAAAAATATGATCCATAATGTGTAGCAGGAGATATTATACAAAACCCTTGAGGAAAATACCTCTCAAGGTGAGTGCAATTCAGCCTCAAAGGACAATGTACAAACAATGAAGGAAATACACTGCTACATGACCTAGCTACTCTGTCACTGCACATTCTATGAGGGAAAATGACTGAAAACTGATATATATAAGATAATATGACATGAAATGCTCAAATAAATATGGGGGAACAAGATCTCAACCCCAGAAAACATTATTGCATCAATCCTCCAAGGGATTGTCTAAAATACATAAAACACCAAAATGTCAGAGTTACAGTGTAGCTGCTGCAACTCAAATATGATACAACATAGGAGAAGGGAATAGATGCTGCAATGACAATGAAAACTCCTCCAATGATCTCCAAAGTGAAGGAGCTGATCTCCTTCCTGAACATTGCACTCTCTAGTGCACACAATTATCTCCTCCTGCAAACCCTCTCAGATAATAACGTTGTAGGAGAAGGGAATGCGCTGGGCATGAGAAGAAAAAATGGCCCAATGCAAATATCTGCAATAAAAGGCTCCGAAATTTCCTTTCCTAATCTCCTGGAGGAAGAGATGCCTTCTCCTCTACAGAACAAATCCGGAAGTGAGATGGAAATGGTCGCTCACTGCAACACCAACAACTCCAACATTATCTTGCTGCAAGAATAACGCAGTAGCTGTAGATGACTACTTTGGCCTCAAGCCATGATGTGAGGAATATGAAGAACAATCTCTCCAAGGCCTCCCATGGAAGAGAAGGGAATTCCTAAATAGGAATCCCTCTTGTGCTAAACAACAACAAGTTGAAGAGAGCTTCAACTTCAAATTCTATCTTCAAAACTGATCTCCACAATTCTCTCCTTCATATTTTATGCAATGTGTGCATAGACCCCACTCAGATTAGTGTTTCTCTCATTTGAATTTCCCTCCACTCCAACTACGCAATCTTCTTGTGTAAGCTTCCGCTTTTAGGGTACGTTGTTGACTTGGTCAAACATGGCCTAGCTTGCTTGCCTTTGGCCCCTTTTCACACTTGGGCTGCTAACTTAAGCCACTTAAGTGACTTTTTGCACCATAGGAGTGTTTATTAAAATGTTACATGGGTCCTGTCACCCATTTTATTTCTTTTATTAAAATAAAAGCAAGATTAATGTCCCAAATACTTTATTGCAAAATTTAGGACATTACAGTCCTCCCCTCCCAAAACTTGCTTGTCCTCAAGCAAGAGCAAGGATGAGCTGAAAAAGGTTCTCCACTCAAGGCATGGAGTCTGAAATATCCTCTTGTAGATCCTCCATCCTCAAGCAATCAAGAAAAATGAGTCAACCTCCAACTATGCAACTCCTGAAAGTACTCCTCCACCTTGTGCTCATGAGAAATAGGTGGGCTAAATTTCTGAACTTGGTAAGCTTCATAGCCTACCCCACACTGTCCTCTTTGCACTTAGGATTTATGTGGAGTGAAATCTGAACTTGGGCTGCAATAGTGTTTCCTTCAAGAGGCAAAAATGAATTCTAGATCCTCAAAGATCTCTCCTCCAACGCTGCAAATAAAGCTAGTCCAAATTACCTCATATGTGATGAGTTGGAAGTCATCCACATATGGAATCCAAACAACATATGGTCCACCTCATGGAAAAAACACATGGATGCACATGGTGACCATATCATCTTCCATACCCCCCCTTGGAGCATGTCCTGCAAAAGAATAGAGGTTTTCTTACCCAAAGGGCACATCCACCCAATGAGTCTCTCCCTCCTCAAGATACATATGGGGCTACTACTGATATATGGCTGAAATAAATGGCCTTCATGAGAGACCCAAGCCACCCCATCAATCATACAAACCATGAAATGCCTCCTCCAAAGTTTTGAACTCTCCAAATAACTCCTCCCACATGAAGGAAAGAGATGAAGCTTGGCAATCATGGGCTGCCCATTGCTTCTCCTGAAACATACAATATGCGAAATAGGGAGAATCATACTCCCAATTGGAGTCATCAACTCATATCCCACTCTCAAAACAAGCTCCCCATGAACCAATAAAAATCTGCAATTCATGGAAGCAAAATCAATAGAAGCAAGTTGTCTTATGACAACTGGAAAGTGGATCATTGTTCCACCAAGGGAACCTGCGCAGTGCACTCCTGGCCTGCATCAAAATGAAAATAACAATTTCTTTACAGCCACTTGTTTTCTACCACATTCATCCTACAATATGGGAACATGAAAACAAAATTTGGTGCCAAAGGTGCACACCAAAACTATGTGGCTTTCCCCCAGAAACCACCCATAAGATGGCCAGCATTCTTGCTGCAATAGACCATCAGTATAGCTGAAAAATAGTGTACAAGAAGGAAGGATCCTCCTTGATATAACATGATGATCATAAGAATAATATAGCATAAGACATTAAACCAATGGTTACCCCCCCCCCCCCCCATCATGCACTTTGGTCTTTGAGCTAAAAATGGCTCAAGTGAAAGCTATCCCTTAATGCAACATAGTAGGGAAGTGGTTGTGCCAACCATCCCATCATCCTTGGGCTATGCATCTAGCCAAATGCTGATATACATCCATTAGGAAGCCTTCCCAAGCGGACACCTCCATTAATGAAGAATATGCATGAAAATGCATGAAAGAAGAACCCAACATTTCTGCATGTAGATTTCTCTTCTTGTGTTTGTACAACCAAGCCAAGAAAGTCAAAATGTAGTGAGAAATGCTTCCCTCCATTACTCCTTCATGCTCATCACCTACATGCCTCCAAAAATACATCACTTGTCAAGTGGCTTGAGAACAATCCAACAAGTAATCCAAGCTCTCAAGTGACAGCGCTGCTGGCCTTTGGAGTAGGGCCACTGTCATCTCAAAGCCTCCCTCTTTGACATGAATCTTGCCAATGACTCCTCCCATCATGTTGCTATAAATGTAGTGCCCCTCCCATGAAGAAGGTGCTACTTGGCCTCCAAGATCAAAGAGAAATCCTCTTGCACTATGCTAGTGTCTCCTCTTGCTTCCGCAACATGCAACAAAATATGAGAAACAAGAATGTTTGCTACTCCCTCATACTTCCACCATACCCAATCTGAAATGGGAACATAATGAGTGGTAAGAGAAATTTCATCCCATCATGATGCACCCATTCTCTCCTTTTTGTCTGTCAAGAGAAACAATTGTGAAATGGTCCTGGGACCTGTGGGTTATGGATCCTCCACATTTCCGTTGGGCACACTCCATCCATAAGGCTCTACTCTCTTGTGTAAGTATCCTACCACTTGGTATCTCCTTCACAAGAGCTACCATTGTCCCAAAACAAATTTCTCCCTCTGCATTTCATGGGACACTAAAATGCAATCTCCTTCATGACAAAATTTCAAAACCCCATCCTCACATGTGATGCATGGCTCAGCAATGGTGCATGAGGATGATGAGGGTTTCTTCCTAAAAATGGCACAGCGTGGAGAAATTTCCTTCCTCAAGACAATCAGTATGTAATAATATGCAATCCTCCATGATAGATACAAACTCATACATACCTTGGAGAGATTTGGAAGAATCTTGCTACGAGAGTCTCCTCCTCAAATGTGTTGGATGCCTCAATAGCTGAAGGTGGAGGTTGCTCCTCCATGAATGTAACAGCGCTGGCATGTGCCTCTGGTGGTGAGGGCTCCTCCCTCCTTTGGCCAAATATTCTGCTCAAGATCTGAGAAAAATCAACAAGAGTAGAAACCCTTGCATGCCTCCCATGGCTGGACCACCAAGCTCTTTCCTCTTCCTGCTGAAAAAATGTGAAAGATAGAGTCTCTTGGAAGACTATAGTGTTTGCTCCATATTCAGCAAGATAATCACTTATAATTTCAAATTCCAAGTGTTTCCATGCTTGTGCTCTGCTTCTCTGTGCGAATAGGAAGTGCATCGTCCTTCCTCTTCTCCTTCTTCTATCTCCTCAACCTCCTTGGAGAGGTTGTTGCTAGACCCAAAACTGATGAGATTGATCTCATCTTCTGAATAATCTCTGACCTCTTCTTCTCTAAAATTTGAACTTCACAGGCTGAGGAAATTCGATGCTCTGATACCACTGTAATGTCCCAAATGGGAAATTTCTGATCCATCGGGAACATCTTAGATGCTCCTATTTTTTCCCCACCTCTGGGAGTATTAACAATCAACACTGAACTATTTCAGAGATTGACTACACAGGAATTTACTAGATATTTCACCTTCACAAGGAAGGATGAGATCCAGAGGATACCTGGCCCACTAGCAGACTCTGCCAATAGAACTTGTCGAAGGCTAATAATTCCCTTCAAGGAATTTCTGCACCAGCTATCCATGAGGACGCTGTATAAGGAAGCCCATATGAAAATAATGCCATCCAATGCCAGGATGCCTTTGAATAAATCTGATACAAACTCCCTGCATAATATAAGCCCAAAGAAATAACCCTAAGGGGTTTATACAGATATCCCACCAACAAGTATACTTAAATAATTCTCACTGAGAAACCCTTCAGCAGTATTAAACCTCCAACATGTAACATCAGTGAAATAATCACTCATACAATATGAGAAGAGAAAAAATATGATCCATAATGTGTAGCAGAAAATATTATACAAAACCCTTGAGGAAAACACCTCTCAAGGTGAGTGCAATTCAGCCTCAAAGGAAAATGTACAAACAATGAAGGAAATACACTGCTACATGACCCAACTACTTTCTCACTGCACAGTCTATGAGGGAAAATGACCGAAAACTGATATATATGAGATGATATGACATTACATGCTCAAATAAATATGGGGGAGCAAGATCTCAACCCCAGAAAACATTATTGCATCAATCCTCCAAGGGATTGGCTAAAATACATAAAACACCAAAATGCCAGAGTTGCAGTGTAGCTGCTACAACTCAAATATGATACAACATAGGATAAGGGAATATATGTTGCAATGACAATGAAACCTCCTCCAATGATCTCCAAAGTGAAGGAGATAATCTCCTTCCTGAAGATTGCACTGTATAGTGCACAAAATTATCTCCTCCTGCAAACCCTCTCAGATAATAACGTTGTAGGAGAAGGGAATGCGCTGGGCATGAGAGGAAACAATGGCCCAATGCCAAGATCTACAATAAAAGGCTCCGGAATCTCTTTTTCTGATCTCCTAGAGGAAGAGATCGCTTCTCCTCTACAGAACAACTCGGGAAGTGAGATGGAAATGGTCCCTCACTGAAACACCAACAACTCCAGCATTCTCTTGCTGCAAGAATAACGTAGTAGTTGTAGATTACTGCTTTGGCCTCAAGCCATGATGTGATAAAGATGAAGAATAGTCTCTCCATGGCCTCCAATGGAAGAGAAGGGAATTCATAAATCCCTCTTGTGCTAAACAACAACAAGTTGAAGAGAGCTTCAACTTCAAATTCTATCTTCAAAAATGATCTCCACAATGCTCTCCTTCATATTTTATGCAATGTGTGCATGGACCCCACTCGCATTAGGGTTTCTCTCATTTGAATTTCCCTCCACTCCAACTACGCAATCTTCGTGTGCAAGATTCCCCTCTTAGGGTATGTTTTTGACATGGTCTAGCTTGCTTGCCTTTGGCCCCTTCTCACACTTGAGCTACTAACTTAAGCCACTTAAGTGAATTTTTGCACCATAGGAGTGTTTATTAAAATGTTACATGGGTCCCCTCAACCATTTTATTTCTTTTATTAAAATAAAAGCAAGATTAATGTCCCAAATGCTTCATTGCAAAATTTGGGACATTACATGCTCCTATTATCTCTGTCACCTACCATATCTGCATCAACATATCCTTGTAGAGCAATGTTTGAACCACCAAAGCATAATGCTTGATTTTTTGTACCTCTCAGATATTTGAGAATCCATTTTACTTCCATCCAATGTTGTCTTCCTAGATTGTTCATGTAACTGCTTACAACTCCCACTGCATGTGCAATATCAGGCCTTGTGCAAACCATTGCATACATTAAGCTTCCAACTGTTCATGCATATGGAACTTTAGACATATAGTCCATTTCTTCTTGGGTCTTGGGGAACATCTCCTTACTAAGTTTAAAATGGCTAGAAAAAGGTATACTAACTGGTTTTCCATTCTACATATTAAATCTTTTCAACACCTTTTGTATGTAGTCATTCTGAGACAGTGTTAATTTGCAATTTTTCCTATCTCTAGTTATTCTCATACCAAGGATTTGTTTTGCAGCTCCCAAATCCTTCATTGCAAATGAATTTGCCAATTTTCTTTTGAGCACATTTATTTCCTGCATGTTAAACCTTGCAACAAGCATGTCATCTACATACAATAACAATATTATATATCTGCCATCATTTTTCCTTTTCAGATAAACACAATGATCAGAGTGACATCTAGTTTAACCTTATTCAGACATAAACTTGTAAAATTTTAGATACCACTACCTTGGAGCCTGTTTTAAGCCATACAAGCTCTTCTTTAACTTGCACACTAATTTTTCTTTCCCTTTGACCTCATATCCTTTTGGTTTCTCCATATATATCTCTTCCTCCAAATCTCCATGGAGAAATGTTGTCTTTACATCTAATTGTTCAAGATGTAAATCTTCGGCTGCTACAAGACTTAAAATAGTTCTGATTGAATTCATCTTAACAACAGGAGAAAATATTTCATCAAAATCAATACCTTTCTTCTGTGCAAACCCCTTCACCACAAGTCTAGATTTGTACTTATGTTTTCCTCCATGTTCCTCCTTCAGCCTGTAAACCCATTTATTCTGCAATGTAGTTTTACCTGCAGGCAACTTGACTAAGTCCCAAGTCTATTTATGCATTAAGGAGTCCATCTCTTCTTCCATGGCTATCTCCCACTTCTTCCTACTTTCAACCTGTATTGCTTCTTCATAACATTCAGGTTCACCAGAATCAATCAACAATAAATAATATAATGAAGGAGAGTATCGTTCAGGGGGTCTACTTATCCTAGTAGATCTTCTAACACCACTTTCAGGTGTTTGAGGTGTCTGTTGCTGTTGTGGTGGTTGTTGTTGTTGTGGATCTTGATTATTATTATTTTAAGGCACCTTTACCTTTTTTGTGATCTCATCAAGAACTGTGTATTCTTTGTTTTCATTTTCTTGTTTCTTTTCCTGCAACTGATTCTTATACAATACCTTTTCATTAAATATTACATCTCTGCTCCTAATGATTTTGTGATTTTCATAATCATATAAGCGATAACCAAAATCATTAACACCATATCCAATAAAGGTACATTTCTTTGATTTTGCCTCAAGCTTTGTTCTATTTTCTTTATTAATATGGACAAAGGCCTCACAACCAAAAGGCTTTAAAAAGAGTAGTTTACCTTTTTACCTGTCCATGCTTCCTCTGGAATACCACCATCCAAGGAACTTGAAGGCCCTATGTTTATTAGATAAACAACAGTATCTACAGCATCTGCCCAAAATTGTAAAGGAAATCCTGCATGCAATCTCATGCACCTTGCACACTCCATGATTGTTCTATTCATCCTTTCTGACACACCATTTTCTTGTGGTGTTCTTGGAACTGTCTTCTCTCTGCGAATTCCATGCTCTGAATAGTACCTATCAAACTCTTTGCTGCAATATTCACCTACATTTTCTGATCTGAGACACTTCAACTTCCTTCCTGTCTCAATCTCAACCAAAGCTTTCCATTTATTGAAAGTATCAAATACATCAAATTTATTCTGAATGCAATAAATCAACGTTTTTATAGTTGCATCATCAATAAAAGTAACATAATAATGAGAGCCACCAAGAGATGATGCCTGAGTAGGTCCCCATACATCTGTATGCACAAGCTCTAATTTTTTGCTCTTCTTTTCTTTATCAACTCTTAGAAATCTGACTCTCTTCTATTTTCCATAAATCAGGTCCTCACAGAAATCCAAATCAACATTCTTCAAACCCGGAAACAAATTTCTTGAGTGAAGAATATTCATCCCCTTCTCACTCATGTGTCTAAGCATATAATGTCATAATGTTGCATCTGCTCCTTTGGAAGTTAAATCATTAACAAAGTTAGAAATGCTATTGCATAAATACAATGTACCAACCTTTTCGCCTTTTTCTATTACCAGGGCTTAGTTACCTTCCAATTTTTATCCGTGAAAGTTGTCACACAACCTTCACCGCCTAATTTCCCTGTTGAAATCAGATTTTTCTTCAGATATGGAACATGCCTCACCTCATTTAGTAGCCATTGGTTTCCATTTTGTTGTTTTACAAGAACTTTACCTGTTCCAACAATTTTACAGGGTTTATCATCACGCAAACGAACTAGTCCAAAATCTCCTTGAACATAGTCATGAAAATATTTCTTATCAGATGTGGCATGGAATGAAGCCCCTGAATCTATAACCCAAGAATCAGTAACATTTTCAAAAGAAAGAATTAAAGAATCTTTTAACACATCAGCTGTCACATTTGCTTCATGATTGTTTTCTTGTTGCGCGTCTCCTTCTTTTCCCTTTCGAGATCTACAGTCTTTCTTCAAGTGTCCTTTCTTTGCGCATTTCTAGCACAGTATCCCCAATCTAGACTTGGATCTGCCTTTCCTTGATTTACTGTGATATCCCGAGCTCTTTCCTCTTTCCATTCTTCTTCCCCTAGACTCTGCACTCAAAGAATTACCCGATGTCTCACTGGAGCTTTTCCGTCACATTTCCTCGCTAAGGATAGCACCAACAACATCATCAAAATTTAAAGAACTAGATCCAGAGACAAAGTTACTAATGGCCATAACTAAACCATTCCAGCTTTCTGGCAATGAGCACAGAAATGAAAGATCCCTAACTTCATCATCAAATTTTAGCCCTACAAAACTTAACTCACTCGTAACTGTATTGAAATCATTTAAATGGTCTGCAATAGATCCACCTTCCTACATATTCATATTAAATAAATGTTTCATAAGAAATACCTTGTTTGAGGCCAACTATTTTTCATATAATTTCGCCAATGCCTTAATCAAACCCTCTATTGTTGTTTCCTTCTAAATAATGAAGGCTATTAATGCTGCGAGGCACAACCATACTATTCCAAGTGCCTTTCTATCGATAATCTCCCATTCTGCGTCTGTCATAGCCGTCGGATTCTTTGCTTTTCTGCTCAATGGTAAGTACAGATCTTTCTGATACAGATAATCTTCCATCTACATTTTCCACAATGGGAAGTTTTGGCTGTTAAACTTCTTGACCCTAAACTTACCATCTTCTGCCATTTCTCCCACTCGAACTAGGAACCCTTCTTTCCTACGAGTTTATTAGCCAAATAGACCTTCGGCTCTGATACCACTTGTTAGAAAATTAAATATTACAGAGCAATGCAACATATAAAATATGCGGAAAACACAAGCACACAAAAAACATAAAACCAGAGAGACACAGATATACGTGGTCCACCCAGTTTGGGCTACGTCCACCCCAAACAGCTAGTCCTTCCTTTCCATTATCCAACAAAATTAAAGAGACACAACCTACAGCAGATCCACTGTAATATCCTCTGTTCTCTCTCACAGTCTCCCTATTTTTTTCTTGCTATGAGAATACACATACAATACACAGCCGCAATACAATACCCTCATACAAGCGAGGGGTTGCCTTCTAGGGCAAAAAACCATAAACTAAAAATAACTTCTATCGTTAGATCATCCACCTAATGAACGGCCCAGATTGACTAGAAATTACTATACTTTTACAAGGCAATTTTACATCTTTTTTTAGCTTTGGGGGCGCTGCCCCCGAAACCCCCACCAGGGGGGACTCCATAAAGTTGCAGCCGCCCCCCCTGGACCCCCCAGGCAGCGTTTAATTATGGGTGGCATTTCCACCCCCATTAAGGTACAGGGGTCCAATGTTGTGATACAAAATAAATAAGATAATCAGGCTCCACACCCAACAAGAGAATCCAAGAGGGGAAGTGTTGACTACATTCAATTTGGGCTCAAAGGCACTAAACCAAGCAAGGTGAAATGGATGGAGGTTGGAAAGGTGAGGGAGTTGTACCCTCATGTACTGAATAGGTAATCAAGTCTTTTGGGGTCCAAAACCTTCCCAATGGAGAGGAGTGATTAGGAGTTCATAAATTATGCTCAAAATTCAAATTTATAGGATTGGGTTGAAACTAGAATGTTTGTGTATATCTCGTCTTCCTAATTCCAGCACCATGAACGGTTCGAAAAACCGATGTCGTATGAGGGAGATATCGCGTTCTAATTGAAATGCCAAACAAGTAAATTTTCGACAGTTTGACCAGGTTTGACTGGGATGCACAGTCAACAAGTTGGAGGTATAGTCAGAAAAAATAAAATATTCCAAGGAATATTCCTTCCTCGAAACCAATCAATGAATGAAAGTGTTGATTTTTCATTTGGTATGGAGTTTGGGATGACCAATTAAAGGGTGCCACGTGGCTATCCCTCAGGTTGCCATGTGTCCCCTAAATGGGGTGGTAAGATTTTTGTTGGAGGCCACAGGAATCGACCCCCAGACCTCCTGCAAGCACACACAGGTCTTTACCACCCAAGTTGCATGTTTATTCTTAAATCTATATGGTTTCAGGTTCTATTTAAATTTTAATGAAATCACGGTTTTGGGTTGGGAACCACCGGTGGTCCCAACCTGCCAGCGGTTTCCTGGAGGTTTATTCACATAGAAAAAAACAAACGTTACATCGCGGAAAGTGTTAACTTGAGAGTTCAACCACCAGCATTTTTTTGGTATGCCACATGGCCACGTTTAAATTCTTACACTGCGCGGTTTTCAACCCACAGTTTATGTCGAGTTCCGCCGACCATTATGGTTAGGCCGCGCGTTTGGGGTTGGAATGTGGCCACCCCAACCACTAACTTTAAATGTTGCAGTTAAATTTGGCATTAATTTAGGGGTGCGCCTAAAAAATGGCAAAATATGCTATTTTATCTCCAGTTAAGTGGAGTTCTCCACTTTTAGTGGAGCTTTTCTAGGTGAAATTGGGCAAAAGAGTAGGAGACTCAATTTTCGCCCATTCTGAGTGAATGAAGAGTCATTTTTGACTAATTAGAGCATTCTGGAGCCATTGGTGTAGAGAAAACAGCCATTAGAGCATTGTAACTACATGTAATAGCAAAATTTTGAGCATAATGAAATATGGAAATGCCATTGGGAGTTGGACGAGCAAATGTAGCCTAGGAGGGATGAACTGCTTCATCATGCCTGTTGTGTAAATTCTATGTGGTGACTTATTTATCTATTTTACACTACCGTTCACTGTATTTTATGCTCATTTTATGCTTATAATTCACTAAAAATCATCTACATTTCACGGAAAAACACTTGAATCCTTATGCAAACTAATGAACTAATTATGCACATGTTTTTAAACTGAAAAGACACTTAGCACAACAAAACTAATACAGTAGTTTCAGATCAGTAGATTTGGTCAAGGGAACTACAATTATGTTCTAATCATGGGTTAGTGGATTAGGGTTTATGAATGCTTCAACATTTATATATGTGTTGTAACACTAAAAGGAATATAATGAAAAATCAAGTTGGTAGTCCCGATTTGGGATCCAGGGAAAATTTTGTGTATATATGTTTTATGATCTCTCTATTGTTTATTTTCTATTTTTAAGAATTCGTTTGCAAATCATTTATGTACAAGGTTAAAACCTACAAAATGATTATGGACAATTGAGCTATGGAGAGCTTTGTTGTAACTGTGATAGAAATAGGGGAGGCTTTAATTCCATCTATATGGATGCTTTGAGTTGTACATGCGTAGGATCATCTTGTTGACGATATTTGTTTGGCCATCAGTTTGGGGGTGGAAGGTCATGGAATTAGTGAGCTTGGTATCTAACATTAACCAGATCCTTGAAAAAAATTTACTCAACAACCTTTTGTATCGATCTGAGATAATGGACAGTGGTATCCAAAACTTTACCCAAATTTGTTCAAAGAAAAGCTTAGCAGTTGCTTCTGTTGTGATACTCTTCTTATAGGCTGCTAGAATGTCCATCCTAGAGAATCTGTCAATGACCATGATAACACAATCATTCCCATGCTTATTATAAGGAAAGCATGAGGATTATATAGGCCTTTCTTCTTGATTCCCAAGGCCGAATAGTAGGCATAGGAGTATATAGGTCTTGATTCTTGATGGTGGGTTTGGTATTGGAAAAGGAAGTGCAGGATCTGATGTATTTTCCAACATCCTGTCAAAGGTTTGGCCAATAAAAATACTTCTGTAACACTACCATTGCTTTCTCTACTCTGAAATGTCTAGCAACCCGACTGTAGTTCTCCTCCCAAATCATATTTTCCTTCTCGCTTACAGGAACACAAAGGTTTCCCAAATGGCACAACAGTGCACTCTATAGGTGAAAATTATGAACTTTCTTGCCTTCTAGGATCATTTGGCATGTGTTACCAAATTTCTGATCACTCTAGTAAAGATGCATACATTTTGAAGTCTTGTTTCCACAAGAGTTGAGCACAGTGGTCAGCACCATGACTAGCACTCAGCTGAGGAAATATGCAAGATTATTGGTGTTTCCCTTATTGTAAGTAATGTTAAAATGGAACTATTGTAGGTATGTGGACCATTTTTTATGGTGATGTTTTTGAAACTTTTCTTGTGTCTATATGAACTATAGGGGGTTGGTGGTCTGTGTGGATGACCGTTTCTTTCCCCATAATTTAATGCTTCCATTGTCGAACGACCTGCGTAATGGAATGCATATCTTTCTTGTAGGTGGGATACTTCCATATTGTGTCTGAAAGTATCTCACTGTGATATGCCACTGGATTATCCTTCTTAGTAAGTATTGCAGAAACAACATAGTTAGAATAATCTTTCTCAATCTCAAATATTTGTTTCAGGTTTGACAATGTGAGCACTCGTGCGAAGTAGAGCTGATGCTTCAACTCAAAAAACTATTTTTCTTAGGATTTTCACCAAAGGAAATTTTCTTTCGCTCCGTCCTTAGTGACTTAACTCAAAGGCCAAGTGGTATGAGAGAAACCCAACATGAACCTGTGGTAGAAATTATTAAGACCTAGAAATATTCAGAGCTATGTTAGAGTGGTCGAGGCTGGCCAATCCAAAATAGCTTGTATCTTGTCTCGGTCGACATGCACATCCCGCTCATCAATGATGTGCCCTAGATATTGAACGTGGGTCATGTCAAAAGTGAATTGATCCAAATTAGCACACAACTTGTGTTGGTTTATGGTTTGGAGGATTTATCGAATATGATGTAGGTGCTCTTCCCAACTCTAATTGAAGGTCGAGATTTCATCCAAATATACTACTACGAATGAGTTGGTGAAGGTCCATAAAATGTTGTCCATCAACCTCATGAAGGCTATGGGGAATTCTTTAACCCGAAAGGCATGAACATCTATTCAAAAAGGCCCTCCTTGGATTTATAGGTAGTCTTCCACAAATTATAGGGTTTGATTGGTACCTAGTGGTAACCAAAATTCAAGTCAATATTGTTGAAATATTTGGCCCCCTTGAGCTAGTCCAAAAGGTCATCGATACATAGGATTTGGATACCTATTTTGGACAGTGATCTTATTCAATGCTCAATAGTCAATATAGAGCCTCCATATTTTGTGCTTCTTCTGTACCAACAAGATTGAGCTCCCACAGGGTGAGGAGCTTGGATTTATGTGTCATTTCTGCAATAGCTTCTGAACCTTCCTCTTGATTTCATCATTCTCTTGAAAAAAGCACTAGTAGATCAGTCCATTGCATAGTGATGCGCCCAAGGTAATATCAATGGAGTGCTTGACCTGACAGTATATAAGAACCCCTATGGGTGAGGTGAAGATGTCCCTATACTCCTACATGACCTTGTCCGTCTATTCATGCCATGCGGAGGAGCCTTGTCTAGAGGATGTGGATGTGGCCATAATATTCCTCTTGTTATGAGGATGAATCATAAGGAAGAAAAAATTCCTGGTCTGCGAAATGATCTTATGGCATTGTTTAACAAATATCAAAGAAAAAGGAGGAACGCAGTGCTGCCTATGGTATCGTGTACAACTTCTGAACCAAAGTAATAACAACAAAATGAGGTCTGGATTCATATACATCATGATGTTTCCATAACTATGGCTGACCTAATAAAACATCACAGACTTCAAGAGGGTCAACATCACATGATACCTCATCCACAAATGGATTAACGCTTTAAAGAAAGAAACACGGATAGTTGACACAGAGATCTCACCATTGGTGGAGCCATTCGATGTTGTATGACTGTGGTTGAGGCATTGTCGACAACTTCAATCTCTTAATGGCCTCGATTGAGATCATGTTATTTTAGCTCCCATTGTAAACGATGAAATGCACCAGAAGACATGTTACCCACATTTTTGAGTGGAAGAGGCGCTCCCCTTCCTCTAGATCCTCAGGTTCCACCTTTTGGAGCTTGGTGGTGGCCACCGTCGCAGTGGGTTTTGCGTCAATGATTTGATTTCCCTTTTTCGGATCCCTTGTCAGGTTTTGGCTCATAATCATAGCATGCATATTTATCTAATTCTTTCATTCAGCCACCAATGCCTACTTTGAATTACACTCGTTTGTGTTGTGAGTGGGAGTTTTATGAAACTCATACCACTTTTCTGTGTCCTTCTTTTTCTTCCCATTATTCTTGGCTTGTGGCTTCAATGATTTTTCTTGGGGGTATGTGGCATGACACTTCCCTTTGCTCTATGGCTTGGCGACGATTTCTATCTTATTTGGGTTTGTAGATCCAAAGTATCATTTATTTTGCTTGAATTTATGCTCAATATTGGTAGCATAGTAGTATGCTACACCAAGCAAGCATATGTCCATGAACTCCATTTCCTCCTGAATGTATTTTTGAAAGCAATCGCAGTACTTGAGCACCAGATGTTTTTCTAAATATTTGATATCCAACTTTATGCACAACGTATGGAAAATATTTGTTAACTCATTGTTGGAGCAGGGTCCCTTAGGACTACAATTTTGGGTTATGTTAGGACCCTATAATTATATGGGAATCAGGGTTGATGAATTATATGTATTGTTTTGGCTTGCAGGACGAAAACAATGTTTTACCCTGCAAAGTGAGGTTCATTTATAAAAAAAAAAAAAACATCCCAAATCAAATTCTTCATGGATCATATTTAAAAGGAGTAAGAGATAAAAATTTCATCCGCATGGCTCCAGAATGCCACAAAATATTTCTCATATATGATTCTAGTATTGCATGGATGCGTGGATTGAAAATGTCTTCATTGTTGGAGCTTAGGTACAAAAGGGTCATGGTTTATGCTCATAAATCCAGATTTAAAAGGCTAAATGCGCAGTGAAATTAAGTGAGGTTAATCTGATTTAATGATATATAATTAATTAATTCTATATTATTAAATAAATTTAACATTTTAATTAAAGCATATGCATCTTCTGCTCATGAGCAAGGATAGATAATTAAAATTGAAGATTAAAGTTGATTTTCGGACCCCCCTACCATCATAACTTTATCCTTACAGGGGGGGTCCGAAATGGGTGGTTTTCAAAAGTTCCCCGCCCCCCCCCTTATGTGTCACTTTCTCATGATTCGGCACCCCCCCCCCCCCCTCTATTCCTTCAAAACCGCTTTCCCCAAATAAAAAAATGTTTTTATCTTGTTTGGCCAGTCTGTTTTAGGGAGCGATTCCAGGACAATGGGAGAGAATTTTGAAAACCATAGAGTTGGGTTTTTTAATAATGGGCTGGAGAACAAAAACCTCTCCTATATTTTTCACATGTTTCATCAGATGGGAGAATCGAAGCCATCTTTCAGCCGTATGTTTTAGATTTCCATTTTTCTTGTTTTGGTCATGATATTGCAGCGACTGTTGTAGAGAGATGGAGATGAATTTTTAGAATCCAAGAGAAATTTGTGACCATAACGGGTCAAAGAACAATAACCTTTCTCATATTTCGAAAATCTGTCACCATTGAGGAGAAAAAAATGTCTACGTGCACCCCATTTTCAGCAACTTTAGCCCAGCTTTCAGCTTTGTAACT
Source organism: Pinus albicaulis (assembly GCA_034641835.2). Classification (NCBI taxonomy): domain Eukaryota; kingdom Viridiplantae; phylum Streptophyta; class Pinopsida; order Pinales; family Pinaceae; genus Pinus; species Pinus albicaulis. The sequence continues at coordinate 1,341,354,779 of CM076584.1, read as the reverse complement.
ACCTTTATATTTTTAGAAAGGAGATGAGAGATTCAATCAAGATAAGAATTTAAAGGTATGAAATCATATGAAGTGCTCCAGGACTCTCAGATAGCCCAAGTGTTAGGCTTGATAGGATTCACACCAGCAAGCATATGACAATCCTGATTTCAGAGTAATCAAAGAAAGGTCAGATGTCTAGCATGTCTTCATAACTCCAGCGATTTTTTTTCCTCGTTTCTAGTGATGTTATGTCCTTCTGTGTTATGTAGTGAGAAAGAAAGTAACTGTTAGTTACAAGAATGATTGTACTTAGCTAGTTATATTGATATATACTGCACTGTTGGAAGTATGTGAAGGGCGGGGGGGATCTGAATGAGGGACTGAGTCCCATTCTATAATGTTGTGGCTTCTTGCAAAGGAATTCAAGAGAAGTTTCCAGGATTCAAGTGGTGCACCAAATGGTGAATTTTTCTCCTGTTTTGTGTTATTCATTGTTCTGTTGTGTTATTATTTCTGCATTTTAATTTGTAGAACAAAAAATGATTTTATAAGTTTTTTTTCCAGCACACCTTGTTTTATTTGATTCTACAAATAGTCTATGTTTTCCACTAATGCTAAACCTAGGAATTCTTAATTGCTCCTCGGTTTATGCTGAACCTTACCCTTCATTTTAGTTGAGGAATTCTTCACTGATCCTCCATTTCTGTTGAGTTCCACTTTCGTGTACCTTCCCACTCCATTTTATTCTCAGAGATCCAAAGCAGTACTCCTAGCTTTCCTTGTTTCACTCATTCTTGATTGATTCTAAAAATTGATCACTCGATCCCTTTGACTCCATTTCCCAATTTCCCTTTTCCCTCGCTTTACACACCATACCAAATTCAAAACCCAACTCTGCCTATATGGACTAGCCTAAAATGCCCAATAAACAAATATAAATCCTTTAGAGAGATCCCTATCTAGGTCTAGGAGGGCTAGATCCTAGACCCGAAGAGGTTTTGATGTTGCCTCCAGGTTTCTGCCTTTAGCCTCATAATTATGGAGTGATAACATAATGGCGACAATTCTAGGGATGATTTTATCTTCCTCAGTAACACCTATCAAGTTCAGTTTTGGATTTTGATGGTGAACAAAATTCAAACACCAAAAGGTTGTTCCATTCACCTGGTGACTCCATTGGTAGCAAAATCCAGAAATAGAGATTCACTGGCGAATCCACAAGCTCAAAATGGATCAGTTGCAAGGATATATGCTCCCATGAATAGAGATCACATTCTGGGCTTCCCAAACAAAATGCCTCACGTAAAATGGCAAAGAAATCTTCTTATTTTTCAAGATGAGAATGTTGATGACGCTTTGGTGCATCTCATTAAATTTCATATTCATTCATGGAAGTTGAAATTTGAATGGCATGAGGACTACCACATGAAGATGTTCATGGAAACATTAGATGGAAAAGCGAGGGAATGGTATGAAGGTTTAAACCCTGGTAGCCTTTTTTCTTTAAAGGATTTCCACAAAGCATTTTATGATCATTATAAAGAACATTCCCCATATTCGTCATTAGTGGAAAACTATTGTGATCAGTTTGGTGTTTTCTTACAATACATTGAAAGTATTGATGAAGGCATAGTATATATGAATGATGAGGATCTCTTAGAAGCACTTTATGTCTTTCATTCCCAAGCTAAATTTCATGATATTCAAGGGAAGATAGCTAAAAATGAGATGAATCAGGAAATGAAAGTAGGTTCGCATGATCTACCTTCAGAGACAAATGATAATTTGCCTGCTCTTTTGTATGAAGCTGAAGAAGACATTCAGTATCATGAGCAATCTTCACAAGAGAAAGAAAACAATTGATGTGTGCTCCAAATAAAAAAAGGCTTCCTCCTCCTTTAACTGACGAATAGATTAACCAGATTCTAAGCATGTGGCTAGCCTCCCACTCTTTTTATAATTGGGAGATTCATTCTAGTTCTCATACTGTTGATTTACGTATTGAAGTATTTCCCCTGGAAGAAAAAAATGTAGAAAATGTAGGAGCTGATGTTGTTGTACATCCTCAAGAAAGCTTATTGATGGAAAGTATTTTTCTCATCAAAATGATGGTCTTCATGTAGGATCTAGCAATCTTAGTCAAGATATATCAGATTTTGTTGAGGACCACATATCAGTATACAATGAAGGTGCCATATTAGATAAACATGAAGAATGTATAGATGTCCTCTTGGAGTAGGATCCTGAGCCTGACAAGTTGGAAAAAAGAGAAGTCATATTTGAAGCTGGTCATGTGAATCCTCGGTACCAAGTGTTTTCCACGATCCCTTTCCTGAACTCTTAGAATCATTCAGAGAAGGAGTGTACTATGACATGGACAGTTTGTTGTAGCATTCAAGGAAAAGGTTGAACACTTATGTTCAACAACAGATAAGATGGGAGTGGTCATTTTTTTTTCTAAGCCTCCTCAAAGAAGTCAACAAGAATCAGTCAAGCACTCATTTGCTTGACTGGTTGCATGGAAATCTTATTATTATTTGATGGGACAATTTTTCAGACTAGATTAGGTAGATGTGCGAATAAACTCAGCACCCTGAGTATCTTTCCAATTTTATTTTTAGACTGCTTTAAGTCATCAGCTTAATATTTCTTTCAGTTTTTTATTTCGGCATTGTTCAGATTTTAGCATTCAAATTTTCAAGTTGCAAGAGTCTTGTGGCAGAGCAGATTGCTTTCACCTTAATCACCAAGGCACTGGTTGCGGGATTCAGAGATCTGCGATTCTATGCTGCCTTAATGGGAGGGTAGCATTCCCTAGAGGGAGCCACTGTTAGTACCCTATAATTATGGGGGAATCATGGTTGCTGAATTATATGTATTGATTTGCCTTTCAGGATGAAACAAATATTTTACCTTGCAAAGTGAGGTTCATTTAAAAAAAAAAAAACATCCTGAATCAAATTCTTCATCGAGCATATTTAAAAGGAGTAAGTGATTAAAATTCCATCTGCATGGCTCCAAAATGCCGCAAAATAATTCTCATATGTTATTCTTGTGTTGTATGGATACCTCGATCAAAATTTTATTCATTGTTGGAGCTCAAGTACCGAAGGGTCATGGCTTATGCTCATAAATATGGATTTAAAAGGCTAAATGCGTAGTGAAATTAAGTGAGGTTAATTTGATTTGGTGATATGGAATTAATTAATTCTATGCTATTAAATAAATATAACATTTTAATTAAATCATATGCATCTTCATCTCATGGGCAAGGATGGATGATTAAAATCGACGGTTAAAGTTCATTTTCAGACCCCCCCTACCATCCTAACTTTATCCTCACAGGGGGGGTCTGAAATGCGTGGTTTTCAAAAGTGGGACCCCCTTATGTGTCACTCTCTCATGATTTCATACCCTCGCCCCCACCCCCCCCCCCCCCCCCTATTACCACTTACCACTTCAGGGTGGGTCGAAAATACCACTTCTACTCCTTCAAAACCATTTTCCCCAAACAAAAAACTATTTTTAGATAGTTTGACCAGTCTATTTGTAGGCACGATTCCAGCCAAATGGGAGAAAATTTTGAAAAACCAAGAGACATTTTTGTTCAGAACGTGCGGAAGAACAAAAAACTCTCCCACATTTTTCACAGGTGCCCTCAGTTGGGAGAATAGAAACCATATTTAAGCCCTAATGTTCAGATTTCTATTTTTCCTGTATTGGTCATGATTTTTTGGCGAATGTTGCAGAGCTCTAGAGATGACTTTTGAGAACCCAAGAGAGGTGTCTTACCATCATGGGGCAAAGAACAATAACCTCTCTCAGATTTCACATAGGTGTCACCATTAGGGAGAAACAAAGGTCTGAGTGAGCCCCATTTTTAGAAAATTCGACTCAGCTTCCAACTCTGTAACCATCTTTCTATTTTTAGAGAGGAGATGAGAGATTCGATCAAGATAAGCATTTCAAGGTATGAAATCATATGTAGTTCTCCAAGGACTGTCATATAGCCAAAATTTCAAGATTGATAGGATTCACACCAGTAAGCATATGAAAATCCTGATTTCAAAGGAATCAAATAAAGGCCAGATGTCCAGCATGTCTTCATAACTCCAACAGTTTTATTTACTCGTGTCCAGTGATGTTATGTCCTTATATATTATGTAGTGAGAAAGAAAGTAATTGTTAGTTAAAATAAGGATTTTACTCAGTTAGTTAGATTGATATATACTTCATTATTCTAAGTATGTGCAGGTGGGGGATAAATCTGAATTAGGGACTAAGTGAAAGTTTCCAGGATTCAAGTGGTGCTCAAAATGGTGAATTTTTCTCCTATTTTATGTGTTATTCATTGTTATTTTGTCTTAGTATTTCTGCATTATAATTTGTAGAACATAAAATGATGAATAGGATTTGTTTCTAGAGCGCCCTATTCTAGCTGATTCTACAAATAGTCTATGTTTTCCACTGATGCTAAACCTAGGAATTCTTAATTTCTGCTCGGTTTATGTTGAACCTTACCCTCCAATTTAATTGAGGAAATATTAATTTCTCCTCCATTTCTACTAAGTTCCACTTTCGTGTATCTTCCCACTCCATTTTATTCTTATAGATCCAAAGTAGTACTCCTAGCTTTCCATGTTTCACTCATGCTTTATTGCTTCTGAAAATTGGTCACCTGAGCCCTTTGACTTCATTTCCCAATGGTACTTTTACCTCGTTTTCCCCACCAAACCAAATTCTAAACCCAAATCTGCTTATATGAACTAGCCTAAAATTCCCAATAAACAAATCTAAATTGTACTGAGAGATCCCTCTCTAGGTCTAGGAGGGCTAGATCCTTGGCTCGAAGCGGTTTTGATGTTGCCTCCAGGATTTTTCCTTCAGCCTCAGAATTATGGAGTGATAACAAGCTAACTAATAGTATTTTTTTTAAGTTTGATTCATGCGTGTTAAGAGTCAAGGGGATTTTTTGCGAGTGAAAGTCCCTTCATGAGTTGTAATGGGTTAAAGGGTAAGCTATGGGTCTCAAACCATGGTTTGAGGACCATAGTATGAGTGCAGGAAAAAGTATAAATAGAAGTCTAGATCGAGTCACATAAGTCAGTTTTCATTGAATTTAATAGATGAATTATTAATGATAGAGCTTTGAAGTCAATATGTTGTAATCGTTTGTGTCTAAAAGGCTCTTGTTGGCTGTGTGCGCGAAGACCTTAGTCCGGCTGTGTGCATAGCCCATTGGCTGTGTGCCCGGGAAGATTTGAAGAATTGTAAGGGTTTCTGTGAATTGTAAATTTTTTTTTGTGAAAGACTGATGAATAAATATCTTTTTTGGTAATTTGGTGTATCGAATCCATCTGTGACTCACTTTTGTGTTGTGTTTTTGTGTACGATTTTCATTTCCTACATATGATCTATATTATGTGTGATCAGATCGGGTTGTGTACCTGTTTTCACTGTTGATACAAATGAAAATTTCATAGATATATTGTTGTAAAGGCTAAATATCACATTATTAGAACAATTAGAAGGATTACAGATCTACTGTATGTGTGTGCGCATAAGGTTAACCTATGTTAATCAACCTAGTATTTTTGGTGCGCAAGACAGTCTATTTTATAAGATACATCGGGGGACGAACACTTCATTTAATTCTCTTTGAGGGTGTGGAAACCTGGTTCCAGAACCCCCCCCCCCATACTGCTTCAGGTGATACTTTGGCCTACGCAAGTAGGTCAATGCCAAAAGGGCCAGTAGTAAGAGTTTTTGTTGGTTACACGCTAAATCTGAACCTAGGTCAGGACCCCTCAAGCCAAAAAATGGTTATGTTTTCAGGACCATGATCATTTTGAGAGAGATTAGATGTTGTGGTAGTCATCAAAGATTGAATTAGAAGACTGATTTGAGAAAAAGATACTTGAATTTTCCATTATGGAGAATAGAAGTAATAAGTTGTCTGCTGAAGAGTGGGAACATAGGTAGATTTTCACAGAAATCAACGAAATCTTCTTTGTGACCTTTGCACACAAATTTAAAGAGTGGTTATTAAGGTTAGATGAGTTTCAAACCTGCTAGAAGGAAGATATAATCACTCAGTGGATGCCTAAGTTGATCTAACAGTTAGAACGGACTAATAACACCATCACTCACAGTGTCGACCATTGGGCTGACAACATTCTGGGTGGATTTGTGACCAAGTTTGCAGTTGATCATTTTGTGTCATATTCTAAAGAAGAAAGGAATTTATTCAAATGACTAAGAGGTAATTTCATATTCTCTCTACCTTTTCTAATTAAGATTCTATTGTGCGAAAAGGGTGTTATGTGCAGTCACACCGAGTGAATGACCCCAAACAAGTTGGAAAGCACTATGCATAGTGGAAATTACTTTCTAGTTAACCAAAGAGGTGACAGATCGGTATAAAACCCTTTGAGAAACCCACCTAATAGTGATATAAAGAGTGGTGAAGCTACGCACGCAGGAGGTGACCCTCCATCCACCCCACAGTCGAACTCGCGCAGGGGTAGGTCATCTCCTACTCCACCTCCACCACCACCAAGAGGCGATATGGCTGCACATATGAAGTTGCCCACCTTAAAGGGTTTGGTAGATGAAGACATGCATATATTTCAGTTTGTTGCAGATGCAGTATTGACTCCATAAAACGTCAACACCGATGTTGTCAAGAGGGTGCAACTAGCTATGGCATTTGAGGGTCGTGCACTAGATTGGTTTATGGGATATCTGGCTCAGAAAGCTGACACTACTATCAATGAGATCAAGAAATATTTTAAGTAGCAATTCAGAAAACCAAAGTCTTACTCGGAATGTGTAATAAAGCTAAATAAATTCAACAAGAGCCAAATGAATCTGTCTCGAAGGGAGATCAATGATTGAAGTGCACTATCAGTGACATAGGATTTGTCTATGATGATAAGCAGCATAAATAATGGTTAATTTCCATGCTCCTACCACATCTGCATGACCCCATGAATCAGTAGATACTTTATTCTCAGGATGAAGCTCTTGAAGTTTCCATGAAGCTGGAAGTCGCGCCTAGAACTGATGACCAATTTGGAACTCTACAAATCTAAAATCAGTTAGAAGCAATTCATTTGGAAATTCAGAACCTGCACAGGGATAAGGGGGAAAGTAGCTTGCACATAGGTATGGTGTATACGGTGTAAAGGTTCCAGTCACACAAACAATCAGTTTCCCATACTTCAGGATTACATTCAAGCGGGAAGGCCAAATCCGTTATGACCCACAAATGCTACTGGACTAAGCTATATGTTGAGCCCCAAATATGTTCTTCTCTTTCACCACATTCCACTTCATTTTCTTTGTCCCTCATCAATTACAGGCTTAAATGATCAATAGGATTAATTAAAATTGCTTTAAGAATTTATATAATGACTAACTTGCTATGTTTTCATGATTTTGTTGTTGTAGTAATTTTTGACTAAGACTCGGCTACATAATACAGGCATTCTGTAGCCAGTCGTCTGTTCTGCAGCTATCCTCATGTTTACGTAGGTTCCAGGTGTCACTGAAATCCACAACACTTCCCCATCATCTCTTGCTCCCCACGAAGTCTGAGTTAAAGTCTCCAAGCGGTTATGCACGTAGAAGAGAAGCAGTTTCCTATCAAAACACGGACTCTAAATATGTCCACAGTAGAGCACAAGACTGTTAATAAGAGTTTTAATTTGATTAGAAGTGGGAAAGACACTTATCCCTATTTTTCTCAAGAGTAGTTATGTAATTTCATTATAAGTATGACTCGGGAGACCGGGAAACTATTGGTTAGATTTTGTTTTGTTGCTAGATCTCAGAGAACCGTGATACTCTGTTTTGAAATATTTCTCCTTTAATGAAATAAGCATCACTTTATTGCACGAGCTGAGTCAATCTTGAGTAGATTTGTGTGCTAATCCGGTGGTAGAGGGCCCCTGCTACCTGAGAAGCTTTGTTCATAATATTTAGATAAGTAACTTAGCCTTGTTTCATTCCTAGTTTAATTAATTTTCTGAACTTTGTGTTCCTTTACTTAATTGCTTTAGATGCTACAGTCAGTCTTATTCTCACAAGTTATTCTAAAATATCACTAAACAGTGAATGAGAGATAACTGTAGTATTTAGGAGTTAGTTGCATTTCTCTTAACTTTATGATTTTGTGCTCGATTACATCAATTGTTACAGCTAGTCATGATCTTATAAACTCTTCCAAAATATCACTAACTTCGGATGAGACATAGCTGTGGTGTTTTAGAGCTTTGTTGTGTTTTGTTGAATTTTATCCTTTCATGCTCATTTACATAACATGTTGCAGCTAGTCCTGTTCTACAAACTATTCCAAAATACCACTAATTCTGAATGAGATAGAGCTGAAACATTCCAGTAATTAGTTGCATCTTTAGTCTAGTTGTAGCACTCCAGAGATAGATGTCATTCTAGTTTAATTTTGTCACTATATTTCAAGTTTGAGAATGGCACTCTAGTTCAGTTTTAATTCACTGCATTTCAAGTTAGATTAGTGGCATTCTAGTTCAGTTCCAGTTCACTGTATTTCAAGTTAGGTTAATGGCATTTTAGTTTAGTTGTGGTAACTGTGTTTCAAGTTTGATCAATTTCATTCTAGTTTAGTGTTATCCATTGTTCTTTAAGTAGTATTAACTGTCAACATTAGATTTCACGACCTTCATTATTTACAAACTAATCTTGTTCTGGATTTCTATTAATACATCATTATATGGACAGGAATTAGTGATATTAGTTTAAGGCCTTGATTGTTCTGAAGTCTTTTGAAATTTCACAAATAAGCCTTTTCCCAAAACTATTATAGAAAATCTCTAACTTTCGGATGAGGCTTAGTAGTGACAAGTTGAGCTGCAGAATGAATTAATCTTAGCATTATAAGTTAATGTAGAGTGGAAATCTTATTGTGTTACAAATAATCATTTCCAATTGTGTTCCAATAAACTTCTAGTCATGGATGAGATTCTTTGTAATATTATAAGATGATTGTTTATTTAGGAGAAATTAATTTGCACTAAACTTGTCCTTTTCTCAAGCTATTCCAACATATTTCTAATGAATGAATTGGATGGGTTTATGTTATGAGTTATTGAGTTCATGTTGTGGTTTAGTTCCTTGCTATGAGTCCTTATCAAACTTTGCATTTTCTGTTCTTTAGTTTAGGTTTTGCTCTGTTTTTAGTGTGACCAACAACTGTTCTTTTTCAACATTTAGTTCTTTTCCTTCTTAACATAAAACCATAAAACCAAAAACATCAGAAAAACACTAAACACAAGAAACAGATACCTAGGCACATATAGTGCACCTCACTTCAGCAATTTACTAGCCCTGGTTGACAATTTATGACCTCAATTTAGGAACACTAAGTTGAGCACTACACTATACTCCCACACTGTGGTGCGCTGACTATCAAGTGGTTGGATGATATGAAAAAAATCATTTCCCTCGATTAGGAAGTTGTTTACCAGAACTGAAGAAACAAAGGTGTAGGTTTTTCTCTTTGGTTGGCCATGATGAGCACCACTGTTGCACATTTGATCTGATGATAGACAATGCCAACCTCTATAGAGTGCAGGCCGACCCCTATTCACTAGTGTCCCCCTCTGGTCATGTTGGATCTCTAGCCAGAGGAAGTGGAGGAGGGAGAGGTGGAGGTGTAGGTCGTAGAAGAGGACAAGTGATCTACTACAATTGTGCAGATGTTGGGCACTTTGCATGCGACTGTCTGAACCTTGCATGAAATTATTGTAGGTATTGTAGACATTTGATTGCTAGAATGAAGGAGAAGCAACAAAATACACCTACACTGAATATACAAATGGTTAGAGCTGAATTGAGGGAAGGTAATCCGAGTGTAAACATAATTACACGAAGTGGTGTTTCCACTCGAGAACACAAGGGAAATATGGCTAATGCAGAACCTTGGATCAATAAGGCTTCTAAATTTTGGGACCAATCCTTACTGCTTGGTATTTAGAGACAGAGCTACATCGATGAACTCTTAATTTGGTTACAATGAGTGAAAATTTTCTGTTAACCTTCAGCATGGCCAATGGATTAGAGGGACTAGACGAAGCCTTGCAGGATATAGAAGAAATTTTCTTTGATGATTCTCGGCCTCAGATAGAATGTGTTGCATCAGAATGGGAGGCACAGATGTAGGATATTGCCAACTCTAGAAATCTGTGAGTGGAAGATAATGATGAAGATCCAAGAAATATCAATATCCTAGAATATGAGGGGGAGTGCGAAGTTGAAGGCCCCTTGTTAGGAATGATGGATGTGACTAAGCCCTTAAAAATAAAGAAAGTCAACATTGGGATGGAGGAACAACCCAAGTTGGCCGAAATAGGAGATTATTGGGATGATGACATAGTGGGAAAGGTTTTGGAGGTGTTGACATAATATCAAGACATGTTTCCCACAAATGTTTCTCAGCTAAAAGGAATTGTAGGAGATTTGGGAGTTATGAAAATCACTTTGAAACCAGATGCATGCCCCGTCAAGTTATGACCATACTGGTTAAATACAAAATATAAGTAGAAAGTGAAGAAATAATTGTAGAAAATGGTTGATGCATGAATCATTGAGCCTGTGGAAGAGTCTAAATGGGTAAGCCCAATGATTGTTCAAGAAAGAAGACTAAGGGAGAAATAATGATTTGTGTGGACCTGTGAAAACTGAATGATGTGTGCATACATGATCCCTTCCCTACCTCATTTTCAGATAAGATATTAAACAATGTTTGAGCACAAGAGGCCTACTCTTTCACTAATGGATTTTCAGGGTATCATCTGATCAAGATTGCACTATATTACTGAAGTAAGGCCAATTTTGAAACACAATGGGGATCCTTCCAATACACAGTCATTCCCTTTGGATTGAAGAATGCACCTGTTATATTCTCGTGCATAGTAGTATCTGTATTCAAGGATTTTATGCACAAGTTTTTGGAGGTGTACTTTGATGATTGGATTGTGTTAGGACAATTGAAGAAGCATGTTTACAACCTACACATGATGTTCGATACTTGTAGAAAGCATCAAATCTCCCTTAACTTGAAGAAGTGCATATTTTCTTTTCCTTTTGGGATCTTGTTGGGACATATTGTTTTTCAGCAAGAGTTGATGGTAAATCTAGCCAATATTGCAGTTATTGTCAATTTAGAGGTTCCTGCTAATGTAAAACAATTGTTGTCTAGTCTAGGAAACAAACTATTATATAAAATTCATTCAAGGCTACTCTATGATCACTGTGCCCATGGAAATATTGTTGAAGAAAGATGTGTCCTTTTGTTTGGATGAGGACTACCAAAGGAGATTTGAACTTCTCAAAGAAAATATGGTTACTGCACCTATTCTAGTATTCCCTGATTGGTCCAAGGTATTCCATGTGCATGTTGATGCATCCATCATTTCACTTGGAGTTGTCTTAGCGCAACCTGGAGGAGGAGATATTAATCACCCCAGTGCAAAGCACAACTATTCGACCACAAAGAGGTAAGGTTTGGCTATGGTGTACGCTCTGTAGAAATATAGGAATTATCTGCTGGGGGGGACTTCAAGATGTTCACTGACTACTCTACTTTGAAGTACCTAGTCAAAAAGCCTGTGTTGGGGGGGAAGATTTGTAGATGGTTGTTGTTGTTTCAAGAATATGATTTTGAAATCATTGTTAAGCTTAGTAGATTGAATTTTGGACAAGAATAAGTTATCACACATTGAGAATGGGGAGGAACTGACCAGTCCAGAGAAGGGATTACCTAATACGCAACTCTTTTCCATTAAAGTAGTTGATGAACATTTTGCAAATATCATTCACTTTCTAACTACTGGTAGTGAGCCTGTTGAATATTTTGTGCAACAAAATAAGGAGTTTGTTTCGTTCGTAGCTGACTTTACATTGATTTCTGGTCAACTGTACAAGTTAGGTTCAGATGATGTTTTAAGAAGGTATGTTTTAGATCATGAAAGAAAATACATATTGGCCAAAGCTCATGGGGGAGTAGCGAGAGGCCAATATGCAAGTAAAGCTACTGTGCAAAAGTTTATGCACATTGGATTATGGTGGCCCACACTGCACAATGATGCACATGCATATTGTCAAGCTTGTGATGCGTGCCAAACAACAGGGAAGCCATCGCATAGAGACGAGATGTCGTTGCAGCCAGAGATGCCCATGCAAGTTTTTGATAAATGGGCCATAGGCTTTGTTGGGCCTATTAATCCTCCCAGAAAAAATACTGGCATGTGCTACATCATCACTGTAATAAACTATGTAACTAGATGGGTAGAATCTAAGCCAATAAAATATTGTACTGCAGACACTGATGCACAATTTATTTTTGAAATTATCTTGACCATATTTGGGTGCCCAAAGATATTGATGAGTGATCGGGGTACACACTTTGCTAATGATACCATTGGAGCTCTGATGAAGAATTCAATATGCATCACTAGAAGAGTACTTCCTATCACCCTCAGGAAAATAGTGCAGTGGAAGCCTTTAACAAAATCATGGAGAATGCGCTTACAAAGATCTACAATGCAAATCAAAATGATTGGGACGTGTGAATCCCTTATGTATTATGGGCTTATCAGACCACATGCAAGAAGTTTATTGGTAAAACACCATTCAGGATGGTTTATGGCCAAGAATCTATCATGTTGATGGAATAAATAATTCCATGAATGCACATCGCAGCACTAACTAATATTGCTAAACCAGAGATCACGAAGGAACATATTTCACAATTGGTTTCCTTAAAGGAGGATCTGTTTATTTCCAACTTTAATTAGCAAGTACAGAAGGCGCGTGAGAAGGCCTGGCATGATAGGCACATCCGAAATAAGGTATTCAAGGAAGAAGATCTAGTTCTATTGTAAAAAATTATGTTTTCACCCCACCCAAGGACATTCAAAAATAATTGGTAAGTGTCATATATATGAGGGGGATCACTAATAGAGGTGTGGTGCACTTGGTGACGTTGTGCGGTGAGATTCTTCGAGGGTACATCGACGGAAGATGACTAAAGTCATATAGGGATAACCATGTGCCTACCAAATGACTACATGGACATAGAAGAGGAATCCACTTGTCTGTGTGGAAGTCATATGTAGGTAGTTGCAACATAAGCACAGAGGTTGTGCGCAACGGGAAAAACTAGCTATTGGAATAGTAACACTATGTGAAAAATCGATTTTACCATTGGATGGAGCGAATTTTCTGAAATTAATGAGGAGATATTACAGGATTTTTGAAATTTTTTACAGGTATAAGGCTCCATTAATAAAGTTTTGACCGTTTTACCATGGATCTTCTATAAAAATGAGGAAGTGGGTCATATTCTATTCTTTCGTTGTTTGAGTAAATTGTGCCCTGAGATTATTAGTATGCATTGTATGTCTGGCCATGATACCTGTGCATCCGACATAATGAGTCTCAAGTTTATATTTAAGCTAAGGATGATGGCCACCTACCCTGGTGCCAAGAGTGCGTAGTCTGAAGAGAAATTTGTGTTGATTATGACGTCAACTAACCCAGGCTCTGAAGAAGTTCATGAAGTTGTTCCTAAAGTTATATCCACCACTTCCAAGGGAAAGGGTAAGGTGACTAAGGGGTCATCGTTGAAGTGGTGGAAATCCCCCAAGCAGATTACATCCCCACGCCAGGCGTCAAAGGACAAATATCCTATGGGTCACCCAACAAAGAGACCTGTGACATCGATCGACCCATCTCGTTGCTCCCCAAGTATGTGAAGCCACACAAACCTTTTGTTAAATCCCCAAGGGATGTGGATATGGTGCGCGACTATCTGTAGATGCCATTGATACCTAAGGTGGTCATGTTAGAAGGGGAGATGTTTGGAAAGGTCCTATCTACAAAATTTGATGATTATGACTTGGCTAATGAGAATTATTTTCCTGATTTGGCGCCAAAATACTACCTCGAGCATGTTCTGTATGGTGGAGTAGTAAAGGTAGAGTCCATGCCTTGGGCGCGTGGGTTGAGAAATGCCATAATTCTCAACTTTTTGAGGATTCCTCACTTTGGAAGGTACCCCATCACTGATGTATGTGTGTTCCAGCTGTTGGCATTGGTGCATGATGGGTGTCTTTGGATTCAGAATCAAATTCCCATAGATGTTGCACTGATCCACATGATCATTGTCCTACCGAAGAAGGGACCTAACCCTATGGCAAAATATGGAAAAATCTAGGAGCAGAAGGTAGCCGCAAATGTCAAAGCCAATTATAAGGTGGTACGTGATACCAAGGGCTTCCTATTGCCGTAGATTGAATATCAAGTAGTGCACTTTGAGACTCTAGTGTTGTGTTGCAAAATGATGCACAAGTGCAGGCCTAAGGTGGTCTCCATGCATGTCATCGCAGTAGTAGTATAGTGCGAGAAGGGCGTGTGCTTTAACTGGTCCTAATACCTATGCACTAAGTTCCTGGAAAATGTGCGCGAAGCGCAGGAAGAAGGGAAATTTTTTTACTATTCATGGTTGCTCCTCATTGCTCTAGTTATGTGGGACACACCAGAGAGTGTAGTCCTCGCGGACGTGGAGTTTGGTGTATTTGAAGGGGCGCAATACACCAACCTATGGGATTATATAGACCCTAAGCGCGTGATGTAAAATAAGATCTTTTGGGTCTTATTTGAAGGATCATTGGGTGCAGCGATCCACACGTGTCATTGGTTATCCCCAGCTACATATGACAAGTATAAGATCATTTCATAATTCAGGTATCAATGCAAAACATGGTGACAGAGGACACGATTGACTAGGTTATTGCAACTTGGCCAGCTCCATGGAAGACTGGGCTAGGCTTTTCCAAGCCTGTCACAACCTCAACATCTGGTAAAGAGACAAAAGATGCTGCCAAGGATAAAGAAGCAGAAAAAAAATCATAGAAAGAGACAAATAAGGGATCTTAGATGAAGCTGGAAGTTTATCTTGGTGGCGTCGATGGAAATAATGGTATCGAAGAAGAGTCCCCTAGAGGCACAAAGTGGGGAGCTGAAACTCCCAAGGGTGTGCACAAGAAAATAAAAGGGTATAAGACCAGATGCGCAGATGATGTCACCCTCACAGAGGATGATCTTAATAAAATTGCAGATTTGATCACCTTTGCATCCGACGACCAATGGGTTGCGTTGGAGGAACAATATAAAGCCGCAGTGGAAGCAATGCAAGAAGCTTTGCATGTGCTTCAATAGAAAACATACATAATTCAAGCGAGCATTGCTTAGGTGAGGTTGGATGAAGCGAGCACGAGTACCAGCATTGTGATAAACACAGAAGATAGTCAGCTTACCCTTTCCTGGAGCTGCGGTCACCTTGGAGTAGCCTTATTTCTGTGCAAAGGTGCAGACATGCCCCAAGGTTGGTATTGATTTGTCAATGCTTCCAAGCAGTCACTTTTACGCCATCTAGATAATTCTCACAGAAGAATTGCAATTTCAAAATGCACGCATGCATCAGCAGCTCACAAAGGTAGAGCAGAAAGTTGCAGTGCGAACACAAGATTCTCTGCATGCTCAGATAGCTCAAAAAGTAGTCACGGCCCAACGTGCAAAGTTAGAAAGCCTTATTGATTTCCTTTGTGGTGATATTCCCAAGGTTTCCCTCCCTGCCTCTGCTACACCTCAAGACAGGGTCGAAGGATTAGTGGCCGCCTTGAAAGCCTCTCGCTTAGAAGTCCAAGCAGTCAAGGCAGATTTCAAACAACAGATTGCAGAGTTGCAAGAAAATCTCTAGCCAAAGACTCCACCTGAAGTACAAGCCCAGCGCACTGCCCTAGTAAAAGAGGCATCATCCAACATTGTAGCCATAGTTAACAAGGGCACAGAACTCCTGGAAACAACCATGGGATTATGAACTTCAGTGTAGACAGACCACCTCATCATAAATATCCCATAGGATCTGCTCAAAGGAGCAGACCTTTAATGAGATTCACAAGGCACTACCAAAACTTGTGCCTGCTTAGAGAATGGCTCAATTAAAGACAAGTCGTGTTTTGCGTGAAGAAATTGAAGATCTGTGTCATAAGAAGCACATCATGAGCACTCATATGAATCAGTGGGCTGATCAGGAAATGAAGTTGTTGCAGGATGTAAATGTTGTTGTGAAGACCCTAGGCCAAATACAATGGAGCATCAACCTTGCAGTTGATGGAATTACATCGCAGAACTTGGTAGATGAGGCTCACACTATTATTGATCAAAGCATGACTGTGCTTGCACCTTTCACTTCCACCATTCAAGAGATGAAGATAAAGATGAATACCCCAGCACCTCTGTGACTTGGAATGAGTCACAAGATTGTAATGGGGGACTGTTGGAGGAGGGTCCCTTAGGACCACAATTTTAGGTTAAATAATAGTATTTTTGTTGATTTAGAGTCATGCATGCTAAGAATCAAGGGGCTTTCGAGTGGGTCAAAGTTCCTTCATGAGTTTTAATGGGCTAAAGGGTAAACTAGGAGTCTCAAACCATGGTTTGAGGACCATAGAATGACTGTAGGAAAAAGTATAAATAGAGTTCTAGATCGAGTCGGATAAATATTTTTTCATCTAAGTTAATAGATGAATGATTAATGATAGAAATCTGAAGTGAATCTATTGTAAGCTTTTTTTTCTGAAAGGCTACTGTTGGATGTCTGCACAAAGACCTTAGTCTGGTTGTGTGCGAACCCCGTTGGTTGTGTGTGCAGGTAGATCTAAAGAATTGTAAGGGTTTCTGTGAATTGTAAAGGTTTCTGTGAAATATTGATGAATAAAGATCTATTTTAGTAATTCTATGTACCGGATGCATTTGTGACTTGCTTCTGTGTTTTTTGTTTGTGTATGATTTCTGTTTCCTTCATATGATTTATATTATCTGTGATTGGATCGGGTTGCGTACCTATTTTTATGTTGATGGGAATGATAATTGCATAGATATATTATTGTAAAGGATGAATATAAAATTGTTAGAACAATTAAAAGGATTATGGATCTACTATCTTTAAATGCGCAGGGTTAACATGTGTTAATCAAACTAAGGTTTTTGGTTAAGGCTTATGGTGCACAAGACTGTCTGTTTAATAAGATACATTGTGGTGCACCCAATTCATTTGATTCTCTCTGAGGGTGTGGAAAAATAGTTCCATCACCCCCCCATACTGCTTTAGGTGCGACTTTGGCTTACGAAAGTAGGTCATTTCTGAAAGGGCTAGTATTAAGAAAGTTTTGTTGGTTACGCGCTAACTTTGAACCTGGGTAAGGACCCCTCAAGCCAACAATGATGCACATATTGATCCCTTTGTTTTCGTATTGTCATCCATTGTATGCAATTTTCCTCATAGCTCCCCATGGGGTAATAATTCTCCTTGTGTTATTTCCTAAATCTACCTTAGGCTGAAGGAAGGCAAAGTTCAAGGTAACATCAAACCACGCTTAGTCTGGTAGCTAGCCCTACCAAAACAGGAGAGGGATATCTCCGGGTCAATCTCAGCGAACAGTAATCAATAGGGCTTGAGATGACTGAAATAAAAGCTAATTTTAGGCTAGGTATATAAGTAAAGGAGTTTGATTTTGATTTTGGGGGGTTTTTGTTGGATCAAAGGGAAAGGCAGTTTTGGGTGTGGGGATTAGGCCTAGTTTTTGCAGAGTTTTGATTGGGGCAAGGAAGGCGAGTGTTTTGATGATTTAGATTGATTGAATGAATGGATCAGACTAGTGGGGAGCTGAAGAAGGAAAGAGGGTCTCAAGAGTCCTCCTCAAACAGATGAAAACATATAAAATTAAACAAAACAAAAGGCAGAGCAAAGCAAGATACTGAATTCTACCTTTAACACTGATTTTCTTAATTTAAGAAGAAAGGAGAATGAAAATGGTACACATAAAAATCAATCAACTTAAAAATACATGGAGGAAAACACCATCAAAACACATAGCCACAAGGATCCCAAAGAGGGCTGCAAACCCTGGTCTATTCCTCTGCCAAAATTGCAGAATAAATGTACAATGAAGTGTTCAGCAATCCCAAGTGTCCAACCCTGAAAATGACTGAGAAATTACATGATATAGACAAGCCTAACCCATTCCCATGCCTCCATGGGTTGAGCTCATAATTCTAGGAGTTTTTTCAACCATATCTAAACTAGGAACTGGAAAATAGACCATGAAAACAACTTGCCTCTATATGCTAGGAAACTGATCCATTCACTTACATTTCACCTTTTGGTGAATGAATCTTCTAGAATGAGTAAAAATGTGCCAAAATTACATCATGTCCACGAAATTACATCAAATTACATCAAGAGTTACAAGAAAAAGTGAAACTGGTTAAAACTAGGTGAAATTATGAGCTGTTGAGTGAAAAATAGGCCAAAATCCTCTATGCGCCGTGCCCAAAATCTCTATGCGTAGCACAATGTTGGAGCTGATTTTGAGGCCCTTCCCAAAGTCCAAATTGAGCTCATGATAGCTCGTTGGAAATCCCTACCTGTCTACTTTCCAACCCAAGTGGAATTTCTGGATTTGGTGTCCATTTGCCCCTCCAAATGTTCAATCTCCCAACATTGGTTCTTGTGTGTGCAAAAAGTGGAAGAAAGGCCATTTTCAAGGTGTTTTTGACCCTTTAAGCAACCCAGAACTTGATGAAATTATTAGGCCATTCCCAAGCATGCATAAATTTTCATAAAAAATCCATAAATGCAAATTTTTCCTCCTAAAGAGCTGCCAATCATAAGCGCGCGCAAGGTGGCGCTACGCGTCGGGCAGAAAAACTTGTTTTGTGACCAAAAAAATTCAAAAATGATAAAATTTTTCCCAAATTTCTTGGAATTTGGGCTGAAGGTCCCTCATCAAGTACCATGCTTATCAAAAGAATATTTGACCAAGATTTGGAGCCTATCATGTCTTTTACGACATTTCAGTGCCCTCTTGGTGCATGCAGTTCAGTGGTGGAATCACTGTCTTGTGATGTTTCAGTGTCTGTCTCCATAATGTCCATGCAAGGCGTATGTTTAGCTTTTTGAAAAGGAGAATTTGGTACCTTTTGCCTCAATGCCAAATATTTTCCAAGTAGGAAGGGACTATGGGAAATAGTTCAGTGAGGATAATGGGGTTTAATCAAGTGAGATTTGATAATGTAGGGATAAGGGATAATGGGAATGAGTGACTTAGGATATAAGGAAATAGGGGAGGACTGTAATGGTAATATTAACAATTATGGGAGAGGGACCATAGGTGGAGAATAGAGTTGGAGTACTTGGCACCCAAAATCAATTTCAAACACCAATTATAAAACCCTAAGAAGCAGTTTTTGACCAAACGAGAGGGTTTATGATTTGGCATCCAAACTCTTATAATCCACTTCAATCAGCACCAAACATGTTAATGGAAATTTCATAAACTTACTTGGAGTGAGGGAAACTGAGTTGATTTGAATTTTTGTGGAGAAAAGGTGAAAATTCCCCTTGTCAATCCTGTGCGCCGCGCACATTGAAATTTTACACTGCGGCGGCTGGCCCAATGCGCCACGCCTGCCCAGTGCACCGCAACAGTCACCCTATGCACCGCGCACCTCAATTTCAACACAATTCAGCCTGCAAACTGGTTCCTTCACTCCTCCATGATTTTCTTTGCTCAATGTTGTTCCTTGGCATGCATATAAATTGTTAAAACACAAAAATCATATTTGTACCAACGACTTTGATTCTTCCATTTCAAAACCTATTTTGTAATGTTTGAACACTTTGGCCATTTTCCAATAAACTCTGTTTTTCTTCCACTTTGATTTTTTGGCTGAATGAAGAAACTCTTGTCTATCTGTGTAGGGATAGCTGGCATGGGATTTAGTAAAGGTGACCAGGGTTGTTCCTGAAGAACTGTAGAACTGAAAGAACTTTGAAAATTACATTAAATTTATTACAAAAGATAAAATTGACAACTTTTCTTCAAAACAAAGTTTTGAAGAAGAATCATGATCAATCATATTGACGATGAAATCCTTGCGATGAAAAATTATTTCAAACCTCCCTCATGTGCCTTCTGACATTATTAGACATTCCGAAGACGAAACCCTAGACCTAATGACAAAAATGACTCTTTGCCCACCAAAAGACCAAACATGGACTGTCATTGACTGGAAATGATTTTGATGGAATTTGATTAAAAAATACGGACCAGCATGTACATGACATGAGGGATATGAAAGACAAGACCCTTCCGTTAGATGATCCATGCTCCTAATGGAATGCAGCTGACTGAACTGAATGAGACACCTAAAATCAAATGCAACAAAATAGATTTTGATCTCTGACGGAGGGATGAAGAGACCGACTCTAACACCTTGATGGTGTCTCAAAATGAAATTTGAGTGGGTGCAGCTAAAAATAGTGAGGTTTCTCTCTCATCCCTCTATTCACAATACGTTTCCCACCGATCCTTAACATGGGGAGCGGCTTTGAGGAGTGTAAAAGTAATATTTTCTTGATTGGAAAAACCATGAATCGAAAAAAATCCTTCCCATAGAGTTAACCATTTATATACGGCATATGCATCTATCTGGCCTTCAAATATGGGAATATCAAAGTTGACTAGTACCTTAAAGGGAGTGGTACCTCCAGAGTGGTTATTAGATGAAGACGTGTGACCTGTGGTTAGTCGCTGAAGGATATGGGAAAATTTATCCATCATCGCATTCCTTTGTTGCTCAAGGGCTTCTTCAAGCAATATTTTGAAAGAATCTCCTACTCCCTCTTCTTTCTTTTATTCCTCCATCGGAGGTCATCGGGGTTTGTGAAGCTGGTCTTGCGAAGGTTCAACCAGTTTTATCCATAACTCCTTATACCCTGACCTCGTTAGGGGGATGAAAAGAAAAATAAAGAAAATGAAAAATACTCTAATAACATTGATCAATATTTATGTAGGAACACAACATAATGAATATATAGACATAAGCAAACAAATGTAGAAAAAATAAATGTTCATTTCAATAATATCAAAGAACTGAAAAATGCTTACAAAAAAAATGGAAATAAGCTAGCTCGAGCAATGGTAGCTTATCTCTTAGAAGATATGTGGCAGATACATGCCTCTCAACTATGTTATAATGAGGCTCAAGGGCCCTTTTATTATTGAACAATAAGGTAAAACCCTAAAAAACCAAAACCCTAACCATAGGAGATGGAATGCCAAGATTTTGGGGGCCTTGTTGGGGTTATTTGGGCAACTAACTTCCTAGGTTCATAACTTGGTCATATGATCTCCGTTCGGTGCATACCATACTTCATTGGAAATATATCTCAAAGTACTATATGATTTTCCATAGACCCCTACCTTTAGCTATGGGTCTATTGTGGACCTAAAAAAAATGCAGTTTAAGGGGTTAAAATAGCTCTGAAAGTTCCAGACCTGAAAATTTTCTAAAAATATAAATACTTCTATAATTAAGGAAATGGATGAAAATGATGCGGGGTATAGATGGAATAGGCTGGTGGCCAAAAATATCCATGTGGATCATGTGCATCATGTAGATATGGAAAATAATTCCATCGTACCTGCCAGTACTATCAGTCTTCAGCGGAAAATACACAATGTCGTCTTTTGTTGGAAAAACACCTACGTCGGTAATTCCACACTGTCAGTGGACATAAATTATACTGAAATAAGAAATGGCTATTTAAAAATAGAGGAATATCCATAAAAACAAAAATCAGCATGAAAGACTTAGATCTAGGTACCAATCAAATTATATGAACAAACAGTCAACACACAACTTCCACTTTTTATTCTCTGCAAGAAAATTTAACTTCGCATCTGCACTAGGAAACCATCACACTTCATGTACATATTATGTAACCCTCCATTGGTTTCTCTTTAAATAGATCATTTATATTATGAAATCCCTGATATTTTTTCCTCTTCTGTCAATTAAAAATAAATAAATATATAAAGAGCATTTTTGGTGTGGTGGATCAAAGATTGTGCACTGATATAATCATAGTACAAGTGGGACAAAAAAATCCTCGACATATTTGTCAAACAACTCGATGCAACCATAAGGTCACAATAACCAAAGATGCAGGGTTAGCGGAATTAACCCCACAATTTCCCAGACTGATACAGCACGAAACTGCAATTAACATATAACCATGGACCTCTGGGTTATGGTCCACATAAACTCCCTTTACATGCAACAGATTACAATTTTGGAGTTTTATTCAACATACATACGCATGTAATCAACATCGCTTAATTTAAAACAGATCACACATAACTCAAACCACTTACATACACGCGAAACTTTAGTTCCAGGGTCCCACAACACGGTGACCAATCAGAACTCACCGCAGTTCAGAACTTTTACGATACTGTAGATCTCAATATATAACAATTAACTTTAACATTAAACAATAAAATCACCAATGTGAAGTTGCGATTTTAATATCCACTGTAGATCTTCGCCAGAGCTAATGGCCCCATTGTACTATCTCATATTTCCATCTCCCGTGCTTGTCACATCACAACCAAAATAACATATTGTGTGAAATCTTAACGGTAACCTCTAAAATATCTGATGTGTGCTAATGCGCAATGCGGACATGTGGCCTTCCCTCATCGCAAGCATATTTCAATCCTTACTGCATCATAAACAAATTAACTTATCCAGCGAAGTCTTAACGCTACCCGCTATAATCTGCAATGTGTGACTTTGCAATTTGTTGTCTACCTTTGATCTACGCCAAGATCTAATGGTCCTCGCTTCTCACCCTTCATCTCATAGCATCTTCCCAACTTTGATCTCATACGTTCATCTCTCACCTTCACATTTGTGATCTAATCATGATCGTCTGCTCATCCTTCATGTGGCACTTCTTCATCTCTTCCACCAGCACTGATCTCTGCCATTAAATATTAAAACTTCAATTATGTGATTCGATCCTCACTGTCCAATAGCCTCCTTTGGAATTCTTCTAAGTCCTTTCTGTCTTAATCGATTTCTTTGCTTTCTATTTTCGATGCTCTGCAACACCGTTTCCTCCATGCTACTCCTCCTAAGCTTGTTTGGTATTCTTTAATGATAATCTCTCTTGAGCTTGTTATTCTGGTTATTCATATAACCATTACACTGTCTCAATCCTGAATACAGAGCACACTTTATATTACTTCTCTGAATCTAGAATTTGTGATTTGTTTCTTACTCGACCTATACATAAGTTTATCTACACACATTCGCTCCCATTAGCTTTATTCACATCTAATGAAATCCAGATTAGAATCATACAGATTCTACCTGTCCATTAAGTCATTTATTACTCATAAAGACTTATACATTCAATTTGAATTCATTCACCATGGTTTATCACACAGAAACCATAATTTCTTAGTTACGGATCCCTCAGCACGTAAAATGAATGACACACAGGCACAATGAATATGATTTCTTTATTAATTAAATAAATGTACAAATACAAATAAAAAAACTTGTTTACATTATCGCTTTGGCCTAAAATGCCTTTTACGTGGCCCTTTTCTCTTCCTCTCTCTCTATGCCTATAGATTACAATTAATTTTCCTCTCTAAGAATATCTCTCTTTTCTTCTTCTTTTGATTGTGCCTTTTAGGCTTTAAAAATATATACAAAAGGTTCTGTAACCAATTCTAGTTCAGATCCTCAATCTTCTCAACTAATTTCTAAGAATCCTCTAAGTCCTCAGTTAATTCCTAAAATCTCTTCTTTATCCCTTGAGGATCTCAACATTCAACTAAATCCTAAGGATCCTCTTCAAATCCATAAAATCATGGACTACTTTCTAATCTAAGATTTACAATATTTTAGAATATCTCAATCCACAATAATCACTCATCAATCACTCATGTTCTCCTACATTCGAGAACATATAAAAATATGCCTCTCAATATTTAATTAAATCCTATTCTAAATTTCTCACAAAAATCACTCAAAAAATTTAAAATTAAATTAATTAAATACTTAGGAAACCAACTCTTTTGAAAAACACAAGACCCCCTAGATTCTATTAAATGTTAAAAAAATTCGGAACCATGATTCTCCTGCATCAGTCTCCAAAGTAAAAAAAAATCATGATATCTAGATCATGTTCTTCCAATCTTTGTCCTCCTGGATCCCATACTTTATTATTCAGTGATTTCCTTGCTCCTTTTAACTATTTTCCACATACTCTGTTACCTTTCCTTGCTTCTCCTGTTTTCCACACTTTCATTTGTAACACTCCAGTGAATTTACCTTCAAAATTTGTCACAATCCATCCTTTCATACTACCATCTATTTTTCTTCTCTTTATGTAGCTCCTTTCTTTATGTTTCTTTCTCATAAGCTTTATGAATTTTCTATCTCTCTGTCCAATTTATTTGGTTGTTGCATTTTATTTTCATTCTTTGGGATATAAACCTCTTTAAGTTGTTGATTACTTTCTTCAGTTTCTTTTTCTTCAACATATGCTACTATTTTTTAGATTGCTCCAAATACTGTTGTAGATATTTCTCTGGACATTGCTACTTTCCAAACTTCCTGAATATCTCTTGAGATATCTCCCACTA
Organism: Pinus albicaulis; assembly: GCA_034641835.2. Lineage (NCBI taxonomy): Eukaryota > Viridiplantae > Streptophyta > Pinopsida > Pinales > Pinaceae > Pinus > Pinus albicaulis. The sequence continues at coordinate 1,341,330,183 of CM076584.1, read as the reverse complement.
CAACATCCCTCTTCTGTTCACTCTCTGCAATTTTACCTTCAAAAATTAAAATGCTCTTCAATTCCTTGACTGCAGTAACATTTTCTTCCTCTACTGCATATCCTTTGTAGTCTTCATCGGGTTCTTTCTTCTTTACTGGTGCTTTCAACCAATATCCAATAACTCCAATTATTTCTCCCATTTACTAACCAATTGTACATGTTCTTTTCCTTGGCTATATTCATAAGATAACATAGTCTCATCCTCCATCAAAATACAATTCTGATGTTGTCTCTTTGAAATGTCTTTGTACATTTCTTTTTCATCCTTCATCTTTATCACAGTTTCTAGTGACTTTATATCACCTGAAAAACCATCAAAACCTGCAATCACACACAATGTTTTCATTGTAAAACTAGAAGACTCAATTGTATTATTTGATGATTTTGTCATCAAATCCTTTTTGCGTTCCAAGTCTTCTACAAGACTCAGAAAATCTATCTTCATCTCCTCTTCCTTAAGCATAACATTTGAGTATTTGGTATCCTTTCCCTCTTATTCTAGCTTTTGGTCATGATTGTGAGCCAAAATTCCTATGTTTTCAACTTTAACATCATGCTAAAAAATAATACCTCTTCTCAATTATGGATGAATTTCTTCATGAGACCTAATTGTCTCATCTTTCTTCTTTAAAACAGAATTCAGATTTTGTCTCTCTACTTCCTCTTATTTGACAATACCCAAAGATTGTCCATCATCATATATTACACTTGCAACCATACACAAATTTTTAATTTCAAAATCATAAGGCTCAGTAGCCTCAACTAATGTTTCAGACATCATCACTCCATGTTCAAGTTCACAAAGAACTTGTTCTTCTCCAACAACTTTATTTTGTCGTAGCTCAACTCCTTTGAGCTTCTCCAACCTCAATTGAACATCCATTGTCTACTCAAGCTTCCTCAGGTCTTCTATTAGCTGCATATTCACCTATTTCTTTCTCTTCTCTTGTAGCCTATGCCACTTCACTTTCTTTCTCATAGTCCAACCATACCTCTGGTCTACCTTATTTCTCTGCAACATATCCATCAATAATGCAAGTTGGAAATTTATATCAACTTTCCCTCTCTCACATTCTTCATCATTCATCTATCTCCATATGCCATTTAGTTTTGCATCTTATTTCTTCACTTTGTGCCTGCTTCTAGAACCTCTTCAATGAATATTAATATTTATCTTCTTCTTCATCTTCATGAGCTCCTTACTCCCTATGAGTTGTACTTAAGCCTCTACAATAGCAAGACCTCCATGTTATATTTACCTCACCAAGATTTCCTCTATACCTGGTCACTTTTCCCCTCTCTGGAACTTTCCATGAGAATTCCTCTACTCCTTCTAGGCTTCACCTCATCTGTACTTTTGATAACACAACTATCCTCTTGTATTTAAATCACAAATGAAATACTAGGTTCTGGCCACACTCGTCTTTCTCTCAAAAATCCTTCCCAACTTCTTTCATCACTGCTTCTTAAGGCTTTGATCTTCTTTTGCTGAGATAATTCATTAGCTGCAATTATCAATCTTCAATCTATATTTAACCTACAAAAGTCAAATCAAATTTAAATAAAACAATATCTGCATGATTTCACAAACAGTCTGCTTCCACTCTTCACATTTGAATGGATCTTCATTCTTCACAAGAAAAAAACCATCACTTTGTCAAATTTTACTGTCTAACTTTTCTTTCTGAACTTGTATCCTCCTTTTTAGATTTATAATATGCTTCTTCTCCTTTGATCCACAATCACGCTGAATATTTTTCGATTCTGCTACCAAATGTATTCTTCATAGTTTAACTTTTCCATCTTCATTTATAACAATTTTCATTTACTCCATGCTCTGATACCAAATGATGCAACCATAAGGTCACAATAACCAAAGATGCAGGGTTAGTGGAATTAACCCCACAATTTCCTATACTAATGCAGCATGAAACTGCAATTAACGTATAACCGTGGACCTATGGGTTATGGCCCAAATAAACTCCCTTTACACGTGGCGGATTACAATTTTGGAGTTTTATTCAACATAAATATGCGTGAAATCAACAACGCTTAATTTATAACAGATCACACATAACTAAAACCACTTACATACACACAGAAATTTAGTTCCAGGGTCCCACAAAAAAGTGACCAATTAGAACTCATTGCAAGTCGGACCTTTTACGATACCGCAGATCGCAACATATAACAATTAAATTTAAAATTAAACAATAAAATCATCGATGTGAACTTTTGATGGTAATCTCCACCATAGATCTTCGCCAAATCTAACGGCCCCGCTGTACTATCTCATATTTCCATCTCCTATCCTTGTCGCATCGCAACCAAAATATCATATTTTGCAAACTCTTAACGATAACCATCTCCCATCCTTCCCTCATCGCATCACATATTTCAATCCTTACCGCATCGCAAACAAATTAACTTATCCAACAAAGTCTTAACATTATGCGTTATAATCTCTGATGTGGGAATTTTCTATTCATCGTCCATCATTGATTTGCACCGATATCTATCAGTCCTCACTGCTCGCCCTTCATCTCATCACAACTTCCCAACTATGATCTCATCTGTTCATCTCTCACCTTCACATTTCCGATCTAATCATGACCGCTCGCTCATCCTTCACACGACTCTTCTTCATCTCTTCCGCCAGCACTGATCTATGTCGTTAAATCTTAAAAAGTCAATTTTTCGATTTGATCCTCGTCATAGTATCGCCTCCTAATTTGGAATTATTCTAAGTCTTTTCTGACTTAGTTGATTTTTCTGCTTTCTACTGTCGATACTCTGCAACATCGTTTCCTCCACGCTACTCCTCCTAAGCTTGTTTGGTATTATTTAACGCTAATCTCTTCTAATCTTGTTCTTATGATTATTCATATAACCATTACATTTTCTCGAGCCTGAATATAGAGAACCCTCTGTATTACTTCTCTAAATCCAGAATTTGTGATTTGTTTCTTACTCGACTTGTACATAAGTTTATCTGCACACATTCACTCCCATTAGCTTTATTCACAACTAATGAACAAAATACTAGAATCATACAGATTCTACCCAGCCATTAAGTCCTTTATCACTCAGAAAGACTTATACATTCAATTTCAATTCATTCACCATGTTTTATCATACAAAAACCATAATTTCTCATTTACGGATCACTCAGCACGTAAAAGGAATGACACACAGTCACAATGAATTCGATTTCCTCATTAATTAAATAAATGTACAGATACAAATAAAAAACATGTTTACAATCTTTCTTTGGCCTGATGCGCCTTTTACATGGCCCTTTTCTCTTTCTCTCTCTCTATGCCCATAGGATTACAATTAAGTTTCCTCTCTAAGAATATCTGTCTTTTTTTCTCTTATGTTTGTGCCTTTGAGGATTTACAAATATATAAAAAATGTTTTGTAACCAATTATGGTTCATATCCTCAATCTTCTCAACTAATTTCTAAGAATCCTCTAAGTCCTAAATTAATTCCTAAAATCTCTTCTTTATCCCTTGAGGATATCAACGTTGAACTAAATCCTAAGGATCCTCTTCAAATCTATAAAATCATGAACTACTTTCTAATCTAAGATTTACAATATTTCAGAATATCCCAATCCACACTAATCACTCATCAATCACTCATGTTATCCTACATTCTATAGCATTTACAAATATTCCTCTCAATATTTAATTAAATCCTATTCTAAATGTCTCACATAAATCGCTCAAAACATTGAAAATTACATTAAATACTTAGGAAACTAACTCTTTTGAAAAACATAAGACCCCCTAGATTCTACTAAATGTACAAATTTTCGTAACCATGATGCTCTTGCATCACAACTTCTTAGGCAAGGACTCGTCAAAATCATTGAACTTGATGTCCAAGTACTTTAATGATTTCGTAGAAAAAATCACTCATGGCCCAAAAAATCTATATTTATGATATCTAGCTAATACACTAGGGTCAAATTCCTGAAGTTGCGAGACTCGTTCTCACATCACCATCCAAAGTATAGTAAAACCTATCCTTCACTTCTTCTAATTTTTAGTGGCAGTAGCCATGGCGCCAATAGTAATTCCTTTCTTTTGACATGTCTTTCAATAATTAGACATAGATCAAATTATCTTGAGAAGAATACAAAAAATTTCCATCTCTATCGAATTCTAGTATTTCCCATTACAGTAAATTGGTCAAGACACCAGGTTGGTGAATGTTCTTGGTTGTTGAATGTGTTTCCACTAGACATTAAAAAAAAACGATTGATACAAGTGTAGATATGTAATAATATGTTGAAAAAGTTCAAAATCATTACTTGTAATTCTTATTCTTATCTCAAAAGCCATCTCCTCCCATGTTGGTGATAGAGATAAAACACACGCACACTAATAAAGGAAATAAAAAAAAATATGGGGCATAGTTTTCCCTTCTAGCCATTTAATAGATTTTAAAATACATGGAGAAATTTCAAAATTGTCTAGCACTATAAGATTCTAGAGATAAATAGAACTAACTAATTCTAAAGATACTAGTTATCAAAAATTAGACGGTACTCACAACTAAGTGTTCCATTGAAGTTCACATGAAACTAACTGCTCACTCTAGTTAACATATGAGATTACTACACTTTAACGCTCCCCTTTAATTTCAAATGTTACATTTACTAACAATTCCTAAGTGGTGTGTTGCAAAATAAAATAAAAAAATATTTCCAATGGCTTGATTAATATATCTTCTAACTAATATTTAGATTCCCAAAATTGAAGAGATATATCCCCAGTGTTGAAAATCTTGTGAATGAAGTGATATTTGGTATCAATGTGTTTACTTTTACAGTCAAATACATGATTTCTTGAAAGTGAAATAGTGGAAATGTTATCACAAGCAATAGGAGTTGTTTCCTTCTTCTTTTGAGGCTCAGTATCACTTCTTGATATTCTTAACCAAACTACTTGGCATGCTTCTCCTGTTGTTGCTACATACTCTACTTCTACTAATGAAATGGAAACAATGAGCTACTTATTTGATGCCCATGAAATTAGTCTTGGACCTAAGTGAAATGCATATCCTAAGGTATTATTTTTGTCATCAATACTTTCCACAAAGACACTATCTACGTAACCAATAAGATGGTTGTCCTTTGAATTAGTGTAAAAAATTCCACAATGTATGGTTCATGCAATATACCTTAAAATTATTTTTCATGTTTTCCAATGAATTTATTTTCATAAATCCATGAACCTGGAAATAAGATTGAATTAATGCGTTATGCTATGCCTCGTTATTGTGAGATATATTACATTTCCTACTGGCTACTTGTACAACGTGGAATTGACTGTTGGATTGTTGTCATATTTTTTTATCTTCGCTCCTATAACAATTGGTGTGTTTGTTGGCTTTCATTCACTCATATTAAATCTCATTAACATCCATTCCATACTTTCTCTGACCAATAAATATTCCTTTCTTATATTTCTCAACTTTTATTCCAAGAAAATATTTATCGTCGCCAAGATTGGCCATCTTGAATTCCTTCTCCATGCTTGTTCGAAAATATTCAAGTTGCGAACTTGTGTAAATCATATCATCAACATAAATGAAAACAATTAAAATATTACCTTGCATATCTAATTTTTATAGAGAGTGGGTTCATTCTTGTTTTGTTTGAATTTTTTTCTGAATAGATATGAATCAATTCTATTGTAGCATGCCCTGGGTGTTTTTTTTTTAAAACCATACAAAGGCTTCTTTAATATGTAAACATTTTGTTCTTGACCCTTATTTTCATACACTGGAGGTTTATCTACATAAACTTATTCCTTCAATGTTACATTTTAAAATGATGAGTTGACATCCACTTGGTAAATTGGTCAATGATTCCTTACTATTTCTGCTAATACCATTATGATAATATCCAATCTCACTACTAGGGTGAAGGTTTATTCACGTACACTATTAATTATTTTTCAAATCCTTTTGCTACCAATTTGGATTTATGCTCTTCAATTTCCACATTTACATTAAACATTGTCTTATAAACCCATTTGACTCCAATGCTTTTTTTTCCATGTACTATATCTAAAAGGCTCCATGTATCATTCCTCTCTATGTTTGCAATTTCTTCATTCATAGATTCAACCCATTATTTATTTTTCAATGCTTCTTCAAAATGTGTTGGATAGAAAGAAAATAAAGCAATATGTACTGGGTCATTATCTAGTTCTTCATGAATCTCTCTCAAACTTCTTTTCTCTTGTGGAAGGTGGACTTAGATTTGGTACTGGACGATGAACTATGCATGTTATTTCCTCCATTTTCACTTTCAACAAGAGCCTGTAGGCATTGAAATCCTTGTCTTGGTTATTTTACTTATATTGCATCACTTGATTCAAATGCATATGGAGAAATTTTAGTCATGTTTGTTCCTTTATCCTAATCATTCCATGCTTTATATTTAAGGAATTTAATTGTTGGGTGTAGGAATTGCGGTTAAGAAGACTCCTTTAACACTTAATTGTAAACTCGAGGGTTTCGTAAAACTTAGAGGAGAAGCACAGGAAATGCCAGAAATAATATGAACCTTTCCTAACTCTATTCATACTTCCTCAATTACAATATTGCAAAATCGAAAAGAAAGATCACACAGAAAATAACACCAAATAAATTATAGTGCTGGAATATGAAAGAAAGTACTTTGCAAGGAAATAAATAAAAGGAACTCTCAAACTTTTGCAAACAATACAGATTTCTGGAATGAATATCTATGTTTATCATCAGTATAGTTGTATTAAATATTGATAATTGGACCCTTGAATATGTCTATCTTCTTTAAAGATATTCCTTCCCGCACTAAACTATTATTCATGTACTTATCAAGGTTCTTGCACCAATACTGGAATAAATTTTATATGATAGAAGTATATTCGATACTTGTATCGAAGATTTTAATGCTCATGTATGGGCTCTAAGTATTAGGGCTAGAGCACTCCGTTCCTGTATCAGGAGATTGATTCTTCTACCGGATCTTAGATTCCTACACCAAGTTTTCAAATTACTTTCAGAAAAGAATAAAGAGTGTGTTAACTAAGAAAATAATTTTCAAAAGTGAAAATAACTCTGAAATAGCTTCCACAAATAGAAATATGCTCCAACCAAAATTAATATCAAAACAATAATTTACTTTGAATGTCGAGGCACATTTTTCCTCAAACAAGGAACTCTTTCATGCAATTAAAGGAATCATTTAATTATGATATCAGGCTTGTTCTTGTGATGGCTTCCTCATATAGATCAGATCTTCCTCTTTAATATTTTAATGCAAAAAGGTTCACTTAATAATTTAATATGAAGTTCGATCCTTTCCTTAAGACTGTAAAGTGCAGGTATAGATTTGTGCATTATAACAACATTTATTCCGTATTTATCAAATCACCTTTAATCCTTAAGTTTTGACTCTTAATATCAAACGTGCAACAAGTTTATCAATGCATTTTGAGTGAGGGGCTCAAGCATCATATGTACCTTTCAAAAAATTTGTTGAAAAGTCTTAGACCCTTCCTTGATCGGGATCACATGCCGGATTATTCATGTGTCATAAGTTTTGAGCTCATCATATTTCAACACAAAAACATCTCGGTGCCACTCAAATAGTTTGATGACATATTTTCACTCTTGTGGAGTGCAGAAAGTACCGATATTGACATACAGTAGATACTTTTCTATTCCAAGATTTATTTTCTCGTGTGACAATGTCGAAATATGGATTTTTGCATTGACTGGCCCCAAAAAAAATTCTTCAAATCATACATTTTTTCGAATGATACCACACCCTTCTACATAGGATTTTCTTTATTTTCGCAGGCTGAATCTTGCAACACCTTCTCGTGCTCATCTTCATAGATAGTTTCATCCTTGAATAGATCACTGTTCGTGATAACGTGTGTTATATTTTGGTCATAATTAAAAACATGTAAGTTAGTGATATATCAGGGACATATGGTTTATAAATAATCTCTACAAAAAACCGTCCCTAAGCTATGATAACCTAGTGGCAGCATTTGCTAATGCATCTGCAACTACTACACATTATAGGAACAAATATAATATTGAAAGCTTGGAAATGAGAAATCAAACGCAATACCTCTTGTTGATAACCTTTCAAATGCGATGACACACAATGAATAGTATTGTGTACCTATCGTACGATGTTTTCAAAATCAATTACAACCTTGAGTATCCCAACATTCAGGTCAATGGCCCTCTGTAAGCCCAAGATGAGTGCCTCATATTCTGGAGTGTTATTTTTGCACTCAAATTTCAAGCACTCAAGATCAATTGTTTCCTCTTTCACAAGTTTACTAAAACAAAACCAACTATAAAGCCCTTCTACATCTTTGAACCATCAAAATAAAAAGTCCAAACATCATGTGTACAAGGGCTAGGCTTTACACTACTACTACTACTACTATTTTTCCTATTTACTGTACAAATGTCCTTTACACTAGTTGGACTAGGAAGGAGATACAACTAATTGCCAGGTAGGACTGGGGATGGTTGGGCAAGATAGCACCCTAGATCAGTGTCTAAAAATAAATTTCAAAAGAAAAAATATGCATAAGAAACTGGTTCATTTTTTCCCTCGAAGGGTGTAACAATCTGTTTCATGTAAGGTTCTTAGTTTTCATTTACCCTCCTAGTGTCTTGGACCAGTCTCCACTCAAAAAAACACCATATGCTTCTAGAATGTCCACAATTACTATATTTATACACTTGTGAACTCAATGATAATATGATAAGTGAATAAGCACATTTAGGAGTTCACATATAGCATGGAAAAGAGTCTTGTCCTACTGAATGATGTGTGTAGTTGTATTATCCCATTTTGCATTGATTTTATTAGCTACGGATCAGGGAATTAAATTTACAAATGCACTGGAATCAAATAAGAAAATGTGCACATTATAATTGAAAATTTCTAATTTGAACAAAAATGGAGGGCAGAGGGTATTTTCATCTAATGTAAAATAGTTAAGCACATAATCTAGGGAACCAGGAGACTTACGAGATTCAAATCCCTTCTTTGAAGAAATGTTGTTACCTAAAGTGAACTACTCAAGAGTGCAAACAAGTAGCTCCCGATGGCTTTTGATTCTTGTAAGTTTGAATGGTGAAATTTTAGCGTGAATCTTCTTCATGTATTTGACTATATTGTAATCAATTGCGGGATACATTGTTGATTTTTGTGGAGGATTAACCTTAACTGTTGCTTCCAGAATGATGGAATTTCTCTTACTTCTCATGGAAGCACTCTTCATTGTATCCAAATTTCTAGATTTTCTCTGAGTTTTCTATGTTAAGTTTAAGGGTGGTTTCATCTTCCTTATCAAATTTTCTTTCAATTGCTGCCTCATCAACTCTTTCTCGAATACCGACCCTTGGCTTCTCAATTTATATTGACTATTATTCTTTTGGGTCAAGCCCTCTCTTAGTGGCTTTTTTTTGGAATTGTTATTTTCAAATGTGAATACACAAATTAGTGTCTTTACTATGTGCCCAACACTCACAATTTATTCGGTTGAAAAATTTTCTTCCTTTCTTCCGCAGGATATGTTTGATCATCAAAATGTACTGTATCAATAATATGTGCAGCAAGAGCGTTCATGTTGTACTTAAATTGTGGGCATATTTTTTCTAAATTATATTCTTGATGAAACTATCCATGCCCATACTCTCAATATTCAACACAACATTTGAGATATTCACAGACTTTGTTGGTTGATTGATGCTGCCTCTAAATTTGGAAGTCCATCTCACAATTTTGAATCTAGGAGGCTTTCTTCTCATGGTTGTCTCACTTGAACTTTGTTTTAATTCTGCCAACTCATTATACAGAGACATGATGGTGCAGCTCAAGCTATAAAAGTCAAAATCTTCTTTGTCCTTGGCATTTCTTAGAGAGGTATGAGACTTTTTTCACATGTATTTGTAGCCTTTATATGATTCATCATCTATGATGACTCCAATTGCACACAATTCCTTTTCAACTACAATAATTTCTTCATAATTTTCTACCATAGTCTCTTTTGTAGTTCTTTTCATGAACTGCGCGATGCTTGTTGATAAGGAAGATGTGTAGTAATCAATAATGGTGGAGTCATGAGGTTTCATATTTTTAGGGATTTTTCTCAGTATGCAATTAAACCTTTGATAAAAATCTTTCACTTTCTCTTTGTGCTCCATATTAATATTTCCTAGCTCTTTTAACAGCATGGCAAGGGTTTTGTTATCAACGAAATTTTCAAGATTTTTTTTTTAACCCCTTTCAATTCTGGATAGAGTTCAAAGGAAGTCTATGATACCATACAACTACTCGGCCATCTAAGGTACAAGGGAAAAGTCTACATGCAAATTTTTCGTAACTTACCTCTAACATTTTTATATGTAGGTATAAGATTTTCATATGGTCCTCCTCTTTCACTGCTTTGTCAGGTTCATACTTTGTTAACAGCTTCTCTGGGTGCCTTGGAATCTTGTGAAAAACACCCTAAAGTGTAAGTGGGCCCTGAGGCATCCATTATATATCCTATTCTGCCATATATTCGTCACTATTTCCCTCCTCTTTGTCAACATCTAGTGGACCTTCTTCTTCTTCTTCACCACCTAACCCATGGAGAGTATCATCTGAGATCACACCATTATCTTCCTCACCATTGTTGTAAGATTGAGGTCGCTTGATTTCTCTATGTTTTATTTAGACTCTTGTAGCTTTTTAAGGGTGACGAAAACCAAATCTTCAATCGTAGAAACCATTATCCGGAAGGGGTGGTTCGGTTCTTCTTTGGAAAGTACGGAAGGTTGTGTGTTCCTAGGATTCATCCAATATATTTTTCAAACTTACAAGTTATATGAAGGATGGCCTAAATGTGGTTGTAAGATCTTTCACAAGTTTGTATAATCTTGGGCTGAGAACAGTATGAGTAATTACAGTAGTTTCCTTTATGCATTAACTAAAAATAAATAATGCTTTTCTTGCTCAATCAACTAGTAATAATCCACAACTTACACTTTGAAATCTTTCATGTAGTGAAACACACAACTATTGACCACCAATCATCGAAAAATGTATCATATTATGAATGAATTACTAGATCCCCTCCATAAGTCATATGCAATTATGTTATAACCAAAATAATGAATGCATAAACGATATAGAATGTTGCGAAATGCATCTCACTCTTTCTTAGACCCACGGGTCACGAATAAATAATTATAGATCTTATTCACAGCAAGTAGGTGTATACTATGCATCCATGGATGGAAAGACAAATTGCACCAGCGAGATCAGGTGATTCCTTAGAATTTTTTTCATACCTCCCACCGTGCATGGAGATCCACTTTGTTTAGTTTCTCATCGAAAGTAGCATAGATCACAAGAAAATTCCAGTCACTGAGAACATCAAAATGACTATTTACCCATTGACCCCAATCCCCGAACGAAGTCTCTTGTCCGCATCTTGAAAGGATATCTGGCTGTCAAAATGGATGTACTAGGACCCTGAAAATCTTGTTATTGCCTCAGTATAGGCTCATAGAAGTTCCTCTGTGTATCCATTTTCCCTTGCATACCATCCCTCAATGTACACCATCCATGAGAAGTGTAAGGATCTGTCTCTTTATGCTCTAGGTCAGCTCATATAAGTAATCTGTATGCATCCTCTCTAGAAACCCTACCCTCTAAGATCATAGCAAATACTATCTCAATAAAAACCTCAAGCGGAAGCTCCTAACAGCCTCATTATCACAAATATCTGACCCTAGATATATCCCCTTCTCGATAGGCCCCTAAACACCTTCCTCCTACATACCTGTAACCTCGACCTCCGCCACTCCCTCACCTATAGCCTTAGTAGGTCTAGCTCTACCTGTGTCACAGAAACCAGATCTCTGTGCCCCTATTATGTGTTGTCTGGAAACCACCTCGCGTATCCTAGCGAACCTTACCTCATCCTGGTACTCTGTAATGACCTGTGTCCAACCCTTGTAAACATGCTCCGTGGATATTTTTAATCTCCACTTAGACTTCATTCTTATTAACTGTCGCTTTATGTGTGGCCATAGTACAGGATATCACTCACCTTTGGAAGTAGGCAATGGTCATATCCTAGGAGTAAGAAAATGAGTAGGTTTAATCCACCTCTATAAGAGTAATCCAGCCATGGGGTGTAATAAATTTGAATGTCTATACCTCCTGAAGAGTGTCTGAATGCTCCGATTCATAGTATAATCCAAACATTTTGAAGGAGTACTATAAGCACCTCCCCACATCACATCCTCGGGAGGATACTTCTCCAAACGAGGCCAGTCATCACCCCTCATAGTATGACCATAATACCACCTCATAATAAGCTGACCATGGATGTTAGGTCCTCTATCTGCTCTCCAACAAGCTAATCACTCCCACTAGAAATCAATAATGAAATTTCCATATGTGATATGTATGTTTCTACACTTAACATCTGCATTGCACTCCTTATAAACCATATCCTAAAACAAATTCCTCAATGCATACTAAGCTCACAAGAAATATTTATAATAATGACCATAGCTCCTGTAGGGATGCTATCACCATAATGCATGCCATAACAATAACACATTAAATCCTACTAAAACAGAAATCTTGGATTTTGGTGTGACTCCCTAGCATATGCGTTTTACAATAATCCACCTCTAGCCCTATAAGTATCTCTATAATGTCTCCTCCTACTGATTATGAACATGAAAAAGTCCCTAATCTCCCCTAGGTCAAATTTCAAGGCTCCATCACGTATGCATCCCTACCGATGATAAGTCACCCAGTTATATGGTGCACATCTTCAATAATGGGACCCATCTCACCAAAAGGGGTCAAGAATGTATGTCTAGTAAGATCCCAATAATAGCAAATCTTTGTAATTTTCTCATGTGGTATCGTGATCCTCTCTAAATAAAATGCCTCGAGTAACCCACACTGCTCCAAGAACTTAATGTCTTGATTATATAAGCCTGGAACCTACCTTAATACTTTCTTGTGCATGTTTCTTATTAGAATTCCCTTTACATTAGTGGAGAATAGAGAGAGAGGTTATTATTCAAGTAGATTGGCCAACCATTAGGAAGTATGAAAGAGTTAGATATCCATAGGGATGGTTTAGAGTGTACATATTAATAACAGGTGGTGATATAGTCTAGAGCATGGCATATCCTCCCTGCAAGTTAGGTAATAAGGGTAGCATATTATATGATACAGATACAATTTGGTTTTGTTATAGACACAAGTACATGAGGATGAATTGACTAAAAGAGATAGTTTTAATAAAATGGGAAGATATCGCTATAGCATCAATGCAAAAGATAATGAGGTCTTATGTCCTTAGATATAGAGTGCAATGATACTATATAATAGATATGGAGGTTTTATTTATTTGGCTAAAGAATTATGTGGATTCTAGATTGGAGACCATAGTCAGACAATTTAGCAAGAGGAGAGAGGAGGTAGCTCCCGAGGGTGGAGCAGATACTCTTGTAAGTATAGGTGTGATAGCCCTTATATAAACTAAGATAGAGTGAGCCCTAGACTTTGGAGTTTGATTTAGTAGACTGGTAGTGATAGTGTCTGGTGGTGGGGCTACATAGGCTATGTCAAGGGAGCGTAGATCCAAAAAGGTGAACATATTACTAATATGAGTATTTTTTCCATAGGTAGGAGAATTTGATTGATTATATGCTAAGAGTATGTAGCTAACTACTAGATGTGCATAATTGATGTATATATCTTCTAAGAATAGAGAGCATCTCAAGATACTCTAAGGACCATAATCACTTCTTTGAGGAGTGAAGTATAGAACATTATAGTTTAAGGGCTACCAAATAGGACCTAATGATTTAGTCAAAGTGGAAATAGTGATAAATTGTAGGGAAATATGGATTACTAGACTAGAAAGGCCATTTCCAATCAATATTCTAGGATTCAAGCCCCACAAGACTCATTACAAGGTAAGCATGCTTTTCATAAGTCATTACAATTAGAGTAGGTAGGTGGTGCTAGATAATTTATGGTAGGTTCCACTATTCCTATAGGTTCACAAGTGGAGATACCACCAGTTAAGATACGAAAATTTCCTTTATGAGGCGTTGTGGGGGCCAAATATGATTATGTGGCTAGAATCATAGCTTATAGAGTATATTTATGGTATGGTAAATATTTTGATACGCTAATGGTGGTTACCATTGAGAGGGATAGATCTATAAAGTTCTTAGAGGCTAGATCAATGTGAAAGAGGGAGACAGCCAACAAGTACCATGGATAGTTAGTAGGTTTCATATCTATAGTCTCTTTATTACAGGATGGTATAACATTACTAATCAGTGAGGCACATAGACCAGTGTACATGTTTCCACCAAGAAAGCTCATAACACAAAGACTAATCACTCGGTTGGATTCTTCCCTGCACCTGCTTTGGCTGGATCGAATCCCTATATTGGGAGTAGTGCCAGTAGGGAGGTGGGCTGACATCTAGCTAGTCCAAATCATCTATCCAGGCACATCAATCTCAATTCTATGTTTTAAGTGACAGGCAGGCCCCTGACTTATAAAGGGTTCATTCATGCTCTCGTTCTCGCTTATTGATCGGATTACCTTATGGATGCTCAACACCTTGATGAGGTCTGACCTAGATTGGATGCCCAACTCTATCATATGGGCAGCAAGACGAGGGATGTTTCTACTCAAGCATTGATTGACTAGGCTATTTTTTTCCTACAGGATTCCAATCGGGGCCAACAAGATAGATATATTGGGTTGATTCCATCCATAGGTTCATATTAGTGCGTCACCCTACTTACTATTATTAGGTGACCCCTATTCTTATTTGAGCTCTTGCAACCTTTTCATGATGGCAAGCAACTACCAAATCCACAATGGTTGGCAAGAGAACCCCCAACTTATTTCTATAGCTATGGCCAGATCTTCCAATCACTTGGGAAAGCAGAAAAAAATAAAGTGAGGGGCCCTACCACTCCAGGAGAAATCAGCTAGCACATCGGTGCCCCACCTACTGATCAAATTATATATAAAAGGAGGACGTTAATACTAGTTCCCCATTCATCCTGGAATTCATATATTTTGATCGGGAATAAGAATCTCGCTTGACCAATCTTGCACATAAAGACTCGTTACGTAACGTATCCTCTCTCTTGCGACCGAAAGGAGCTAAGGAACCAGTAATTAAGATGGGTGGGGTTCATGAAAGAAGTAAAAAGAGCTAAAGAGGGATCTCCTAGTGTCCAAACAGGACTAACTTCTTAAATACTGGGATCTGTTAATGACACATTGCTCACCCGGGGTATCAGGATCAACATGAAAATATTGAAACCATATTCCACAGAAGTGAGATATTGAAACCATCCGGCATTCTCTCCCAATTTACCAACATGTGGGAGATGAAGGTTGGTGTTTCAAGTCCTTCACTTTCATACCTCCGATGAGTGGATTATCCAGAACGAGGTTTCAAGAAAGGTAGGAAAAAAATCAAATTAGAGTGTTTTATGTATTCAATAGCATCTGAATTTCTGGCCTAGACCGATCTCGGTAGGCTGTTGAAAAATCAATATCTGAGAATATATCTCTAAGCTTACATTATATACGTAATTATACGAGACAATAAGCTAATTGAATTATCATGTTGCACCATCAGCATTAGCAGCACTATGATCCTCTCATTAAATATCAACATATGAAGGTTGTATCTATGGGACTTGCCTTTGAGCCCATTCCCGGTATGACTGGCAGTTGTTTGTATGGCAGTGACCCCATGGAAACAACTCCTCCCAGCATAGGCTATCCTTGGCAAAGACTCCTGTATGACTCTTGGGCACGAAGTAGACTTCATTTATGCACTGACTAGAGCTTCATGCCCTAAGTATATATATATATATATATATATATATATATATATATTATGAGTATAGATTGTTCTATCTAGAATTGACCATAGCTTCTAGGCACCAACTGTATCTAGCCCATCCCGATATCCCAATTGAGTATCCAAGTAAAGTATCTGAAGTAACCCATCCCAGCTATTACTAGCATACCTATCCCAGCTATTACTGGCATCAACTCTTGGGACTCCTCCTGACATTCATCTTACTCAATCAATAAATCAATGCAGTGTGGGCCATCCATCCCCCCCCCCCTTTTCCTTCCCCATATCTCGGTTGAAGATTAACGAAATCCTAACAGCATAAGACTCATGTTCAGCATAATCCAAATGACATAAAATCCTAATACTTCTCCAGCTCCTAAAAAAAACATATGCTAGACTCTGCTCTTCAAATGCTGAATCAACATAAGACAACACTGGTTAAAGGCTCTTAGCTCAAAGTTGGTTGAAGGGTAAAGGAAGGCATCTGTTTCTCTTGTTATTAGACCTACTGCTATTTAAGCAGTATCTATTGGACTTGGCTAAATAAAGAGAGAGAGAGGAGGAATAAGTTTATTGCTTCTGGAAAAATGTGCCTAGATATTGAAAGTAGTGCTAGTATTTGAAATGTGATATTTATAACTAGAGACTCATAATCTCCTCAAAATCGATTGGACTCAACTACTTACTTAACATTGATTGGACTGACTCTGCTCCTTGCTCGATGCGAATAAGCGGGTCAACCTCCTCTCATTGTGAATCAACAATAAAGAAAATATATCACTTGTTGGAATTGGTTGGCTAAAGGTGAAAGGTTACAGGAATCCATCATCAGCCTAGAGCACAAAGCCTTTCTCTCACCTTCGCCCTTTTGCCTTTAACCTTAAGCTAGAAGCCCTTCACCAGGAGGAACTAGATGCCTTGAACCTTCTTATTTTAACCTTTAGCCTTTTCTTCTGCCTTCATAACCAAGTCCAACAGATGATGTCTTGACCTTTTTGACAGGAGCCTTTACTTTTGACTCTCACCTACAAGTCCAACCAAGTGAAACTGAAGCCTTCATTGAACCTTCTGACTTAGCCTTTCCCACTTGATCTTTTTTCCAGATGCCAGTCGGGTCTAGCAAGTCCAATAGACTGGCTTTCACTCTCTCTTTCTTATTTCAAATAATGTAATGGACACAACCTCTATTTATCTTCTTGCTGTAGCTCAAGGGGCACAAGTGGAAAGAAATGTGCTCTCTGACTAACTAATAATATTGGTTCTACTATGTGAGCTAAAGATAGACCAGGTAAGTTTCATAATATAAATGAATTCTGGTAGTCTATCTAATGCCTTATTAGGACAGGTAATATTGGACCCATCCATATGTTCAGTTGATTCATATTCGATGGCTTCTATTCCGTTTGTGAACCCCAAACTTCCCGAACTTATAGCTGTAAATTCGAGTTAGAGAGTCTCAGATTGAAGACACCATGTACGAGGTCTGATCATGAGGTTACACAAGAGCTACACATAGTGTGCTACAGGGGCCTAATCAAAGGAGCCTAATCCACTTGGAACATATTATCGAAAAAATTATCATCATTGGTGGGTTTTGGCTATGAAAATATCATATTTTTGGGGGCCAAGTATCCCCAGGCATTGATTACTAACAATCATCCTTACCCTCCATCCTTGGGGGACTATTCTTTTGACCGTCATGCTTAAACTCATCCTTGTGACCCTCTACCCTAAAACTCTATACCCCTCTCTACCAATACCCGATACTTTGAGATACTGATACTCTATATCTATCTAGAATGATAGATATCGATCTCTATCTCAATACTCTACTGATCGATACTATAATCTCTACACCTATAGAGAGATCTCTCTAAATCTCTAGAATCAATATCTACATTGATATATCAATATACAATACTCTTAGGTGAGTGCGGGGAGCTACCTAGACCTAGAAAAACTGTACATAACGCTGACGCTAGCTTAAGCCATCTAATGCTTCGCTAACTGTTCATGCTTTGACACGCTTACACTCAGCTTCAACCTATCCTTTCAATAATCTCAGGATAGGAAATCACACTCCTCCCTGTCGGTCATCTAGCTAGAGAGAACAACTACTCCCCTAAAATAGAGGGAAAATCCTCTATCAGGTCGTCACACTGAAGCAAGTGATAAGAGTAAGAGCTTGGTGTAATCTATACTAATTAGAGAAAAGTCTCATTTCATAAAGGGAACAACTATACGTTTTCTGACACTACACAGCTTAAGACAACATCTTGCTTGGGGCTTTCTATTTCTTAAAATAATGAAGACTTAAATAAATGTCTCTTTTTAAATGGTAAAACCATTTCTATTTCTTATTTTGAAAATAATGGTACAATAGAAATATCACATTTCATTTCATTCTCCATAATTCCATCCATCCCTCCCTAAAGCCATCCATTCAACCTCTCCATCTGACCATCTTTCCACCCAGCCATGTCTTTGTTTTCTCAGTTATGGTAGTTAAGTAATTCATAGGGCAGTTTCGATCCTCCGCTCCTCCAATCCGACAATTCAACTCTAACATAAAGTAAAGTAGGAAAAGTAATAACAAAGGTCTGATTCACCCCCATGCCATTCTAATATAATAAAAATACTGAGTGCAACCCATCCATGTTATACTACGCTATGAGTGGGAAGGTAAGGTACTGTTCTACTGGAAGGCATATGGAGAGTGAGATTCTAGGTCTCTAGGGTAAGGGATAAACACTAATCCTATCTGGTGCTCCTACAGTAAGGGATTTTCATACTGTCCCCTACTCATATTCCTGGTTTCATGATTAATGAATGGGTTGTACAACCCTCCCTCCATGCCCTTCCCTATAGGCTTCCGGCATAATATAATGGTAAGGCAATAATGCATGCAGCCAATCCACCCCACCCGATGCTTCTAAAATAAGGGGTCATAGGTTAGACAACACTAAATTTTGTATCCTAAGAGACGTTTGAATCTTTTCCATCAAATGAGGTTGCTTTGATGGACCACCACATAGCCATCTGGCAGTTCAACAAGATCAGCGAAAGGGAAAGGCTTTCTCCTATGGGCTAATGGAATATGCCACAATAAGGGAAGCATGGGAAGCGACTACAAGTTTTCGGCTAATGACCCCATCAATCCAATCAGCTGCTGCTTCTAAGTTCAGATATTTGATAGTGAGAGTGTCCAAAGTTTTTTTTGTTTGGTAAGTGTAACCCAATAAGGTAGAAGGTAAATATAGTGTATCCCCTCAAAGTTGTTCATGGGTGAGAAGGTAGAGCACACAATCATATCACAATCATCCTAGGTTTCTAGTATCAAGATCAGGGTAAGGTCAAAGTCAAATCCCCAATAATTGAAGGCATATGATCGATATGAATTCAAGTGCCAAGTCTATTTATAAGGGAAAGGTAAAAAACAAAGGTATTATTCTTCCCCAAAAAAATATACTAATTCTTTAGGAGGTCAACTTGATTTTATCCAGGTATTCAGAAATCCTATTTGGTGAGTTCATTGACTAAGCCTACATCATATAGTAAGTGCACATAATGAATTTCCCAATAATTGAATGATGAATTATTGGAAAAAATATCACAATTCACGAATCATTCGGGTCATTCGGGCATAAGTTGAACTCATTTTGCAGAGGCACTTTATAGAAATACTTGAATTAATTTCATCTATATTTGCTACTGAATTTCACAAATTTCATCTTATTACCAATCAGATTCTGGAATGAATTTGATTTTGGAATGAATTTCTCATGTTATTAGTTTAGTATTGGCTATTATGTGAATTTGTACTAACTTAGTGGCTTAACACTCGGCCTTTTACATGGCTTTAAGGAAGGTTTATATGGGTTCAAAACCCTTATTGTAGGGAGTTTCTACCACCTTAGTAACCAATTTTCAGGGGCTTTCCATTTACCCTTCCTTGGCTTAGGAGTCAATGGTAATTCCCACCTCACAAATTAGGGAGTTTCACTATAAGCAAAGATAGATATGGTACATATAAAGTAGATGTAGATTAGTATCGAGACAAGGCTTAGTAGATATAGGCTATGCTAGGCAATGTGAAAATGATTGGAAAAAACTAGGTTCCGTATAAGTGAAAGGTTATGAATACTACCTGTAGAAGATTGATAAGCCTGTACTTGATCATTATGTCAACATCATAGCTAATCATGTCTAGTTATCCTGTTCACAGTAAGCAACTGAATAAGGTATACCACATAACATAACCTAATCAACATATCATATGAGCTATTTCCATAGTTAGTAGCATCATGAAGTTCATATTACATAGATTCTAGTAATTACACTAGTTACATGCAATAAGTTACATCACCATATATGTGTAAACAGAGTAATGGAAATCAAGCTATGTAAGTGAAACATAGGATACGAGTTATCTATCCATAATAATGAGCGAGATATGAACAAACTCATGGGCCTGTATAGATGTAATATCACATATCAATATAAGGAGCTAAACCAAGCTTGATCACTACTTTTATATCCATAACAAAGAACAAATAATAGAGCTGTAATCATACCTATCATGTCTTGTTTCACTATCAATTTAAGAAAGTATTAGTAATAATGGATATGATACTACTGTTATTACCATATCGATGTTTTTATGTGTTTACATATAGATAGGTATATAGTAATCATTAGTTACCCTTAATATAACTACTATTAATCCCATAACTAGTATAACTACTGACAACTTATGTTAGAATAGGGAGATATTGATTACAAATCTAGTATGGTTAAGTAATGGGTATAAGCTTAATTAGAGAATACAGTAAGTGTTTAACAAATAGAGTTGCATATCTGAATAGTATACAGAAAGAAAAGCCAGTAGTAATAAAGAGCATAAGGTAAGCACAGTTTCATTGCACTGAATACGATATAACTGTAATAAGAAGGGTAATCACTAATTTATCACCTTTCATTATTTACACATAACTATTATGGTTGTAATAAAGGCTATGATTGTGACATACCAAGCTACAAGAGGTTCTAGTAATGAGATATCCAATCAAGCAATGATTAATAAACATGATATTTCCATAACTAGTAACACATGTTATATACGTAACGTATACCACTTGCTTAGCTTACTGATCACCTTTCTAAGAGAAAATGGTAATCACTCTAATATGTAAATTTGACCCATATTCAATCATAAGAACAGGCAATGTTAGCTCCATATTAATCACAACTCTGAATAGATAATATACCAATAGTAATAGAGCATGCATAATACAGGTGTGAAATAGTAACACTATGGTAATCATTATGAGCTTACTGTGATACCAACAGGATACTAGTAATGAACTAGAACCATTGTACTAACTAGTGCTACAGCTTGTTAGAATAGAGCTAGTTTAGCTTATACAAATCTGAGTCCTGGTGTTGCTCATTGAGTTACATACCTTGTAAATGCTTATAGTAAGTGGAGTACTAGTAATACCATTGATTACGATAGGGTTAACCATTTTAAAGGAAAAGAGATAAGGAATACACAAAGCATGATTGAGCTTATTTAATATCCATAACATATCCATACCTCTTCTTACTTATGGAATTAGAATATAGTATTTAAACAGAATGGTCATGACACTTTCTTGTTATGATTTACTTATACCTAGTAGCTTACTCTGAACCATGAACTAATACTGTTTAGATTGATATCACTTTTAATTAGGGTAATGTCGTATGTTCAAAGAAAGGTAATCCTATCACATGTATGAATTGAAACCAAAAGCATGGTCCTTTTCTTTCACTATGTTTGAGTCTACTCTATTACTATGAACACCATTGAGAAAGTTGGAGAAAGGTCATAATGAGTACAGAGGTTACCTGTATTCATTACCTACTAGGTCAGTGAAACTATGTTTCAACATGTATGAGCTCGTGGTTATAGAAGCTCTTATGGAACTAAGTTAGTATGAGTGCCTTTAGTGTGATAAGTATAGCTATTGTTATGTCAAACTAGTAACACTTGACATCATAGTTAAGCTCGACGTATTAGTATCAATATTTTTATATGTACTCTATTATGGGAAAGAGCTCATGTAGTTAACTATCAGTAATAAGAAGTAAATATTATACAACCTATCTTATCAAGCTCAAGCACAAGGTGTAAGTATTCCCAAGTAATGGTATTGATTCATTATGTCTACACATCTGTATTTCTCATACAAGCAGCTCTTCCATACTAAGCAACAACACGTATAGGTTTCGAGCTTCAACATCAACCTCTCTAGAATTGAATGTTAATCCTAGTGGTTACGTATACAAATGTAATGGGTTCTACTTACCTAATATAACAAAGGGTACTACATAGATCAAGCGTGTTAACTCTTATGTGCACTACTTAAATGTAACCTATCTTGTTAAGCTCTCAACATTCAATGGACTTACTTCACCATTTAGAGTATAAAGGTTAGTTGTACTGTTAGCCTAGACTAGTTATGCCATATAAAGCTTATATGAGCTTAGTTATGATACCATGTTTCTACTTGTTATGATCATTAGACTGATCTTACACATAAATCATAATTAGAACCATATACATATACTAATAGTGAAGCAGTAATAGTGATGTAACAAGGATATCGACAACAGTTCTAGTAAGCTATCATGCTTAAGCCTTATTACTAGTCATCAAGTAATATCATTGAAAATATGATTCCTTACTATTTAACTTGTACTGATCGTGTTAGCTATGCACTATCAGTATATACAATGGAGTTAGTTTTGATAACTATGATCCAACAAGTTAATTAAGCCTAGATAGGGTATTCAACTTATTTACTCATACTAGTGAACCTTATAGCTTGTACTAATTACACTTGTTTGAATCTTTACACATAGTTACTCTTTAAATATCCATATGTAATATCATGTATTCTACCTAATTAATGAAGTATAGCTACTACTTCTCATAACAAGGTGATCTCTAGCTAGAACAATGAATGTATCAAACATAGTAATCAAGCATCTTTCAATGGTGTTACTCCATTCAGCTAAGTACAATGAAAGCAGAGTACAAGATTAGCCATATGAATAAGAATCAATGGTCTATCCTATGTCATTGCCTATATAGTAGTAATTACATGTATTCAGTAACATACCTTTGACTATGTGCTTATCTATGATTACTGAGCAACCAGCACTGAAACTATTTACAAGCTTATACCTGTTATAGATTCAATAAGTAATGTTATGGGAATAGTACACCCTTTCCATCATAAGGAATCATCTTTCATCATTACACCATTAAGCTTACTTATATTAGTGGACATAATGGTTCTGAGACTGGTCATTAGCTATGGAATAGATAGAGCATATATTACATAACAAGTGATATAAGGATAAGTAATGGGAATGTATCCATTGAATCGAGTTAGCTGGAATGCTTATACTACTTGTATAATCATGGGTAGTATAAGTCAACTGAAATTCATAATTACATATATAAAGAATTACCAACAGCATGATCTCCAAAGAGTTTGAGGGGAAGAGAAAGTAAAATATATCTAAGCTAATAACCATGCATACTGGTAACGTAATAGGGCTGATCTATCTAGTGAGGGTTCTTAGGACATGATAACCAGTCTAATCTAAGGATATGGCAAGAATGTTGATTCTAAAAGGTCTAAGGTAAGGGCTCCACCCATCCTATCCAGTGCTTATAAGGGAAAGTATAAGAAATGTGACTCACTACATTCTTCATTGTCTGGGGAAAGCAGGTCTAGTTCTTCCATGTAAATATAAAGAGTTGGCAAACCAAGGTAAGGTATTATCTCTCATATATGTTGTTCCCTAACGATCGATATTCCTTCCTATCTCTTAAGAAAAGAGTGGTTGGGCATGACTCCATCCCATGAGGGTGAGGTATAAAGATAAGTTCTCTGGCAGGCAGTGAGTGCAGGGAGTTCTAGTGACGATTCTACTAGGTTTTAGGTCTAATAACCGCATCCCATAATGCCATGCCATCCAATCCATCCATCTAATCCACCAGGGGCTTGTAAGGTCTCATCAACCATCCCTAAGCCAATTCCCATTGACATGCCATATGTGGCTTCTAAGGGGTAATGTATATAGATTATTGACTCACTCACTACGTGATTCCAGGTCTAGGGATACAGGTCTATTTATTTCTAGAAGGTGGGTGCGTTGTAAACAAGGAAAGATAACATAAAAAGTATAAAGAGAAGGCATATGGCTCATGAAAGTGTTGGGTCTAGTTGTAAGGTGAGATCTCATAAACCCAATCCATTCCATCTAGAAGTTCAACGATATAAGCTCAACCCACCATCTCTCTCAGCTAATGTGACTACCAATATCCATCCGGAGTGCTTCCTAGGATAAATAATATCATGGGTGCCCGGTACATCACTCCATTGTATTAAGTTTAAGGCAGTATTAATATATGAGTTGAAAATACTAGGGATGCAAGAGCATAGGCTAAGGCAAATGCAAAGCTAGCAACACCAGTAGTAGTATATCCAGTCCCAGAGATGGTTGAAGCACTTGTTTATTAAGAACCACCAACAGGAGGCTTTGCTACTGGCTTTATTTGTTCCTTCCTACCAGGATTTGCACCGGGATATGTTATTTCATATACTACCATACTCCCTAATACCAGTAGATCCAGCCCCTAATTATGGAAAAATAATGACATAGTAGCCAGTCCGAGAGTCAAAGCCTGCTCTGGTTCCTGTAATAATCCATTCCATATCCATACGCGGATACAACACTAAATGTTGACCGAGAAAAGGCATCAGTTGTATAAATGGGTTACCGGGTCATTGAAGCAAAGGCAGGAGTTTCAGAACCAATTTAGAAAGTATAAGCAACGGTCATAACAAAGGTTGCAGAGCCCTCTCAATAACTAGAAACAGGGTTAACTAACGTGGGGTCCTTTCCAATTTGATAGTCATAGCCCGTTCCAGTTAAGGTTGACCCAACATCCCTTGCATATCCAGTTCCAGGTCCACCGAGTCAAGATCCAAATCCAGAAGCATAGGAATTATAGGACACAGAGGAGTAGAAAAAAGCAAAGCCAGGTGCTTGTTACTCAGTTTCAGAAGCAAAAACAAAGATAGGAGAGGCAAAGGTAGCTACAAAAAAAATCTCGATAAACACCACAAATGAAGAATCCCTCACATATTACTTACGAGAATTTCACCCTACCCTCAGCCTTCCCTAGCGAATCTAACCTGCAAGTCTTGATTCAAGATGTTCAGCCCTCTGGTGAATAGTGTAATTATCTACGAGCCTATCGGATCCAATATAGCTATGATATTATATCAATATTATGCTATAGGATCTAAAGCATAATTACATATATAATAGTTCGTCCATGGCAGGAAAGTGTTAGGCTCGATATATTCTTAGCGCCCCCTTATTTTATTTATTCCACCTCCCTTCCTCCCTCTCCCTTCTTTATGCCCCCTTTTGTTTCTACACCCCCCTCTTTGTTTCACACTACAGTAAATGTGACAAGGGGTCCTGCATTTATGCTTATGGTTGCTAAATTTATGAAAGTTATTTGGTCAATATGAGCCAATCAATATATGTTTCGGTTCCCTCCTTCTTCATTTCACTAGAGTATACGTACCTTAATATCCTTCCTAACCTGATCTCGCCCTCCTTGGGTCAGCACGTTCTCACGTTCTAGTGCTGCCTGACTTTGATAAATGTTTTTATAGGCCAACCAATAAGGA
The DNA here is from genome assembly GCA_034641835.2 of Pinus albicaulis. Classification (NCBI taxonomy): domain Eukaryota; kingdom Viridiplantae; phylum Streptophyta; class Pinopsida; order Pinales; family Pinaceae; genus Pinus; species Pinus albicaulis. The sequence goes on along the minus strand of CM076584.1, from coordinate 1,341,304,414 downwards.
AAGGTGTTTTTCTGTCCCAACCTAATATCACCCTACTCAGCTTCGAACTTATTCACACGCATTATACTACTGCCTACTCTCGATACATGTTTCTTTTAAGAAGCCAATCAATCAGGAATGATTTTTTTCTATCTCTCACACCATACCTCTGATCTCACCCTCCTTCCTGGTCTCTCATCCTACTCAGCTTTGAGCTTCCTGACGTTGAAGCACTTACTGAAAGAACATGCTTAGTTCAATTAATAAGAAAGTATGTCTGTCTCAACCTGGCCTCACCCTTCACCTCGCTCTACTTGGCTGAGCTTCATCAACCTTTCTCATATTGAAGAGCTTACCAGAATAACATGTTTATCAGGGATCGACCAAATAGGATTTTGGTGGTAATGGTCCTCAACCTACCCGTTTACCTTATCTGAAGAAGTTGTATCACGAAGTTGTATCTTGAAGCTTTGTATCATGAAGCTGGCTTATCTCGAGGCTGTCTTATCACGAATATCTACCAAGAAGAACATATGTATGTAGTACAGGTGCTCATCTTACAGTTAAGGATAGGTGCAACTTAGAAAGTAAGCTAGGTAAGTGATATGGGTCTTGACCTTACACTTAAAAAATATCACAATCTTAGAGCCAGCCTAATATTCTTAGCTAGTAGAATAAACCGATAAAAGGGTGCCCTACTTAATCAATATCGATATTGAAATGAATCCTTAAAGCATAGGAGTGTAGTAGGCTAGCCAAAGAACTCCCAATTTTGTAGAGGTAGCTTGCAAGTAGTGGCGTAGTAAGCCTTTTTCTCTATACCTCACCAGCTCTCGCAGGATCTTCCAGTAGGTTAATGAACAGAGAGATAGGACAACGATGTCTCAAAGGAACAACTGGAAGATTCCGATGATTTATTCATTATCATATCATAGCTGTTGTCATGGACCTACGCAGAATATTTATTTGTCGCCTATGCTATTTTGAATCTGAATCCGAAGGAGACAGGGTGCACATGACTTTCCAATTTGAGCAGCAGCTAAATAACTGGCTGCGAACAGTTGAATCATGAATTTCCAATCAGAGCAACAACTAAATAGCTGGCTCCCACCCCAAGCAAGGTCTGATTCCATTCCTTGAGCCTTGGAGGGAGCGAGACAACGGACAGGCTAACCATTACCATGACAGAAGATCGTTGGCCATGGAGGTTTTATTTTGAGGTGATCCTGAATATAGTGGGTGACCCGAATTCTTTGGGAAAAGAAATGTTCCCCTAATAGTATAGCCACCTTTTCCTTCCATGACAGAAAAAGTATAGAAAGTTTTGAAAGGTCTGGGCATCCATCCCTCAATAAGGTGGCACTAAAGACTCGTCCGTAACGACTCAATGAGAGGATACCAGATAAGAACGCAAGCAAGGTATATCGTAGAAAAGACAAGCGTCAAAGGCAAGAAAGGGAGTTATGATTAAGTAAGGAAGTCTAGAAACATAACCCAAAGCTATTTTTTAGTTTCTAGGATGAAATAAAGAAGAAATAAAGTGAAGCAAGGGAGTAGTCTTTATAATTTATTCAATAATAAAAATAAAATACCCGATGGAATGACTCTAATAAGCTCATGTAAGCTAGTTCTTCTGATCCTTAATGCAATCCATAATATAATAACTTACTTAAAGCTCTGTCTTTCAAGTATTCAGGCCATGAACTAACGTTTCCACTCCACTAACTGATGTTAGCCTCGCTCTATGAGCCACCAGTGGCTAGCACCATAAGAAATAAAGAAAAGGAATAGGTGTGGGAACAAGAAAGTAGGTATAGGAGCATCTGTATTAGTTAGCAATAGTAGGAACTGGAGCTGGTGCAAGAGAAGGAAGAGCAACCAACCTGTGCAGCATGGATGGAAGGATGGTTTGGTATTTGAATTACGCTACACGATGATGTGAACTACTTACTTCATTGAATTCTCAACCAATGCCTATAATGCTTCGACTTCCACAAGAGAGCCACCTAGATCTGTCACGTGTTGAGGGAAGGGTTATAGTATCTTACTGCTCTCCCCAGATGAGCTCAAGGGGATAAGGGGTGCATTGAATTTGAGGCAATTGAAAAATCAATAACAGGAGGAATGAATATAATATGTCCTCCTAGTCTGGTGAAAATAAGAGGTCAGTGGAGAATTGATAATCGAATAAGGCCCCGAGGACTAAGTGAAATAACAGGGGGGAATTATAGCCAGGTTAAGAGTTAAAATCCCTTTTATCAAGGCTCTTTATAAAGGCTCCTGACTAATGAATGGCTTCTTCCGTTGAGAGACTCTTGGCTTGGTGACTTGGATCCTGATGAATGGCTAGAGGTTGAATGGCTAGCTAGAGGTGAGAGGCTTCTTATGTTGAGAAGTGAAAGGTGGCTTCTGACGGCTTATGGTGAACAGATTATATAGGCTTGTGGCTTTTGGATCATGTAGTCCCTAGTGTACAGGTTTGTGTGATTGATCTAGCAATCAAGAAAGAAAAGAAAGTAGAATCAATTCAAGCAAGAATAAGAGTGATCAACCTAAGGGAAAGAATATTTACAGCATAATGCCTATCATATAGGAACTTTTTATCTATTTGAAGTAAGGCCGATGTAAGGCCTCTTTCTTTGAATAATGGATGGACACAAAAAACATATAGCTTCTTCACTTTATAGTTCTTTGCTTTCACGGGACACTTCACACTTACGCTCAGGATACAAAGAGCTTTTTCACCTGATGCTCATGGAATAAGGAGAGAAAAATTATAATGCTTTTGTTCAAGAGAACAGTGTAGTGATAAATATCATTTCATTCTATTGAACTACAGCTCAGCATAAGCTAAATAGAAGAGTTATATCATTCATACAGGAGGTTCAATTTTATGAGCCCACCTGTTGGATAGAATCCTTTGTTACCGGATGGACGTGATCCGATCCCCTACACCCTAGAGTTGGTTGAGTTGTTCATGTGGTACAATACCAGTTTTGAAAACAGGAAGGATGGAGTTCTACGTGACCCAACAGTTATCAATACACTATCCCAATGAGGTTCTTTATTATTCCTCACCATATGGGGGAGAATTAGCCTAAGAGTAATTGTATAAAGAAGAGGTATGCTTTATTGGGGTGGGACTAGCTAAAAAGGAGATTATTTATATCTTATTTATATAAAATCAAATGGCATATTTTTAGCGTAAGTAAGAAATAGATGAATGGGTCTCAAGATAGAAGATCCCAAGCAGTTCTCGATAGAGAAAACGTATAGGTATTAAGAGTGAATATATCACAGAGATAAATGCGGGTATGAATCGAGAGACGGGAGGGAATATTAGACAAATAGAGATAAGATATAAGGCAGGAAGCAAGAAGATATCTCAGGTATGAGAAGTTTGAGAGAAGATATAAAGAGGATAAATCCTAGATCTAAGAAATTCATTATCAATAATCAAAAGTCTCATTTTCATATTGAAATATTTCAATATTTATTTTGGTTTATTGTATACCTTTCCCAGAATCACTTAGTCGTAGGGAAACCCAACTAACCTTACTACGAGGATGGAGAGGGAGACCCAGCTCAAGCAGAGTAGAGCTACTTCTTAACTTTTCTGTTCTTAGAATTCTTAATTATTTCTTTTCCAATAGAGACTAAGTAGATTTATTCTTAGGCTCTTTGACCAGGGCTCATTAAATCAAGCTCATTAACCTGGCTGGCCCTTTCTGTGTCAGTAGAAAGATCATTCCCAAATTGGTGCTCGTTCCAAACCTGGGGGTGGGTAGTAGCGGAAAGTAGGTAAAGGAAAGTGAACCATCTGCGAAAGGGGCATCCCCTTTAGGCACATCACCAGACCTACTCTTTCTAGGAAGTTCAAATAGAAAAATAGAATCGGATTTGATGATTCCAATTATTCTACGATGCATTGATCAAATAGAATTGACTGGATTTGATATTCCTCATGACTTACAATCACCCACCTCCCCTACCTTCTCTTCTTGAACTTCTACCAGTCTAAACTGGGCGTGGTGATTGGCGATAAATGGAAAAATGGTTTTTCAAGAGGAGAAATCTACAAGTAACTCCCCTATAAAAAAAAGTAATTGGAAGAAAACCATTCTTCCCTAGAAATGGGGGTTCAACACCCCCGCTCAGAAAACGATCCCCCCTTGCGTGTACCCATGCCAGAAAAGACAAATCAATCCTTTGACGTAACCTTTTGGCACCCTTTGAGTCCTGATAAACAAAAGGAAAAACTCTAACAATGTAGCTCTTAACACTAGGCTATTCCCGCCCGGTCATATATCAAAGTCACGAGGACTTGCTTTCCAGCCTTGTTGTCCAACAGTCACAAGGCCTTTCTTGTCGGCCCTGTTCCATCTCTAACAGTCAAGACTAGTGGATCGGGACAAATCCAAAACCAAGGTCAATATCTCTTCTACAATAACGAGGCCTTGCTTGTCAGCCTTGTCATCTAGAAAAGGAAATCAATTTTGTCCGACTAAACTAGGGACCACCAAAGGAAGGAAAGCCACTACCAAAGAGATTAAATCCAAAGAGGTAGCCGCTGAGGACAAGGAGGATACAGAATCAAGAAAGATAGCCACCAAGGGCAATCATATAAAAGTAAGAGATAGCTGCCAAGGGGAAAGGAGAAATAGGAAGAGGGGTGAGGACTCTTTTCTTCTCGACCATCGGGCTGCCATTGTTTGCATAAGACAAAACTGTGTTTCATAAGGTTTTCGAATTCATCGAACCAACTATCATTGCATGGCTACTGGCAAGATCAGAAGAATAGGTGAGGTATAACCCACCCACATTACATGGTCATCCAACGTGCAAACATGGCAAGAGATGTTAAATTGTATATTGTAAGGGTGATGTATCCAAGATGAGAGTGCGAAGGTGGCCTGCCTATAGTGGCTACCCCACCCATTCCGTAGCTTTTCACTTCTCGCCTGCTGGATGGTGGGAAATTTTTAAAATAAAACGGCCTAGCTAAGTTGACTGGTGGGAATATAAAGCTAGCTTGTTAGGTGGCTAACTAGGATGGGTTGGTGGATTATGTGGTGGTACATCAGAACAGTTGGATGGATGGGGATGGGCTTCAGAAATAGGATATGATGTTTAGTATAGCATATCCAACACTACCAAGATATGCTTCTCACACTCGCCTTTATTCTTCTTTGTACAAACAACTATTCCCTTACCTTAAAAGCAATAGATTCTATTGCATGGGTTTATCCCTTACCCTTCTATTCATATTTCTCAGAACCCTAGGATGATGGAGTTATTCCCAATGTATTCCTCTTATGAAGCCCGGAAGGAATATCAGTTGAGTGTGGCAATCAAACCCTTCCCTTGCTTTATCACCCACAGAAAGACCTTCTCTCATGAGATACCTTACTCCACTTTCAAACTTCTGAATTACTCCAATTGGCTAATTGTATCTATTATTGGTTATTGTTGGGGCCGGTTCATCTACCGGACTTTACTTAGTTTCGATGTAGTTTGGTGCTAATTTTTTTTTGCCTTATCCCAACCAATAGGATAGGAATTATCATATAAGATAGAGAGTTGACTCTCCCAAGCGAAGCAATATAAATCATCATTTTTTTATTAAGGTATGATGCTCTTTCTCTTAGTAGAATTGTACAGCCTTTCATAGTGGGGGGGAATAGCGGGCACCTCAATAAAATGTTGGAATTCACCTGAGTTGTTGCTTGAATTGAGAAAGGAAGGTCTAGCGTCAATAATAAGAAAAAGGTGAAAGCATTTATATTAATTTCATGTTCAATAATAATAATAGAGGGCCTTTTCATATTAATAATGTGAAAACGCCTGGCCCTAGCAGCATAATAGCATATACATATTATTCTTACCAAGTATGAGCCTGATCGATGCCCTTATCCAATCTACTTCAGTCTACTTTCCAAACTAGAACCAGTATGACTATTATCCCAACCTATAACAGTCAAGAGATAATTGGTCAAGCCAATTCTGAATAAAGCTTTATTTTTGCACCATTTCCTCAAGCTCAACCAACCAATCCAATCAGAGTGTGTTTTAAGCTTGTGCATCCATCGTTGAGCAACCTAAGATGGATCAAAATATGGGATATAACATAGATAACTGGGAAATACATATTTATAGCAATATAACATAAATAACTAGATTTCATTAAATATTTGGGGGAAAATGGATCAAGGGTAGGTCTTCCAATCGAACCAAGCAAAGTACACCAATATTTTGCATGGCGGAATACGGGAAAATGAGAGGTATAAAATATCGGAAATGTTCAAAGAACTAAGCCCTCTAACTAACATGTATCAATATTGAAAAATGGTTGCACTTGTATTACTAGCAGTTTCCTCCAACTCTCAAATGGGGGTTTATATACATTTGATCTAGCAACTATTTTATTACTGTTTCCCTTGTCCCATATTGTGAAGTTTCTCTCTTTGGCTACTTGTTGTTTGGGTTATCAAATTGATCTCTTTGGTTATTTCCTCACTAGAGTAAACTTGGAATAACTTTATTTTACCTGTATTCTCCCCCCATCATTGGTTTTCATTCTTCCACCTGATTGAATTCCTTGGAAAAAAACTTTGGTCACACTTTGGCTTCTTCCATCGATCCTTCATAGAGCAACGAATCATCAAATTATTACTAGAGTAGTTAATCCTCCTCCAGCTCCTCCAGCAATAACGAGGAAGAACCCTATCTAGATAAGCACGAGAAAGACCAAACCTATGGCAATAACCCAATAAAGACAACGGATCCTCAACTCCTTCATCCGACAAACAAAATACGATTCATATTGATCACCCTTATGAAAACCACCATGACGGTTGAAGAAAGGCAATTAGTTAGAGATTATATTGCATTAGAAAGGATCCAAAAGTGCATAGAACATGACTCAATAATGAAATTATCTTGACCGAGGTGCATATGGATGGCATCTCACACTTCCATATAGGGTTTAATAATTGCATGGTGAGCAGGTACACTATCGCTTCGGCTATAAGACCTTGTTCCAGAATTTGGGGGTCATGCCGTAAATGTTAAGTATCACAAGGCCTGGTCCTCTTGTGCTAAATATGTCACTAAGGCAGATCGTCAATTTATTTCTTGGGTAAATTCCATGGCTAACTAGAAGGTAAATCCAACCTATGTTGAGCTAGCACTAGATCATGGAATCCAACAAGTGCGGTGATTAAGGAAGTGTTCCATTGAAGATATTATCATGAGGGACGATGAACTTACACATCGGGCCACGGGACATGCTTTTCATTCTGCAATGGCAATAAAAAGGGCTATGGATGAGTACACCAATCATGGCTTCATCAATGAAATATTGTGCAAATTCGTCAAAGACCATTGTTTTTCAAAACCTTCTTACCCCAGCTTCCTGAGAGAGAAATTGACAGCTCTTGATTGGGTCACATGGAACTTTGCAACGCCCAAGAGGCCTTTATGATAAGAGCAAATTGGTATTCTGGGGATACCTGATACAATGAAGTCTCTAATTGCGAGGTTCCTTGGGAAATTCTCTAGAACCTGGTATACCCAGGGGAGGCTAGGGAAAACTACTTATTGAGAGCAAAAAACTCATATGACTTTTGGGTCTTTGATGAATTTGCAAATATTTCACAACCCTCTCCTAAATGAAAGAACGATGTTACTTTTTTTGGATGGGCAGGAGTTGCCTTTTACCATAAGTGCGATAAACTCTTTGATTTGTGAAAATTAAGAATGTCCCCGTCATTCTAATATCCAATTAATTACTTGCTTTCATGAAAGATGATAGATTCCTTATTCGACTGCACCTAGTTTATTGGAAAGAATGCATAAGCAAAGTTAGTTGTAGACATTGGATGAATTGATGCCACTATAATACATTCATTGGAGATATACAATAATTTCTTCCAAGAGCATGATCTACTAAAAGTGAAAATTTCTTCACGCAAAAAGCCTTGAGCATATATAAACCCCCTCAAGGGAAATCGCCAATAAAATCAAGAACTTGGACTCCCGTTCCTACAAAAACAACCCTTTCTTCTATATAGGACCCATCGTTCTATCCTACTTATGCGCAGAGCTTTCTCCCAATCCACTAGCTTACCACAAGGCTGAATGGGGTAATAAGAAAACACCCACTTATAATGACGAAGTAAACCAAGAAATAAGAAACCCCAAGGGATATATACCGCAGGATACTTTCAATCGCCCCTAGGATATTAGTTCGGATAAAGCCAAGAATCCATTTTATACTTCTACCCACAAACACTTGGTCTACGATATGAACAACCCATCTACCTGCGAGGAGAATAATGAATTTCCCCTTGACCTTCTGCATGAGTGAACCAGACCCCTTCTATATATTCATTCTCCATGGAGATAGTGGATATCGTTATCTGGGTGGGGGTTGACCACACTGAAATGGCTAAATATCCTCCCATTAAAGGATAATCTTATCACTGTGAAACCTCAAATAGACCAAACCCCAATAGCATTTGGACACTTGCAATTTACCTTTGGGATTCATCCCATTTCATTGAATTTGAAGATTTCCTTAATCTTAATCAGTTGCCTAAAGAATTTGATGAGGCGTATAATGCTCTCGAAACATTGCTAGTACCCTCTCCTCTTTATATAAGATCCATAATTTATACAAAAGTACATACCAGAAATTGATTTGGAGGAAAAGATCATTTGGTAGGCCCCCTAATCCATATAGAAACCCCTCTTATATATAAAGGGAAAGGAGGGGGATATTTTATAAATTAATTAGGTGGTGATCTGATATTTATTTTTATTTGACCTTGGCATTGTTTTGTATTTATTTCTTTTACTCGAGTAACCAAGCACAAGCAGAATCATTAAGTAATCTTGCGCTATCTGTGGGCCTACAAATAAGGAATTTCATGCCCCCAAAATAATTACTCTTGCCTACCTATCCTTCCGGGAAACACATTCTCTCAATACCTTGTTGTATGTCTAATACACTATTATATACTCCTTAAGATCTAATAAATAGGACACATGATTCGTTCTCACTCCTCCCATGAATGTATATTATAATCTACCAAAAACTTCTTTCATCCTCTTTCCTCTCTCTAGCTTTGAGAACGTTCAGCGAGCCATGCCCAAGATCCTGGTTCTGAAGAATCAAGTCCTGTAGAGGAAGGGGCAGCATTCAGTCTCTATATTCTATATCCAGCAAGGAAAAGGGAGGGTTTTCTTAATTTCTTTGTGGTGGTACTTGGCCTTTTTCGATGGAGATAAGAAACTTTATTTCCTTCTTGGGTTATTTAAAGTGATTTTTCAACTCCTTTACACTTACTTATTACTTCCCTGGCCTGCTGGCTTTGAACTTACTTACCAAGCCTGGCATAATAATAGGCTTTGTAAAGCCAGACTTTATGGACCTACCTACCTCCCAACTCCCTCCTTATCCACTGAAATTTGATAGCTTAAGTAATATATCTCTCTCTGCTTGCTTCGTTTCACAGCAGATCTTCAATTAGAAATCCAAGTCCTTCAATACCTTAGTTCACGAAGTCTTATCTATCCCATATTACGGAACTATACGTCCCAATGGTCAGGATCTTGCCCGGGCTTTCCTTTCCCAGGGCCTTTAGCTCAGTCAGGACCTTCGGGACCTCGAGCTTTGGAAATCCTCTATCGGTGGGAAATTAACTTCTAATTGACACATAAGGCAAGGCATAACTCTCTTCTTTGACTTCAAGGTGTCGTACCAGAGTTTTTTTTATCCTCTCTTACTTACGTGAAAAGAGAGAGTCTCGTAAGACTTTTGGTCCTGAGAGATAGATCTATTATCCTACTGCCATAATTACGTCAAGACCGCCTTTCCATATGGGTTGTGACGATTTAGAGAGTATGTGAGCTACTTCCTCCTTCCTTACACTTACTTATGCATGGGCCTGCATGCACGTCTTTGTACACGAGGCTCTAGATAGCAGAGCAGGAGAACAGCAGGATCAGAGTATTGCCTTGGCTTTCAAATATGTGCCCCTTGCCTTGCACTATATAACTCTATTTTTCCTTGGCTTGGGCTTGCTTGCTTGTCAATTAGGTGTAGGTTAGCAAATCCAACAACCTTATTTGATGCTAATTATTTATTTAAGTGGAAATTATTCGGGTCAAAGTGGGGGCTCCGTGAGCTGCGCTCACTCTATCTATTAGTGGGGAACCCCTGGAAATAGTGCGGGAAACTGATTCTTTTTCATGCGTGATCCTCTGTCTATGAAGTGAAAAGAATATACTGGAACTAGATAGAGGAGCACTAGCCCGGCCCTTCAGTTGGTACTAGCCCCGGGCTCCCAAAAAAGCGAAAGGAATGACTAAATAAAGCAATAAATAAAGATATGCTCCTGGGAAGAGTATTGGAATTATCATAATAAGGGTAAAAGTAGTAGGGCTTAGTGTACTAGGGATTAGAATAGTTCTATGCAGCAGTGAGGAGTGAGGTTTTAATGCTACTATGGGTAATGGTGTTTTGGTTATAATAGGTAGATGTAGAAGATTATATATTAGGACTCATCAAGGTAGCAGTGTGGTCATGTAAGTCATGATAGAAGTAATGGTGGGTAGAATTTGAGGTATACCTAGCCTTAGAGTTCAAGAAGATTGAATGTATGTAACGACAGTCAAAGTCATTTTATATGTCTATAGATATCGATGAGGTTCAATATTGAATTGCAGGTGTCTTTCAACACTTCCTTTCTGCTGACATTCCTAATCAATTGAAATGAAAATAGATAGATTTAATTCACTTGATTTCTTTTTTCTTCCAGTCATGCATGAATTATATATGTAATATAACTAGATTTTTTTTTTGTCTCAGGTTGAAAGCATAGCCAGTGATCGCTCACCCAACCATATCTCTGGGAAGGAGGGCCAGTAAACTCACTCTACAACACCAACTAGAAGGAAGGCAAGGGGCTATTTGGTAATCCGACCATGGGGCTAGCTATAAAATAATCCGAGGCTAGGTCGGCCTGTAGGATTTCTCTTCAAGGTCCTTGGTCAAGTCAAAAGGATCGAAATGCCTTTTTAAGCCATTATATTCTATATGGTTCCATTACATTAAATTGAAGAATATGGCCATTTTTAGCCCTTTAAATCAATTGATGAGGGATCGTTGGCTTTCTAGCTGGGATGGTTGGGCTTAGACGTATATTTTTATCGGTTATACCCCCTATTGGTTGGTAGGATGGCTTACTAGCTTTCTTGCTATCTGGATGGTTGGTGGGACAAATTTGTAGTGATTCATGAAGGTCTCGATACCTCATTATGCATTGTTCTTACTGGTACGACGACTTGACTAGGAAGGTTATCTCGATGGCAGATTGACTAACCTTCCCCCTAGAAGGAGATGGGTCTACATTCAGTAGGAATTCCTTAATGAGAAAAAGATATATGTATTGATATATTTATGGGTTATCTCAATAAAGATATATGTATGGGTTATACCTAAATTAATAACCCCCTTATCCATTTATTTCACTAGCAAAGCAGCACTTTGTCCTGCTACTGAAAAGGATTTAGTGAGGGATTGATGGATCGGTAGCTGAAGCCCTTTAGAGACTGCTGCTTAACTCCCTGTGACATGAAGTAAGTGGAAGGATTGTTGGGTGAGGAATGACATTGATGCTACCCCTTCCCCTTCTTTCATAATGAAAATCCATGTGTGTGCCTTGCTACTTATGTGCCTCACCTAGCAAAGCACTATGTTCCGTTACTTCTTTGCCTCACCCCCTCTTTGTAAGGTTCAAATCAATCCCCCAATGGAACGAATGAAACACTTCATGAATAGCTGCGCAGGGAAAAAAAGGCACTAAAGAAAGAGGGATAAAAGATCATTGTGTTAAAGACTCCTTCTGTGGTAAAGAGGAGCTCTAAATACACCTTATGTGCTTTGGAGTTATGGCTTATTCCCTTAGCTGGCTTTATGACTTGACTTATCTCCTTGGCTTGGCCGTGGCTAGTTACTGAAATTATATATGTAAATATGGTAAAGTTGAGTTAGTGTGGTCATTGTATAGCTCCTTGCAAGTCTTTCCCGGTCCCTGAGAAGTCTTTACAATACAATGCCTAAAGGTGTCTGAAATCATGTCTGAGGCATGCTTGTAAGTAATAGGCTGGCCTGGCTATGGTCTATCAGAGAGACATACTCTTCTGGTACAACACTAGCTAGCAGAGCACTAGCCTATCCCTTCTTTGGTAAAGAGAGGAAGAAAAGGGAAGTTGATCTCATACCCAAAGGTCTGGATTCGATATGTAAATTCAATTCGACTAGAGGAAGAAACAGTTTCAATATTAGGTCAATTTCGCAGTAAGTTTTAATACTCTCTGCATAATGTCGTCTTTTATCCTCTCTCTAATTGCGGTAATAAGAAAGAGACCAAGAGAGGAACCATAGGTTTGATTTTTTTGTGTTTGACTAATAAGATAATAAATAAGCTATCTAGGAAATGGACAAAAGGTTTAGTTTGGTGTATTTGACTAGTGAATGTAAGGAGGAATCCGAGTGGTGACCGAAAAGTCTTGATTCGGTCTGTAAAGATAGAAAAATGAGCTCAAATGCAAATTTTCCGCCCCGCTCTATCTTCGCTTGTCAAATATAGATCTAATTATATCCTTGCTCTGTAAGGGCTTTCTTCTCTTCTTGCCTGGATATATTTCTTTCTTTTACTGGCGGGCTTTCTATGTTCTGTGAAGCTTACCCCTAAAGGGGCTCTAATTATGTAACATCGTGAGTCATTGAAGCTTATTCTCTCTTTCATACCTAACCTTATAGGGTTCTAAGCACCCCAGCCCTTCAAGCAAGAGCAACCCAACCCGCGTCTAGTTTAAAGCATTTTAGTCCATCCAGCTTAAAGCAAGTTTTTCACATATGAATCACCAAAATCAATTGTGACTTTGAGCTCAGTGTCTGATCTGACCATTATCAATGGAAGTGACAGATTGATTGGGTAAATCAAAAGTATAGGTTGCTAGTTGGTATTCCCATCACGACTCGAGATTCTCTTAAATGATGGCTGGTAGAGGATTCGTATCCACCCCCATTCTAGAGAGGAACTGATCCTGGGACTCAGTAGAGCGTCAGATAAGGGGGCTCCATTAAACTAGCATATATGATTTGGAAGAGGATGTGAAACTACGCTCGACCAACAACGTGAGGGTGAGCCAACCGAACTCTCGACTAAAAGGAGAGGTACAAACCCACTTGCCTGAGGTACAAAGGAGAGGATGTGTAAGCATGACTCGACCACCAGGAGAGGGGCCTCCATCATGCACTTTAAGGCTCAACCAACGGGAGAGGTGCATTAGCATGCTTGAATGTTAAGGAGAGGATGTGTAAGCATGACTCGACCAACGGGCTACCATCATGCCCCTTTTTTCAATCTCGACTATTAAGGAGAGGATGCGAAGCATAGTTCAACCAACAGATTGCCATCATGCCCCCGGTAGGGCTCGACCAATGGGAGAGGAAAGGTGGCCTATAGTAAAAATGGAAATACCCCCATCTAAGTCTCTTATGCTGCCCTCCCTTACTTATTGGAAGGAATCACTTGAACTGTGTGGAGACGGAGTCGAATTACCCATAGAAAATCTCGAGTTCAAGAACCCAGATAGATATCATATGCCTTTGATCCTGGAAAAACACATAGTTCCTTTATCAAATGTATGTTTGGCAAAGCTTTTCTTTTGGGATAGACAGGTTTGTTCAGAGAGCTTAGAGGGTTGGGTTGTGTCAGCAAGTTAGCCAGTTCAGGGCCAGTTTTGGATCAAGCAATAAAGGGTGGGTGTAAGGCGGGGTTGGTATTGCTTATTGCTTTAGGGCACAGCTGACAGCAGGCAGGGATTATTGCAGAATGAATTTATGGGTACAAGTTCGATACATACCCTCTCTTTTTGGACATTAAATGAAAGGAAAGAAAGTTCCAACAAGCTTTAGATCATCTTACCCACCTATAGAAAACCCACTTACCCCACTTACCCTACTTACTGATCCCACTCTGTGCCTTGCCTTCAGCCAATAATATTAGTGAGTGAGTGAATGGGGTAGCCGCACTATTGAGCTTTTCGGGCCGAGCGGGTTTTGTAGATTCAGAAGTGTCCTCAGACACGTAACTTTATTGATCATGAAAAGAGATTACACAACAAATTGTAGGAGTTTAAAAACGTCAACTCTCACTACAATGAAATTAGGAAACTAACCTATTTATAAGTTCTATGTTCTAACTTAATTTAGTTATGGATCACTTGGAAAAACAACAAGTGTTCATTTACAATAAATGACCTTCTAACCATCCTACTAACTTTATTCCTATTTTAGAGCCTAGGAAACGACTCTATTCTAGAGTCCTATTTTTACTAAAAAAATACTATTTCTAATTATCTCTAATATTTATTAAATATTATAATTTAATAAATATATTTATCCTAAGTTTACATTATTTAATTTATATATTTTTGGATTTATAATTGTCTTATGAAAGAGGCTAACATTCCCCCCTTCAAGGATAAATCCAAAATAAGAACGAGGAACCATATTCCAAGTTCTCAAGTTGATGTTGGAAAAATCTTCAATCTAAAGAGACCATGAGTTAGTTGTATGTCTGATTCATCTCTAAATGTTGCTTGAAAACTCCATCAAGTGCCAAGTTGCAAAAGGATCCATCTGTATGTTGTGTGAAATCAGCATCTCTTATCCTCCGACAAAATTTGTTGAATGCCCACTGGCTTTGCCCACTAGCTGATGATGTCAAAGAACAATTCACTGTTGCTTTTGTTGTGTTGAAAATTGTTCATTGCTTCTTTTCTATCGACTGCCCACTGGAAAATTTGTTGATGCCCACTGGAAAATTTGGTGATGTCCACTAGAAAATTTGTTGATGCCCACTGGCTGTTGAAGATGCCCACTGGCTGCTTTTGCTAGTTTTTTCGAGAATTTCAGTCTAACAACCACTTTCAATTTCATTGACAATTTCCACCCTTTGTCAGCTGAAAGGAGAGACGCTTTTCTGGAAAGTATTCCTAAACTCCCCCATTTTAGGTGTAGGATTTTGACACTAGTGTATTCCCTCGTTCAACTGCATGAGAGTACCATCATATTTTCACTATTGGCTACACTATGTGTGATTGTATTCAATTGTAGAACTGAGAAAATATTTTGATTGTGGATGACCATTTCCAAGATTCGATCCATTCATAATGTATCTTCAATCTGGCTGATTTTTGTTGGTTGTGACATTTTTCTAAGGAATGATTAGGCTTGCCACAATGGCGACAAGGATGGAGATCAAAACACTGATCTTCCATATGATTGGTTCTTTGACAATGAGAAAATTTCGGTTGGACTTCAACTTCAGGTTGCGTGCAATTCTGTTTGGCTGCAAGTTTGTGTTGCGTGCATTGTTGGTTGTCTGCAACTTTCTCAGAACTTGCTGAGGTGAGTTGTGCAAGAAATCCTGCACTGACAAACTAAATTGGCTTGGAATAATCTACGATATGTAAGTTGGTTTTATCATTGACATATCCTAAGCCTCGTCGATTCTTGTTATGTTGAATTTCTTCCCATGGCTTGATGATGGGCTTGGAAGAAATTGCAACTGGAACAACTTCGACACTTGAAGCTATTGGGATGAATGACGTGGCAACTGGATGGTTAAAATACTTGAAAGTATCATTCTTTTCTTGCAATTCATTTCTTTGAAGTTGCGACTCTAGTTGAAGAAACTCAATGGTTTCATGTGTTTGTTGTAGATGCCGTGAAAGATCAGCAAGAGTGTTTTTGCTGATGTGCACCATGTCTTCATCACTTGAGATGATCAAACTATGAAGAACATTTAACAACTGAATATGTTGCACCATCTGAACTTGCTCACTTCAAATCAGGCTCTCTTTTCAGAGATGTCATGCTTTGAACTATTTCACTTGATTTTGGTATTTGAATGATAGGCTCGCCTGCTATGTGGCTTGAATGGCACACTCACATGATTTGTCGCTTATTGCACTTTCTTGGAACACTTGTTAGAATTGTATAATTTTCTTGCTTAAACTCTAGAATTCATACTCGCTTGATGACGATCGCATTTGCTTGAACGCTCACTTGACTTACTTGATGAATTCACACTCACTTGAATGAATAGCCATGCTCGCTTGATTTCGATCTCAACTTGCTTGATTGGTGTTAGAGTTTAACTTTGTTTGGTTTCTTTGATAGTTGCTGCAATGAAATTCACTCTGGCTCGCTCGAAGGTTTGCACTTTGTACTATCTTGATGAAAATTTCTTGAATGGATACTCACGCTCGCTTGCAGGAGATGTGAACTTGTGGCTTGTTTGCTTTAGAGTTTAAAACACATGCACTCACTTGACTTTGCTTTAGAGAAAGGGTGTCGAACACTGTAAAAAATGCACTAAGAAAGCTTACAATGATTTTAATGATTCACTTTAAAGCAATGAATTCACTTTTCCTCTTAAAAATTCATTAAAAATGAATTTTTAATGATTTACCTAAAACAACGAATTCGATTACAAGTTCTTAAATGTATTTGCAAGAATGTTGATGTAGAATTTTTCTTTGAAAATGTTGGAGTTTCCAGATTCATGAACTTGATTATATTGAGTGAAGTTTCTTGTTGATGTAATGTTGATGTAGACAATATTTGATTATATGTTGTAGTGGTGCAAATGCATGTGTTGATCTTAATTATCCTTTCTTGCATCTATTCCGTTACATGTGTTGTGCTTGCTGATATTGAAATTTGTGTATGTGATATTAAATGAGATCATTGATGTGTCAAAAATTGACACAGATCATAAGCAGCAACATGAAACCATAAAAAACATGCGCCATCACAAACACACAAGGTGTACCTAAGATCCCCTTATTCAATTTCGGGCGGATCTAGGACACAATCACCAAAAAATGATATCTTTATTAATTATTGAGTACATAAGAAATCTCCACGTTCAAGTAATGAAAATTGCAAGCTCACAACCTTTAGAAGAAATTTGTCTTCAAAATCTGGATATTCACCGACTCAATCTCTCTCAAAGTAGAAAAATAATTTGAATTACAACAAGAAATTTCTCTAAAAAATTCGACATATCACTCCAAATACAAATGGAAACACTCCTTATCTCTCCAAATTACAAAAGACAACTTATCACTTTTTGACACTTGGTTAAACTGAGAGGGGGGGGGTGAATCAGTTTAACGCAGTCGTGTTCTTATTAAACTTTCTTTTATACTCATTCACATCATCATTTTGTGATCAACTTAATGTACAATGGAACAACAATATTAATAAATGAGCAGCAGGTATTAAGCAGAATAAATACATAGTATCAACACATAATAATCATGCATATAGACAACGTATATAAGTGGAAACCCATAAGGGAGAAAACCACATCTTATTATTGCTGTGATGCAAAGGAAAGCTCCAACTCCCTCTCACCACTGATTTTCTGTAGGCACCAACCTACAGGAGGCTCCTACCTTAATTATACAAGCTACAACTTGCAAGGAAGCTCCAACTCCCATCTATTTTCTATAGGCTACAACCTACAGGAGGCTCCTATCTTAGTTAGCTACCACTGACATCTATCAAGCTACAACTTGATATGGAAGCACCAACTTCCTCACTCTTTCATAAAAACACTTATTGATTTACCTGGATATCAGCTCTGTTCTGTTCGTTCTTCTCTGCTGTCCATCAGTCTTCATATATGTCTTATGTCATTTCTGAATCTTCACAGCTTCTCTATCTGCTCCTTCTTCTTCTTACCCTCTTTGTCTCATTTCTCCATTCTATAACCTCTCTATGCATATCTATGTGATATCATTTATAGAGTTCACCTCTTGACTATTTGTATTCCATAGGGAATTCAAAGTGAATAGCCATGAATCCTTGAATTCTACCTTCTCATTTCTTTTTCCAGCTCATTCAGAAAAAATATAACAATATGTAAAAATTTCAATATTACAGTGGAGTTTTGTTTGCCTATGGAGACTTGCCTTTGCATCACAAACAATATAAAATAAATAAAAATTTACATTTTCAGTTACAATAAGTATTTATATTCAACCCATTCAGTTTTGGTTGACTGTGAGTTTGTCTTTTCTGCTGCTGTCACTGGTTTTTTCAGTTTCTGCTTACTCCCTTGCTTTCAGTGTATGTACCCCTGTAAGACCCACATTCTCCAACTTCACTGTGTATATAAAAATGTATTTCTAAGTTATGTTTTAAGTCTGGCAGCGGTATCAATGATGAATTTTTCTTTTTCCATCACTATGTTAAAATCTTGTTATAAATCATACACACATTCCCAAATATCAAAGCTGCATATAAAATGCATGAAAATTCCTGCCCAAATAAATTCACAATCTGGCAATTTCACAACATTGACGCGGAGGCACTTTTATTCAATTTCTAATTATGAAACCAAACGTAGGAACCCACTTAATCCAAAGTCTCCACCTTTAATTCATTTCCACATGAAAGCACTTTTTAATATTCTTATCATAAAACCTTTGGATTAATTAAATTTCAACATTGTATTGTAACTCAAGCTTTAATAAATTAAATCCAATGGTTATAATAATATGTTTTTTTAAACTTTAACTCTAAGGCTTACAAACGATTAAACCATAGAATCATTCACTTCCACAACTTCATTTCACTCTTTAATAAAACCCAACTATAAAATAAGTAATACGGCCCCACAGCTTTATGAAAACTTTATTTGTATTAATCTTGACTTTGTTAAACTAACGGTTTATCAATCCCAACTTCGGTTAAAATCAGACTTCAATATATATAAAAATTTGGGGCCCACAACACTTCGACTTTGATTTTAAAAAAAAATCCAACGTAATAATGGCCACAACTTGTCAATTTTCATATGTATGAGGTTCTTTTCCAAGGTTCACAGAACACTTATTTGTATATTGAAATGTTCAACTTATAATAAAAAACTTTATATGATGACCCACGGCTTCATAACCTTACCTTTAGTCAAGAACTCAAACCTTTTTAACTCTCGTTTGTGACTTTATATTGAACTCATAATCAGATTTAAAATTAGACTTTGGGTTAAACCAGCCAGCAGTAAAACTTTAAAAAACTTCGACTTGTTGGTTTAAAACCCAATGCCGAACTGTATTTAGATTTTGGGTCCCACAGTTCTAACATATATATGTGGTCGTTCACAACAATCAATTTACCATTCACATCCAATGGCGCATAACTTATCGCGCTCCACCCAATCAATCCAACAGTAATCGCATTACACACTTGCACGAGATGTAATTCTTAAACTCACGTGATGAAACTAGGTCCCATCATTTAACTTACCTCTCACATCCGATGGTTGACCTACTCTTGCGTTCCAAACTTGGTTGCACGCTCATTCGACGATCTTCGCGCAATTTAACTGCACGGGTTTTAATCTTCAAAAATTACGCGATGTAAGTGGGTTTTGAATACCACTCTTTGCCACATGTCGAATGATGACCCATATCGTGTTATTTTGCGTAATACCAATTACCACTTTTAAATTATGCGAACCCACTGGTTTTCAAACTCCGGTTTTACTATTCATTTAAGGTTCCACTTCTTGACTCAAGGTTCTGCTCCAACCCAACTTTCAGTGACTTTCCTTCCCATTTCCAAGGCTCACCCATTCACCGTTTATTATATATATTGACTTTTGTTTCTATTCTAACTGCGCAAAAAATGATACCTCTTATTCATTAACTTTGTCGTTGCTCCATATCGACTTCGTCCAACCAATCTAGTCACTCTTCACTTAAAGACTATGCGAGACCTCTTCACTGTTGCTCTACATCAAATCTGCCTCCCTATTCGAATTCACTTCGTGGATTCAACCATGAACTCCCACGGCATTTCAAAATAACATTTCCAATTGCTGAATTCTGAATTTGAATTAAGATTTCCTTCTATGTTATCGATCCTTGCAGTGATCGATGACTTCCCTTTCTTCACTCTTCCTCAGAAATATATATATATATATATATATATATATATATATATATATATATATATATATATATATATATATATATAAACCCTCATGTGCTATAAATAACATCAATTTACCCCATCGTATATAGAATCACACTTTAAAATCCAATTACAGAGTACTATTCACACAGTTACTCACAGAGACTCAAAACATTCTCACACAGAGATTAAATCAATAAATATTCATATAAATATGAAACCAATCCTTTTATATACACAACTGAATTTTCATTCTCGATCTCACAGTCAACCCTGTCTCAACAATTTATGGATTTTCTTCAATTATATGCAGAACACCATTAAAACCCCCATTATATTGTCACACAGCATTTGAACTCAACAATACTGATACTATCTTTGCTTCTTTGTTGCCTCTGCTACATCTCTGCTTCTTTTCTGCCTCTACTACCTTTCTTACTGCTGCCTTTCTTACTTTTCTTCTCTCTTTGCCATCAATGACAATATTTCCAAGAGTCTCCCCCTTTGGCATTGATCGAAATACACTTCCTCTGCTTGCCTTTTAGAAGACCCTTTCTTCTCTTTCATTATTTTCCTCCCCCTTTGACATCAATGGGAAAGGTTTGCACATTTCCTAGTGTGGTTTCCAAATCTTGTCCATAATACTTTGATCTTGAGGACCTATTCCATGCACTGCTCACGAGCTCTAGCTCTTTTGTGACAATATTTGTTGACTGATCTCCCCCTGGAATGATGCTTTCTTTTCATTTCAGACAGTAACATGTGCAGAAAATACCCCTATTTTGTCTCTTAGATATTCGAATGGTTCTTTAGCAAGAGGTTTTGTGAATATGTATGATGTTTTTTCCTTTGTTGGTACATATTCCAACTTCACTACTTTCTGTGCTACTTGTTCTCTGAGGAAGTGGTACTTTATTGGGATGTGCTTTGTTTTTTAATGAAGTGCATGATTTTTTGATATACTTTTTGCACGTGTATTGTCACATTTGATAGAAATAGGTTCATCTATGCTTACCTTCATGTCTTGGAGAGTTTGTTTCATCCTCATTACTTGTGTGCAACATGTTGCTGCTGCTATGTATTCTGCTTCTGTTATAGATAGAGAGATATAAATTTTCTTCTTGCTTAGCCATGCCACTAGACTTTTTCCCAAATAGAATGCACCTCCACTTTTGCTTTTCCTGTCATCCACACAGCTAGCCTAATCTGCATCTGTATATGCTGTCAAGGTGAAGCTTTTTCTTTTTGGATACCATAGCCCATAATGTGCAATTCCTTGTAGATATCTGAATATTCTCTTGATTTCTAGTAAGTGGTTTTGTTTTGGTGATGCTTGATATCTTGCCACAAGTCCTACTACCAACAAAATGTCTGTTCTAGAGGCAGTTAGGTATAGAAGACTTCCTACCATGGATCTGTAAAGTTTTTGATCTACATCTGTTGATCCATCATTTGCACAAAGTTTGCATCCAGTGATCATGGGAGTTGACACAGGTTTGCAGTCTTCCATTTTGAACCTTTTCAACATCTCTTAAGTATTTTTCTTCTGAGATTAATGTTCCTGTGTTATTTTTTTGAATTTGAAATCCTAAATAGAAGGTGAGCTCTCCAATCATAGACATCTCAAATTATGATTTAATTTCTTCAGCAAATCCTTTTGATAACTCATCTTTGTTTCTTCAAAACATGATGTCATATGCATACACTACCACAATTAGGAGTTCATTTTCATTAGCCTTTATGTACAAATTTCTATCTGCTCCTTTCTTGAACCCCTTTTTTTACAAGTATTTGTCCAGCCTTGAATACCATGCTCTAGGAGCTTGTTTCAGACCATATAAGGCTTTCTTTAATCTGCACACATAGTCATGTTTATCTGTTAAAAATATTCCTTCAGGTTGTTCTTTTTATTCCCTAAATCTACCTTAGGCTGAGGAAGGAAGAGTCTAGGGTAACATCAAACCACGCTTAACCTGGTAGCTAGCCCTACCAGATCGGGAGAGGGCTCTCTCCTGGTCAATCTCAACAAAAATAATCAGTGAGGCTTGAGATGACTTGAATAAAGGCTGACTTTAGGCTAGGTATATGTGTAAGAGAGTTTGATTTGATTTTGAGGGTGTTTGTTGGATCAAAGGGAAAGGCTGATTTTGGGTCTAGGAATGAGGCCTAGTTTTTGCAGAGGTCTGAATGGGGCAAGGAAGGCAATTGTTTTGATGCTTCAATTTTGAATGAAATGGATATCTCAGACCGGTAAGGAGTTGAAGAGGGCAAGAGGCTTTCAATAATCCTCTTCAAGAAGTTGAAAACATAGAAAATTAAACAAAACTCAAGGTAGAGCACTGCAAATCTAATGAATTCCACCTTTATACTTGTTTTCTTAAATTAAGAAGAAATAAGAAGGAATATGATACACATGAAACATCAGTAAACTTACAATCATAGAGAGAAACACATCATCAAAACAAAGAGCCACATGAATCCCAAGGAGTGCTACAAACCCTAGTCTATTCCTCTGCCAAACTGCAGAGATGAAATGTACAATGAAGCTCAAAGCAATCCCAAGTGTCCAACCCTGAAAATTACTGAAAAAATACAAGATATAGACAATAATAACTCATCCCCATGCCTCTAGGGGTCGAGCTCAGTATTTTAGGAGCTGTTTCAACAAGATCTAAACTAAGAACTGGAAAATAGGCAGTGGAACAACTTGCCTCTATAAGATAGGAAACTGATTCATTCAGTTGCAATTCACCTTTTGATGAATGAATCTACTTCCATGAGTAAAAATTTACCAAAATTACATCAAGACCCATGAAATTACATCAAATTACATCAAGATTTTTACATGTGGAAGTAAGAAAGTCAAATTGGCCAAAACTAGGCGAAAAACAGAGTTACTGAGTGAAAAATAAGCCAAAGTCCCCAATGCGCCACACCTAAAATTTCTATGCGTCGCGCCGGTTTGGAGCCAATTTTGAAGGCCTTCCCGGTGTCAAAATTGAGCACAGGATAGCTTGTTGGAAAGCTCTTCCTGTCTACTTTCCAACACAATTGGAATTTATGAATTTAGTTTCCATTTTCTCCTCCAAAAATGAGTTTTCCTAACACTGCTTCCTATGTGTCCAAAAAGGGGCATAAAGGTCATTTATAGGGTGTTTTTGACCCTTCTAAAAACCCAAAGAGGAGCTCCCAATAATAAGCACACGCCAAGTGGCACGACGTGTCGGGCTGAAAAATCTGTGTTTAGGCCAAAAAAAACAAAATTTGCAAAATGTATCCAAAATTTGCAAAGGCTGCAATTTTTTCCTCCCTTCAAAAATCTATCATTCATGGCATCTTTTAGCGGTTTTGTACACATCAGCAAAGAGATTCGGCGAATAATATCCCACTCTCAAAAAATTTTTGGTCGTTGTTTTCCAGAAAAGGTGACCTCCGCAATCTTCTTTATGAAAATCCTCCATAACCTACTTTGCTTCTTATTCAACCAAAAAATTTAGCAAGACACCACTAGGATCTCTCCAATAAAGTGCATTATTCGTGATACAAAACTTGGCAACCTTTAATTTCAGCGTCCTACTTTTGTTTTTAGCCATTCCTAGCGGTGGGGACAAATTTTGGAGCACATATACAATGTCCGAATACCAAGGAGAAAGAAAAAATATTTCTAATACCTGAATTAGCGAAGTTTTGTCATTTTCCTCAGACATAGAAGCAATGAGATTAATGTCCAAGGCATGCAAATTTGACTCAGCCATTAGCTTAGCCAGCCCCTGTCCTTTGATAAGCTTTGTAAGCTTTATCTCCACGTCATATTCCAACAAGGCAGCAATCCATTTGCCTCGTCTCCCTTCTGGATTTGTTTGCACTAAGACATATTTAACAGTAGCATTAGGAACATAAGTAAGAATGTGAGAATGCAGAATATATACTCGAAAATATTTCAACGCTTTCACTAAGGCAAGAGCTTTCTTTTCAATAATATTATACTTTAAGGCTGCATCTCTTATGGTTCGGCTGAAAAAAGCAATTGGTTTTTCATGCTGATCTCTATTCTGCATCAAGACTACTGTCATAGTATGATCCGAGGAAAATTAAAACAAAATAAAATCCTGAGTATAGTCCAGGCTGATCAAAACTGGAGCTAAAGAAAGAGCCAATTTCACTAAATTGAAAGACTTTACTGCTTCCTCAGTCCACTTCACTACACTATCTTTCTTGAGCATGTTTGTGATTTCCCTTAAATGTTCTGTAAGATTGGGCACAAAGCGACGTAAGAAATTCATCTTACCATTGAAAGATTTGAACTCCTTTTTGTTTCGGGGAAGATCAATTTGTTGAATAGCTTCTACTCGAGCTGGATCAATGTGGATGCCATCCCTTGATATAATATGACCGATAAGCTTGCCCTCATCCATGGCAAATAAACTCTTCTTTGGATTGAGAGACACACCATATTTTCTACACCGCTGAAAAACAATCTTCAAATGATAAAGGTGCTCTTCATCTGAATTAGAAAAGACTGTCAAATCATCAAGATACACAACTAGAAAAACATCCTTTTCATTTGCAAATGCCATATCCATTGCTCACTGAAAGGTCGCACCAACATTCTTCAAACCAAAAGGCATTTTAGCATAGTCGAAAGTTCCCCACGGAGTGGTGAACGTTGTTTTATCTCTATCATCCTCATGGACCAGAATTTGGTTATAACCGGAATAACCATTGAGTAGCGACATGTAGGATGCTCCAACTACTCACTGAAGTATGTGATCCATTTTGGGCAATGGATAATTATCTTTCAAAGAAACTTTATTCAGATTCCTAAAATCAATGCATAAGAAAATATCACCTGTTTTCTTGCGCACGGGCACCAAATTAGAAATCCAATCTGAAAATCTTATGGGAACGATGATACCAACCTTGTACAACCGATTCATTTCCTTCTCTATTGAGGGTAGCAACTTTGGATTTATTCTTCTCAATTTTTTCCGAATGGGCTTTTGATTAGGCTTGATCGGAATGGTATGCTGAATTATGTTTGTGTCATATGTCTTCAAATCTAAATAGTCCCAAGCAAATACATCAGCAAAAGAAGATAATAAACTGATATAATTTGCTTTTACCTGTGGGGGAAATGCTTTGGATAATTTCACCATTTTTGGATTTTCCGTTGATCCAATGTTCACATCCTCAACTCCTTTCTCGGTGGGCAGCAAGCTTGGTTTCCTAGCTACATCATCTTGGTCAAAAAGCTCCTCTAAAGGTATTAGACCTTTAGGAATGAGATTATCCTTCAGCTGCAAAACTTCCATATGATTAATTTGTACACCAGTCTCGCCATCATCATGCTCCCCATCAATAGAAGTGTCTTTGAATTTACCTTCATTTTGCAGAAACTTATCAATTTATTTGTCATCTTGAAATACTTGCCAATACCTTTGGTTGTCAGGAACAGTCGGACGATGCTTCACATGGATTTCAAATTTGTTGCTTGAATTCATCGAAATTTTCAAATTACTTGCTGCTATTGCAAGTGCATCTGTAATACCATTCTGAATACGAGGGACACATGTCAAAGTATAATCTAAAAACAATCTCAAGAGATCTAGTACCGCATTGCGGTATGCTCTCATTCGAGGATGCTTAGCTTGATATTCACCTTTCACTTGCTTGATAATTAACTCGGAGTCGCCATACACTGAAATCCTCTTAGCATTCAACTTTCTAATAATTTTTAGACCAGCAATTAAATCTTCGTATTCAACCTCATTATTTAAACAATCAAAAGCCAATTTATAAGAACAGACCCTTAAATTACTTGGCACTTTGTTTGGGGAGGAAAAAGGGCTACGTACCCAAATTCCAATTCTAGCACCATCCCTTCCTACCACACCATCAAAATCTATGGTCCACAAACCATCTTCATCTTCTTCCAAATGCTGAAATTTTGTTTGATTTTTTTCTTCTCTTTGTTGTCCATCAACATTTTGCTGCTGTCGAGAGGTTGATTGCTCATTAGTACTATCAAGTCTTTGTCTCTCTTTCTTTAAGACCTCTCTGAATTTTTCAGTGATTTCTGGAATGTCTTCTACTTCAACTAATTGACTATTTACATCATTAAAACTATCTGAGTACAAAACAAATGATTCTAAATCAATATGTACATAATTGATTGGATGATTTACCGGTTTCTCCTTGCTAGTAATCATATACTTCATCTTTTTCTCCCGGTATAATTTCCTCATCTGACCAAACACGGGAATCGTAGTATAGGATAAATCAAGCTGCAATGTCCCTTTAAGTTTCGCTCCCCAAGATCTGGAAAGAAGCATGCCAAATCTAGGAGGAATATCCGTCACAACCAAATCCATCCAAACATTTTTAGTCGAAATCTGATCCAAATTGACCACCAAATCTTTGATAAGCCCAATGCATCTTACTCTACTAGAATCGAAATAATAAAGGTAATGATACTTTCTAGTGATATCCAATCCCAATTTCTCCATGATTTCCCTAGGCATGAGATTATGAGAGGCTCCGGAATCAAACATAGCATTGTGTAATAGATAGTCATGCAATCTGAGGCTAATATAAAAAGGAGGTACATCACTATCTGGAGACTCACCATCCACTACTGGACCAAAAATCAACTCGGTTTGATCATATTCCACATTTACCATATCAGATAATGGATGTAAATTCAAAATCTTAGACACCTGACCCTTATAGCTGCTATTTTTCATCAATTTAGTCAAAGGAATGGATTCTTTTAACTTAGAAATTTCATTTTCTAAGTTAAAAACTGAAGTTTTCTCTACCTCTTTAGCTGGAACATCCTTCTTTTCAGTTTTCTCCCTTGATATATTTGGCTGATTGGATCTTTCATTTGCTGATGGTGATTTGCTATTAGTTGGATCAGCTGTCTCTTTTCCCTTTTTCTGCACAACAAGTGAATCATTCTTTGGTGCTGTAGCTTCCTTTCTTTTTTGAATTGGATTAATGGGCTCATCTCTGTTTCTGAGTGAATATTGTCGCTACTGGGCGGTCAAGGCATTTATGTACCCTCTCTGATATTCATCAGACTCTTCTTCAAGAGCTGTCTCATTTGCCAAGATGAAATTCTCGTCCTTTTGTACAACTGAGTTTTCCGAACACTCCTCATCTTCAGTGATAAAAAATGGCATATCATCAGGTGTAAAGAAATGATTCTCTTCTCCTATTACATTCTCTTCATCATCTGATTCCGGACCATGTACAAAATTCTGTTGTAAAGGTGTCTTCACCTTCTGTTGTACTGCTGGTTCTTGTACTCGCTGCTCTCTTTTATTGATTCTAAATTGTGGTTGCTGCTGGCCACAGAAGTTAGGATTTCTGATCTACGGTTCAGGATTATCAAGTGTTAGTATTTCAAACATATTTTCCATCTTACGAAGAACTTGATTTGAAGTGGAAACCTCTTCCTTTATTGCTACTTTCTTTTCAGCTTTCGTTCTAGCTCTCCTGGGAAGAAAATTGGCTTCAACGCTGACTGCAATTTTCTGCATATCTTCTAAAGTGCCCGGATCTCTTTCTCTTAATTGATAAGCCATGTCAGGATCGAAGCCATCCGGAAACTTAATCAAAGCCGACCCCCTAGGTGGCTTTATATCAGCAGGAATTTCATTGTAAACAGAATTCAATCTAATACAATAATCTTGAACTGACTCACCAACATTCCGCTTGAATTTCATTCACTTCCCATCGATCCAAGAATTGTCTCTGAAGATTAGGCAATGTAGTAATACTTCTAGCCGGAAAAGCTCTGAACCACTTCCTTACTTCGTCTCCAAAGGTTTGTACAAACAATCTCATTGTCACATTTTCCGCATCAATCTCATGAAGGTCAAAGAAATCTGTCATCCTATCCACATGTTGCGGATCGGTAACACTTTGAGAAGTGCCATCAAACAATGGAATTTTGCTTTGATAATCAGCGGGCATGTCATCCAAGTTCTGAGGCAATACAAGGGGTGCAAATCGGGCAACCATTGTTCTGGGTGGATTTACAACTGGGTTTGGTGATATAGGAGGAGTTGGAGCAGTTGATGTATGAGGCGTATGTGGTGTGGATGGAGGTGATACTACTGCAGATTGTTTATCAGGGATAGAAGGTTGTACGGGAATGGTAGGGATGAAAGGAGGCTCGATAGGAATTTGTGAACCAGATGTAATTGCGGATGACCCAAGAGTTGTAGATGCAGACTCTATGAATTCGGGAATGTTTGTTGCCACAATGGAATTCTTAATATTCAAGATGTAACTTTCAATGGAACTATTAGCTTTTTCAATTTCAATATCTTTGACAAACTCTGGATTTAGGATAGTAGAATCAATAGCACTTTCAGACTTAGTCTCAAACAATGACAACTCAAATTGTTCATCAAAATCAAGATCTTCATGATACTCAAAAACAACGGTAAATGAATGAGATTTGAACACAGGAATCACAAGACTTTCTCGACGAAGGATTCTCGAAATAAGATTTGGATTTTCATACATAGGAGGTGGATCGAGATCCGGATTTGCTCTAGTATGTCGTATGGAAGCCAGTGTGTTGAATTATTCTAAAAAATCAAATGGACAAAACCAACTCATTTAGCCTATC
Source organism: Pinus albicaulis (assembly GCA_034641835.2). Classification (NCBI taxonomy): domain Eukaryota; kingdom Viridiplantae; phylum Streptophyta; class Pinopsida; order Pinales; family Pinaceae; genus Pinus; species Pinus albicaulis. The sequence continues at coordinate 1,341,275,720 of CM076584.1, read as the reverse complement.
GAATTCTAGACTCATCACCCAAAGTCAAAAATTGTCTGATGTACTGGGGCAATTCACAAGTTAGATGTTACGTTTATAAAACTAGAATGGAGATTGACTGAAGCATCGTTTATCTACTTTCGCTAATGCAAAGCAAGAGCGTTTCTAAGGCTACCTGGCATAACTTCAGGCTCTGTCTGTAGTTCATAAAATGAATAACACCAACAAGAAAACCATTTTGTATGTCCCTCGTATGGTCGCCACTATGTTACTGCCTAAATATACCTTAGGCTGAGGAAGGCTGAGTCTAGGGTAACATCAAACCACGCTTAACCTGGTAGCTAGCCCTACCAGATCGGGAGAGGGCTCTCTCCTGGTCAATCTCAGCAAAAATAATCAGTGAGGCTTGAGATGACTTGAATAAAGGCTGATTTTAGGCTAGGTATATGTGTAAGAGAGTTTGATTTGATTTTGAGGGTGTTTTTTGGATCAAAGGGAAAGGCAGAATTTGGGTCTAGGGAATGAGGCCTAGTTTTTGCAGAGGTCTGAATGGGGAAAGGAAGGAAATTTTTTTGATGCTTCAATTTTGAATGAAATGGATAGCTCAGACCGGTAAGGAGTTGCAGAGGGCAAGAGGCTTTCAGGAATCCTCTTCAAGCAGTTGAAAACATAGAAAATTAAACAAAACTCAAGGTAGAGCACTGCAAATCTAATGAATTCCACCTTTATACTTGTTTGTTTAAATTAATAAGAAATAAGAAGGAAGATGATACACATGAAACATCAGTAAACTTACAATCACAGGGAGAAATACATCATCAAAACAAAGATCCACATGAATCCCAAGGAGTTCTGCAAACCCTGGTCTATTCCTTTGCCAAACTACAGAGATGAAATGTACAATGAAGCTCAAAGCAATCCCAAGTGTCCAACCCTGAAAATGACTGAAAAACTACAAGATATAGACAAAATAACTCATCCCCATGCGTCTAGGGGTCAAGCTCACTAGTTTAGGAGCTTTTTCAACAAGATCTAAACTAAGAACTATAAAATAGGCAGTTGAACAGCTTGCCTCTATAAGATAGGAAACCGATTCATTTAGTTGCAATTCACCTTTTGATGAATGAATCTAATTCCATGAGTAAAAATTTGCCAAAATTACATCAAGACCCATGAAATTACATCAAATTACATCAAGAGTTTTACATGTAGAAGTAAGACAGTCAAACTGGCCAAAACTAGGCGAAAAACAGAGTTACTGAGTGAAAAATAAGCCAAAATCCCCAATGCGCCACGCCTGAAATCTCTATGCATCGCGCCAGTTTGGAGACAATTTTGAAGGCCTTCCTATTGTCCAAATGGAGCACAGGATAGCTCGTTGGAAATCTCTGCCTGTCTACTTTCCAACACATTTGGAATTTATAAATTTAGTTGCCATTTTCCCCTCCAAAAATGAGTTTTTCTAACACTGCTTCCTATGTGTCCAAAAAGGGGCAGAAAGGTCATTTTTAGGGTGGTTTTGACCCTTCTGGAAACCCAAAACTTGTCAAAATAACTTGTCCATATGTAGACATGCACAATTTTTCATGAAAAATACAAAAATACTAATTTTTACCCAAGATAAGCTCCCAATCATAAGCGCGCACCAAGTGGCGCGACGCATCGAGCTGAAAAATCTGTGTTTAGGCCAAAAAAAACAAAATTTGCAAAATGTGTCCCAATTTTCTTGAAATTTGGGCTGAGTGTCCTTCATCATGCACTATGCTGGGCCAAGGAAACTTCGGCCAAAATTTGAAGTCTATCTTTCCTTTTCCGACGCTTTAATGCCCACTTTAACTTAGTCTTCAGGATCTTGATTCATGCCTTGCAGACATGATTTCTTGTCCAATAATGATTCTTCATGTGCCTCAACATGTTATTTTCCTTGTTGGCCTTCTCCAACAACTTCTCCAAATGAATACTGACCCTTTCAAGCCAAGTTGCTCGATCAGCCTCAATCTCTCGCTCAATGGATGTCATTTCGGTTTGGCTCCTTTAGGCAGCTTGCCGGTTCTCACGTATATTTTGCAACTCCATGATCATTTGCTGATATTCCAATTGTTTGTTTTGATGCTCAAGGTAATTGATAATCCATTGGGCTCTTTTCAACTTGACGGACAAAGTATCTATTTCCGCCTTCTGCTCCTGAATAATCTCTCTCAACTTTGAGCTTGGTGAGCCCAAATCCTCATCAATGAGTATGAAATCTGTATCCTGGCCTCCTGAAGGCCCCTCATCCTGCATGGGCCTATTACCCTTGTCTTGAACCTGTACCTGTGCTGCTGATGACGGAAACGAGACCCCTTCCACCCCGGGTGGAGATAATACTCGCCTGGCTGCTGCAAATAACCCTCTAGTGCCTCTCTGATAAGTGACAAACATCGGCATACTAGTGGTTTGTGTCTCATGACCTTCATGTTGATATGAATGTTCACCTGCCTCATGAACAATCTCCGAAGGTACCTGAGAAGCTGTGAAGAAATCATTAGAAATGAAATCCTCCCATGAAATACCTTGCAAGCTGAGCTGATGCATAACCAAAATTTTGATAAGTGAAAAGTGGTAGATACTGTTGTACTGCTGCTCAGGATTTTTCCTTTGCACGAGAGTAGTCATCTTCTCAACATTACGGCACATGAAATAAGGGAGTTTCATCATCCTCACCCTGGTAAAATGCATCAGTAACCTGATATGATAATCATAGAGACGTGAAAACCGGCCTTCACAACTAAAATATCTTATAATAAGTTTCATTAGAGGAGCATATGAATCATTTAGGAATCGGAAAGGAAAAACTCTGTTGAGTTTCTCACAAAAATAGGCTTGATATATGGCTCATAGTGTACCTTGTTAACCTGCTGCCTTTTATTCCATTGTTCTCCAACATTTGGTATTCCGGTTGCTTGAGAGATAGTTTCAGGTGTTAAAGTGAATGTCACACCGGCAAGGGTGACTTGACCATCATGTAAATGCAACACAAACAATTGGGCCAGCTCTTGATGATGGTGGACCCTAGCAACCATTTCACAAAATTGATAACAAGACTGTTGTTGAAAACAATCCATAGCAAGAGGATAGGCCTGCAACTCAGCCAATGAAGTAGGCTCCTCCCTCACATGTCTGCCACTCTTATGAGGTCTTCTAGGTGCATGTAATTCAGTTGTGGAATCACTGTCTCGGTCATAAGATGTATCGGTCTCCATGATTTCCAAAGTCTATCTTGTGTTGGATGAAAATGAGAAGTTTGGTGTCTTTTATTTTGTTGCCAAATATGTGATAATATGGGAGGGACTATGGAGGGACGGAATAATGGAAATGATGGACTATTATTAAGTGAAATTTTCCACTTGAAATCTATGAATTGAAAAGTTTAGGGACAGTGACTTGATTTTTTTGGATAACATTGGGGTTTGGGGAAATTTATAATTGGGATGTGGGGTAATGGGAATGGGATAAGAAATGAGTGCTTTAGGGATATAAGGGAATAGGAAAATGGGCTGTTGTAACAAGATAAACAGTGATGAAGGAAAAAGAAGGTGGAGAATGGAAGTGATAGGCACAAAACTAATTTCATAAACCCTAAAGGAGCATTTTTCAAACAAGAGAATACGGTTTGATTTTTTTTGTATTTAAATTCTCATAAACAACAAAAAACACCGGTTCATGGGCAATGGGGAGTTTGCATGACTTACTTGAACAAAGAGGGACTGAGTCGATTTGAAGATTTGGAAGAAATGGAAATGAATTTGCTTGCTGCCATATGCATTGTGCAAAAAACCCAGTGCGTCGTGCAGCTTCAATGCGTCGCGCATGAGCAAATTTACACAATGGGAGCCAACCCAATGCATCACACTCACCCAATGCGTCGCGACACCCATCCAATGCGTCGCGCCAAGAAATTTCAACACAGTCTGCCTTCAATGCTTGTTTCACTCCTCACGACTTCTCCTTTGCTCACTACTGTATTTTTGGCATACAAATGAAGTCTTGAAACATGAAAATATCTTATATGACAAGGATTTTTATTCTTCTTTTAAAAAAACCCACTTTGCAATGTTTCAAATTTTGACACTTTTTAAAAAACTTTGTTTTGTTTCATTTTGGCTTTTTGGACTGAATGATGTAATTTCTTCTCTGTCTTACAAGGAATGGATGGTTGGATCTTTGAAAAAGGCGACCAGGGTTTCCAGTGAAAGTATTATTACAAATGAGAAGACTTTAAACTCACATTACATTTATTTATATAAATATGGAATAGACTATTTTTCTTCAAAACAGAGTTTTGAAGAAAAATCATTATCAAGCGTATGATGATGAAACTTTTAGCACTGAAGCCTTATTTCAGACTTCCTCATGTGCCTGCTGACCATTATTAGGCATTCTGAAGACCTGATTAATGAAACCCTAGACCTAATGAGACTAAAACCCAAAAAATGACTGCAAATGATTTTATCGAACAGAAATAGGCCAGCAGGTAAAGGACATGAGGGACATAAGAGACAAGCCACTACCGTCAGATGATCCATTCTCCTAATGGAATGCAGCTGACTGAATGAGACACCTAATAATGCAATGCAACAAGAAAATTTTTATCTCTGACGGAGGGATGAAGATACCGACACTAACAGTTCCATGTAGACTTCTTCCTCTAGATCTCCATTCAGGAAGGAAAACTTCACATCCATTTGATATACCTTGAAATCATGATAACATCCAAAGGCCAAAAACATTCTGATCGCTTCCATTCTAGCTACAGTGGAAAATGTTTCATCATAATAAAGACCTTCAATTTGTGAATATCCATTGCATACAAGTTTGGCTTTATTTCTGATTACCTATCCTTGTTCATTCATCTTATTCTTGAATATCCATTTTGTGCCAATAACAATTTTCCCAGTGGGTATTGGAATTAATTCCCAGGTATTTTTCTTCTCAATTTGGTCCAGTTCTTCATTCATAGCTTTTACCCACCATTTGTCTTTGTTGGCTTATTCAAACTTCTTTGGCTCTATTTGAGATAACATGGCTAGGTATGCTTCTTCCTTTTGTTCAGCTAGCTGTCTTCTAGTCTAGACTCCCACACTTTTGTCCCCAATGATTTGATCTTCTGGATGATTCTTTTGAGTGTGTCTTGAGGGACCTTTTGAGTTTAATTCAGTATCTTTTGTTTTCTTGCTTAGTTCATCATTATCTTGGTTCTCTTCTTCATGATCTTCTGGAGGATTTCTGCATCTTGTACTTCTTGTTCTATTTTGTAGATCTTCATCAAATCTTACATCAATGCTTTCCACAATTTTGTGCAGTGTTTTGTTGTAGCACCTGTACCCCTTACTCTTGGATGCATATCCTAAAAATATTCCTTCATCAGCTCTTGCATCAAACTTCCCAGTTTTTCATCGTTATTTTTTATGAAACACCTACTTCCATAGATTCTAAAGTGCTTGATTGATGTTGCTTTACCATGCCATAATTCGTAAGGAGTCTTGTCACTGTGTGGTGTTAAATGAGATTTGTTAAGAATGTGCATAGCTGTGTGTACTTATTCTGCCCAGAAGGTTTGGGGAATGTTACTTTCTTGCATCATGGCTCTGGCAATCTGTTGTACTGACTTGTTTTGTCTCTCTGCCACTCCATTCTGTTGAGGTGTACCTGCAATTGTAAATTTTTGTTTTATCCCATGCTCATTGCATAGGTCTGCAAAATCATAGTCTATGAATTCACCTCCTCTGTCTAATCTGATGCACTTTAGCTTGCATCTTGTTTGATTTTCTACCAATGCCTTTAATATCTTGAATTTTTCAAGTGCTTCAGATTTATATTTGATAAATGCTACCCATGTCATTCTGGAAAAATCATCTATTATCAGCATGAAATAAGATTCCCCACTTGGTGCTTTAGTTCTTGAAGGTCCGCACAGGTCCATGTGTACAAGATGAAGTGGCATACTTGTTGATAGTTCATCTTTGGTATTAAAAGATGTGTGGGTCTGTTTGCCCAATTAGCAAGATTTACATATAGTATTTGAAGGCTTATTGATTGCTGGCATATCTCTAACTGCTTTCTTCTTGCTCAGAATGATGATATGGTCAAAGTTAAGGTGTCCCAATATTCTATGCCATAACCATGACTCATCAAGTTTTCTTAGGTGGCATGCTTAATTCTCTTCTTTCACTATATATACATTACTTTCTATTTGAATACCTTTGATCAAGGTCTTTCCTGTGGTGCTTGATCTTACTTCATAGTCTTGTGCTCTAAAAATAAATTCACAACCTTTATCACACATTTGACTGACACTAAGCAGATTTGCTTTCATCCCATCCACAAATAGTACATCTTGGGCCTTCCCTCTTCCATTATCCAGACTATCTGAGCCTTTTCCTTTGATTTTCCTTGCTTTATCATTGCCAAAAGTTACATTTCCATATTTATTTTCATCAAAGGTTATAAACTTGCTTCTATCTACAGTCATATGCTTTGAGCATCCACTGTCCAAATACCATTAGCTTTTCTGATCTTGGGCTATTAGAGCCAAATTACACTTATTCAATTTCTTTTTCCACTGCAGGCAGCTATTTGTTTGGCACCTTTTCTGAGAAGATGGACCATATTCTTTGAGAGGACATTGGGAGGACATATGTCCGATTTTACGGCATACACAGCATTTGATCATATTTTTAGAAGAATTATGAGTATGATTGAACTCTCCATAATTCATAAATCTCCTTGAGGTTTTGAACATCAGTCTTTTTCCATATGTTCTGCACTCCTTGGCTTTATGTCTGAATTCCTTACAGTAAAAACAATACCCATAAAAACAATTAGTGTACCTGATGAAGGGTTGTCTTCTCCATTTGTTAGCTTGAGGTAGTATTTTCATTTTTTGCATCCTTTGCTAGTTGGAATCGATTCTCCTTTTATGACAATATGCAGCAATATGTCGCAGAGTGTGGCAAGAATAGCAAGTGACACTTTTCATAGTGGGGAAGAATCTCCTTTGATAGCTTCCAAATTTTATATATTCAGGAGTGTATGAGCCTTTTTCAATTGAATTTTTATTAATTTCTTTCTTTGTTATTTGAGGTTACTTCTTGTTTCTGTTTATTTCATTGCAGGCTACTACTTCTATAGGAACCTTCTGATCTGCTTCATTTTCCTTAACATCTTTTACAAAAATGATATTCCTGTTATCTTTTTCTTTAGCTTTACTTGTTTCTCCTTCATAACCTATTCCAGTTTTTATCAGTGGACATCTTTGAGCATCTAGTATGTTATTCAACTTATCAGAGCTTGTCATTTGAGAATTGTTTATTGACAATTTCCTTTTGGTGTTTTCTAATTTCTTCCTCAAGCATACTACTTCTTCTTCCAATTTCTCTTGCTTCTGAATTTTATCCTCAATTTGCTTAAGTAGAGTGTCTTCTACCTTCTTGGCTTCTTCAAGCTCTACTTTCAACTGAATTAGGTCTTCTGAATTTTTTTCTTCTCTTACATATTTGAGGAGAATGTCTTTCTTTTTTCTGCACTTTAGTTTAAGTCTATCTATTTCCTCCAGGGCACTTCTTAGCTCCCCCTCAATATCAACTTCACCTTATTCCTCATCTTCTAGAAGGAATCCTTCAAGCTCTTCTTTGGCCATCAATACAAATTCAGAGGTTCCTTATTCACTTCAGGATTCATCTAAGTCTTCAGAAGCATTGATATCTTGTTAAGCATAAACTGATTTTTTCCTGAATCTCTTCACTTTCTTCTAGTTATTTGTTTTGGTTTGCTCTGTTTCTTGAGTGTGGTTCTTTGTTTTCTTATGAGGACACTTAGAAGCATATTTCCCAACTCTTCCACAGTTAAAGCATTTAAATGGAAGTTTACCTTTATATTTCCCTAAGCCTCTATCCAATTTTCTGATAAATTTGGCCTCTTCTTAATCAAAGCAAGAGCATATATCTTTTTTTTCTTCTTTCTTCTTCTCTGTATTAAAGGATGCCTCCCTCACATTTGACTTCCTCTGTGATAGTCTCATCTCACTGGCTATTAAGTTTCCAAGTAATTGGTTCATGGTCAAAGTTTCCCAATCAACTGTTTCTTCTATGGCAGAAACCTTGGGATTAAAGCTGGATGGTAAAGATCTTAGAATCTTTTGAAAAATTACACATTATTTTATGGTTTCTCCTAGAGCTTTCATGTTATTCACAATTTTTACAACCCTTAAATGGAAGCTGGAAATGTCTTCATCATCATTCATTTTAATATTTTCAAACTGATCTCTATAGACTTGAAGTTTGGATATCTTCACCTTTTTGTATCCCTCATGGATGTTTTCTAGAGTATCCCATATTTCTTTGGCAATATTGTTGTGCATTACTTTGATAAATTATGCCTCACGTAGTCCACTTAAGAGTGCATTCATGCCTTTTTCATTAGCTACAAAGTCTTGTTTGGCATCTTTCTCTGAGTCAGTCTCCTTTGGGGCATATCCCAATTCCACAGCAGCCCAAACTTCTATTCCTAGAGACATTATGTACGTCCTCACTCTTATTTTCCAGAAGGCATAATTTGTAAAGATGAACAAAGGGGATTTATTTGTTGAGCAACCTTCTAGACTAGCCATTCTGGGGACCTAGGATCTCCTTCCAGTTGTTAAACTGATATAGAAGGAACCTGCTTTGATACCAATTGTTGGACACTTGGTTAAACTGAGAGGGGGGGTGAATCAATTTAATGCAATCATGTTCTTATTAAACTTTCTTTTATACTCATTCACATCATCATTTTTTGATCAACTTAATGTACAATGGAACAACAATATTAATAAATGAACAACAGGTATTAAGCAGTATAAATATAGAGTATCAACAGATAATCATCATGAATATAGACAACAAATATAAGTGGAAACCCATAAGGGAGAAAACCACATATTATTATTATTGTGATGCAAAGGCAAGCTCCAACTCCCTCTCACCACTAATTTTCTATAGGCACCAACCTACAAAAGTCTCCTACCTCAATTCTGCAAGCTACAACTTGCAAGGAAGCTCCAAATCCCATCTATTTTCTGCAGGCTACAACCTACAGGAGGCTCCTACCTCTATCAGCTACAACTAACATCTATCAAGCTACAACTTGATATGGAAGCACCAACTTCCTCACTCTTTCATAAAAACACTTACTGATTTACCTGGATATCAGCTCTATTCTGTTCCTTCTTCTCTGTTGTCCACCAGTCTTCATATCTTTCTTATATCATTTTTGAATCTTCACAACTTCTCTATCTACTCCTTCTTATTCTTACCCTCTCTGTCTCATTTCTCCATTCTCTAACCTCTCTATGCATATCTATGTGATATCATTTATAGAGTTCACCTCTTGACTATTTGTATTCCACAGGGAATTCAAAGTGAACAGCCGTGACTCCTTGACTTCTGCCTTCTCATTTCTTTGTCCAGCTCATTCAGAAAAAATATAACAATATGTACAAATTTCAATATTACAGTGGAGTTTTTTTTGCCTATGGAGACTTGCCTTCGCATCACAAACAATATAAAATAAATAAAACTTTACATTTTCACTTACAATAAGTATTTCTATTCAGCCCATTCAGTTTTGGTTCACTGTCAGTTTATCTTTTCTGCTGCTGTCACTGCCTTTTTCAATTTCTGCTTACTCCCCTGCTTTGTGTATGTACCCCTGTCAAACCCACATTCTCCAACTTCACTATGTATATAAAAATGCATTTATAATTTATGTTTTAAGTTTGGTAGCTGTATTAATGTTGAAGCTTTATTTTTCCATCACTATGTTGAAATCATGTTATAACTCATACATACATTCCCAAATCTCAAAGTTGCATATAAAATGCATGCAAATTCCTGTCCAAATAAATTCACAATCTGGCAATTTCACAACATTGACACAGATGCACTTTTCTTCAATTCCTGATTATGAAACCAAACGTTGGAACCCACTTAATCCAAATTTTCCACCTTTAATTAATTTCCACATGAAAGCATTTTTTAATAGTCTTATCATAAAACCTTTGGATTAATTAAATTTCGGCATTGTATTGTAACTCAGGCTTTAATAAATTAAATCCAATGGTTATAATAATCTGTTTTTTTCAACTTTAACTCTAAGGCTTACAAACCAATAAACCATCGAATCATACACTTCCACAACTTCATTTCACTCTATAATAAAACCCAGTTATAAAATATGTAATACGGCCCCACAGCTTTATGAACACTTTATTCGTATTAATCTTGACTTTTTTAAACCAACGCTTTATCAATCCCAACTTCGGTTAAAACGCAGACTCCAATATATATAAGAAGTTGGAGCCCACAGCACTTCAGCTTTGATTTAAAACAAAAATCCAACGTAATAATGGCCACAACTTGTCAATTGTCATATGATTGAGGTTATTTTCCAAGGTTCACGGAACACTTATTTGTATATTGAAATTTTTGACTTATAATAAAAATTTTTATATGATGACCCATGGCTTCATAAACTTACCTTTAATCAAGAGCTTGAACCTTTTTAACTCTCGTATGTGACTTTATATTAAACTCATAATTGGATTTAAAACTCGACTTTGGGTTAAACCAGCCACCAGCAAAACTTTAAAAAAACTTCGACCTTTTGGTTTAAAACCCAATGCCGAAATGTATTTATATTTTGGGTCCCACAGTTCTAACATATATATGTGGTCGTTCACAGTAATCAATTTACCGTTCACATCCAACGACGCATAACTTATCGCGCTCCACCCAATCAATCCGATGGTAATCGCATTACACACTTGCACGAGATGTAATTCTTAAACTCACGCGATGAAACTGGGTCCCATCATTTAACTTACCTCTCACATCCGACGGTTGACCTACTCTCGCATTCCAAACTCGGTTTCACACTCATCTGACAGTCCTCGCGCAATATCGCGCAATTTAACTGCACAGGGTTTAATCTTCAAAAATTACGCGATGTATGTGGGTTTTGAATACCACTATTTGCCACGTGTCGAATGAAGACCCACAGCGCCTTATTTTTCGTAATACCAATTACTACTTTTAAATTATGCGAACCCACTGGTTTTCAAACTCTAGTTTTACTGTTCATTTAAGGTTCCGCTTCTCGACTCAAGGTTCCTCTCCAACCCAACTTCCGGTGACTTTCCTTCCCATTTCCAAGGCTCGCCCATTCACCGTTTATTATATATCTTGACTTCCGTTTCTGTTCTAATTTCACAAACAATGATACCTCTTATTTATTAACTTTGTTGTTGCTTCATATCGACTCTGTCCAACCAATCTGGTCGCTCTTCACTTAAAGACTGTGCGAGACCTCTTCACTATTTCTCTGCATCGAATATGCCTCCCTATTCGAATTCACTTCATGGGTTCAACCATGAACTCCCATGGCATTTCAAAATAACATTGCCAATTTCCGAATTCTGAATTTGAATTCATATTTCCTTCTATGTTATTGATCCTTGCAGTGATCGATGACTGCCCTTTCTTCACTCTTCCTCAAAAATATATATATAAACCCTCATGTGCTATAACTAACATCAATTTACCCCATCGTATGTAGAATCACACTTTAAAATCCAATTACAGAGTAATATTCACATAGTTACTCACAGAGACTCAAAACATTCTCACACAGAGATTAAATCAATCAATATTCATATAATTCTGAAACCAATCCTTTTACGTACACAACTAAATTTTCATTCTTGATCTCATAGTCAACCCTATCTCAAAAATTTATGGATTTTCTTCAATTATATGCAAAACACCATTAAAACCCCCATTATATTGTCACACAGCATTTGAACTAAACAATACTGATACTATCTCTGCTTCTTTGCTGCCTCTTCTACCTTTCTTATTGTTGCCTTTCTTACTGCTGTCTTTCTTTCTTTGCTTCTCTCTTTGCCATCAATGACAATATTTCCAACAATCACTCCAAAAAATAATCACAATATTTACCCAAAATGTACAAAAGAAATTTACCTTCTCACTCCATCCCAAAATTTAAAAAAAAACTGCAATATCACACCACTCTTTATCTCTCCATTATTTACTATCTATCATACAAAAATAGCATAGCAGACTCCACTGGATGGGTTGGGATCTTTGCATACCCAGGCTTTCAATTTCCTAGCCATCCATGGCCATGGCCGCAGCGCAGAACTCAGTGATGCTTGGATTGAAGCAAATACAGTTCACAAAATAGGCTAGGGCTTTATCCACAACTTGCCTTCGAGTAGATCCCATTGGTCTCTCGAGTTGTATAAAAATCGCAGCTTGACAAGAGTATCGGTCATGTGCAGCAGTGACAAGGAACTTCAATTTACAATGGTTGTCATTGTTAACAATGACACAGATTGCGTTGCAGAGGATATGTCCGCTTCTTTGTGTGAAAGAGGTGTCCAAGAAAAATAATTGAGTGTTTCTACAATTATTTTGAACTTCAGCAATTCTTTTGACCCATATGGCCATCTAAGCACACCTCTATACTAGACTGCAACTTTCAAGCAACAAGCGAAGTTAGAGGATGTTGATCGAGCATTTTGTTTCACAAGAGGGATGGCTGCTTTGTCTGCTATTACACGTCTTGTAAAAGTAGGACAGGAAATTGTTGCTGGAGATGACATATAATGACCACTAACAGAGAACAAATACATAATAGAAAAAGAATACAAAAATTGAAAACCTGTTATGAATCAATTCAGTTGAGGTCATCCTGAGAGGCTCCGATGTCAAGAGTATCTTCAAGACAGTGAGACTGAATGCAATGGTATTTTATCTCTCAGGCGACGCCAAACTTTTCAGTCATTCAATGCTCAACGCACATGTTGGGCTCAATGCTGGTTTCCACGATCTGTTACACAAATATATCCCACGCAATAGAATTTCTGCACAGACTACAGGCTCCTTCAATGTAGGTTAAACTCGAATTTCAATAAAAATTTCCAACTTAGACTCTGCTCAGACTTCAATGATCCATTAATCAATAGTTACATAATTTTTCAACAGTCTTCTGCTATATAAGCTCAATGCTTAGAATGCAGTCTGAGAATCGGTGCTCTCACAGGCAGTGTTCGGAAATTCAACACCATGCTCCATTTCTCTGCTCAAAATTCAACAAAAAATACAAACATAATCACTCACCAATCACGATAACCATCGGCTTCACCTCTACATTCCTCTTCGATCACACTAGGTATGGGGATCTCCATTCAAAACGCTCCAAACCTAGCATTCTTCCACTACTAGATAGGGTTCTCTACTTCATATGTTATGACGGGATCCTGAATGACAACATTCAAATCACATGCACATCAAAGGATTTAATTCCTCTAACCCACGTTGGATCTCAAACTTCTCACGGTCGTTTCAACCTCCAAGACTCCCGATGAAACAATCATTTGCTGATCAAATGAGGCTGGATGGTGTGCAAGATTTTTACAAAAGCATGGCTCAAATGTATGCTATGGATCCAGCCTCTAGACTTCACACGCAGTCTCGGTAATATGAAACACAATGTTTCAAACAAAAATCTCGCTGATCTCAGATTTGATACTTCAAACGCTCCAAAGGAAACCATCAAGAAGAATCATGAAAGGACATTGCAACTGCAATGTGTTGCCAATGAATGACATACACAGTCTTAAAAAGTGTTTAAAAAAATCGATGAGAACACAGATCGAATTCTTAGAGGCGAGGATCGGATATTTTACTGCAACAGCACCATTTCTGTGTACGCACATCTTGCTGCAATAGCATCCCCCGTGCCATATTTTGAAGAAGAAGATGTCGATGCTACTATTTTTTTATTGCTACTATTGCTAATAAATATGTTGCTGCTGATAAATTTATCCTTTTTATTGGTGTTGAAGTTGGCGTTGGTTCCTGCAGTCAAGTGCATCAGTTGATCTCTGTTGAAGACAAAGATAGTAGGTATGTGCTCAGATCGATCCCACGGTTATTAGATCAAACAAATATATCCTCTCCATATTTGTACACAGGGTCTTTAAAGAAACGAGGTCTTTAAAGAAAGGAGGGCTACCGCAGCTACACTTCAACTCAGAGTGTTCCTTTTTCATGCCACAGTTCGGGTCTACTCCATTTTCTCTTCACTTGATTGATGATCCTTCTTGATTTGATTTGAAATATATGCCCCCATCAGCTCACACACATTCAGATCTGGCTCCATAGCTCTGATACCACATGTATATTCAGAAGTGTCCTCAGACACATAACTTTATTGATCATGAAAAGAGATTACACAACAAATTGCAGGAGTTTACAAATGTAAAATCTCACTACAATGAAATTAGGAAACCAACCTATTTATAAGCTCTATGTTCTAACTTAATTTAGTTATGGATCACTTGGAAAACCTACAAGTGTCCATTTACAATAAATGACCTTCTAACTATCCTACTAAATTTAGTCCTATTTTAGAGCCTAGGAAACGACTCTATTCTAGAGTCCTATTTTTACTAACAAAATACTATTTCTAAGTATCTCTAATATTTATTAAATATTCTAATTTAATAAATATATTTATCCTAACTTTACATTATTTAATTTATATATTTTTGGATTTATAATTGTCTTATGAAAGAGGCTAATAGGTTTAACCCCCAAATACACTTTTAGGAATTAACATAGACAACATTGCTAAGATGCGCTTTAAGGCTTGACCATGAGGGAGAGGACCTCTGCCTACTTGATAAAGAATTTATGTCGAATGGACAACTCATAGTTGAGGAGGACCGGATGAGACTAAGTGGCTTTTTTAGATAGCTTTCCGAATTTCACTAATTGTGGGATTAATGAAGCTGATGTGAATAGTGATAATACTTGACTATGATTGCACACTTGGAGAACTTGACAACACAACGACATAGATAATCCAAGACACATGAAGAACATATTTGCCTTAGTGCAACAACTTTTCAATGACTCATGACAAGCGCGACACTAAAAATACATTTTGTGTCGACTATGATGACACTTGTGCGACAATGCTTTAAACTTTGGAAATGAGTGTGACAGTTGTTTACATGGTAGGATCAACTCATTTGCACAAATTTAACCTTTTTAAACCACTAAAACTAGCCCATATTCATCGTGTGACACTTAACATGTGAAAGGACAACATTTTACCTTTCTTGCAAAAGGGACAAAAACACTTAGAGAAAACACATGGAATGGATTTCAATGTTTGCGATAGAAATACACAAGACTGAGATAGGATCCAAAATTTGGTGCAGGCCAAAATTTTGGAGGGTTTTGTAGCAGCAACAACATGGATTTAATATGTTTGAATGGGTTGGTAGCTAGAGTTGAACAAATTGGTGTCAATGGAAAAATGGCTCTAATGGAAACTGTTGAGGCCAAGGGACTAAGAGTTAATGGAGAACTAACCAAATATTGATAAACCATTTCTAATCATAATGTATGTACAACAAATGAGCTACAATTGGACTCATAAATGAATCTATGATATTTGATGGTGTGATGGAAATTGTTTTGCTCGAGTTTTGTTTGCCTTACAAAACAACAATGGAGACCATGTCTATCCTTGTTAGTGGAGTAAATTGTGCCCATACTCAGGATTTTTTTTTATGATCATATAAGCCATGTATAAGTAATTTTTGTGCTCTATGATCCTATATTACTAATAATGTAAATCCACAAATATGTTTAGAGAATTAAACAAGACGATTTCAATGGTGGTACTCCTTGAGTGTGCAGGTTGTACTAAGATTCAATTATCATCTTAGGAAATCCTCTAGAGCCTATTATTAGAGTCAATACAAATGAAATTTTTGAGTAATTGGATGGAACAATAGAATGGTAAGAAACTATGAGGTACTTTCTTGGGAAATGTGTGGTTGATATTAGGGATTACATCATTCCCTGTGCAATAAAGGAAAAAAATTATGGAATGTAGAGTAAGAAAGTGGGGAATGCAACTAATTTGTGTAGTGTGTTGGGAATAATAGAGATTTTTGTGGAGAGGTCAATGTAAGAGATCATTTTTTGGGAAATTCCAAGAAGTAATGTGAAATAACTAAGGCTGAGAGTGATTATTTTGGTGTGAGAGGTCGATTGCACCTTTGTAGAAGAGAAGGCCAAGAGTTGAGTGTGTATTAGGTGTAAAGGGCCAAGGAAAAATTGAAAAATGTTTGTATGCTACTATGGAGAAAATAAGGCCAAGAATTGGCTAATACAGAATGCTAAATTCAAGCATAGTGGTTGTCATTTATAAAGAGTACTAATCTTCTTCTAGAATGTAGTTTTTTTCTACAAAACAAGAGGTTGGGGCTTCGTTTTGAGTAGGTGTCTAAAGAACGCTTGGAAGTTCTTGCTACGTACAATTCCATGCTTGTAAAAAAATCCATGAAACTACAAGTTGGTCCTTTCAAAAAATCTAGGAATTCAGTTCATCAATTTGTTCTTCTAGTAAGCTTATCAAGTGTCTACAAAGGAGGTTGTTGGGGCTTCCTGCTAGTAGTGGCTAGAAAATACTTTCTAAGGGAGATTATGCTTCCCGTGAGTGGGTTCCCATGATGAATGATGTAAATATAGTAGGAGCTCATATTTGACATCATAATATAAAACAAAAATCTTTGGTGGTTTTTCTCCTTGAAGTGTTTCCATTTTAAACCTTGATGTCTTATGTGCATGCTACTCATGGTGTATGAATGTTTATGTGATGATTTTATTTTCTTCGCATGCTATGATGGTGGTTTCTCTGTTGACACCTAATCCTATGGATGGGTGTGCATATGTATTTTTGTATATTATTTAATATTAGGAAATAAGGAAGGCCAAGAGTCATTGGGAGATGAATCCCAATAGCCTCACCTCCCATCTATAAAAGCATGTAAATTCTTCAGCTAATACACATTCTGATTTTGAGGAGTTACCTCCTAGTTTGACATGGTATCAAATCCAGTCCCACTATTGGCATTTCTGCCCTATGGTGTAACTCCCTCTCCTTTGCTCAATCAATATTTTTTAATAGTTTTCTGCTGCTCTTAATTGCTAGACTGTTATTCTGCATTTTTTTTCCTATATAGTCCTGACATTTGTAGCTCTAGCTCCTGCAGCTCCTGAAGACTACAGGCTCCTCTGTCAATCTGAAAATTGCAGGCTCTGTCATTCTGCAAGATTCCATTTCAAAATTCTTTTTTGTAACGCCCTTTTGGGCCTCCTCCATTCTCCATCGACCAACGCTCCTCTCCATTCATACCTGCCCACACTGCATATCTTCCAAACACTCCACTCTCCCAGCGCTGTCATATTTCATAACGCCCTCCATTCCAATAAGCATACATCACGCTGCCTTCCTGGTTTATCATAGCTCCTTAACAGCGTTCAAATGTAATACGCCTCCACCTGCGTTCAATGCATTCTCTATATAATATACCACTGTATCCATACGCTGCGTTTCTCCTCCATCAAACACTACACCATAACCATTTCACAATACCGCTCTGTCAGTCCACTGCATATTAAGATCGATACAGTCCACTGAATACCACGCACTGGTTTGACATGGTAACAGCTACGCAATTTTTATTGAATATGCTGGTTTATTAACAGTTGTATACACTGGTTTATTGACATGCAACGCCTGGCCGGTTGGCCCTCCCATTACAGCGACATTGATATATTCATGGTATGCGTTGTATTGATTAATACCGCCCTTTGCATCTAATACCGCGCCTGTCATAAACCGCCCCTCAATACCTGCGTTTGTAATACGTCTTCCAGTCATATGAAACGCTATCCATTCATACTTGCAGGTTGTAATACGTCTGACAGTCATCATTTATAAATGAAACGCCAGTTTTAAATGAACGCTGGTTCACTGCTTTGTTATATCGTTTACATTTACACCGCCCCTCCTACGTTTAATACGCCCTCGTGTCATTTATCATACCACGATACCGCCCCTCCTGCATTTAACACGCCCTCCTGTCATTTATAATACCACCAATACCATTGTTCAATACGTTGTCAATACACATTACTGCTTTGGTGGAATGTTGTTGATGCGCTGTCCATATTACAATTTTTTTTCATAATACCACCACTTCATACTGCCATTCCACTCTTTTTAAATCCCACTTCTCTCATTCATATACCATTTCTGCCCTTTAATACCACACTCCCTCCCATTACCGCTCCCTCCCATATATACCATTACCGCTCCCTCCCTGCTTTCCATTCAAATTGTATTACGCCCTTCTTTTCATACCGCTCTTTTCATACAAATACCGCCATTCCATATCCCTCCACAATCATAAATTTTTTTATTCCCAAACAAAAAAAAAAAAAATACATATATATATTTTTTTATGCAGAATTCAGTTTATAGCAAAGAGTATTTTTTGTCCATTTAAATTCAGTCTCTTAGCAAAGAGCTTGTGTTTTTCAAATTCAGTCTTTTAGCAAAAAAAAAAGAGTTTCTGTCCTTTTAAACTCAGAGTACATTTTCCAGCAAAGATTTTTTTGTTTTCTCTCCTTCAAGAGAAATTTTCCAGCAGAGTTTTTTTTCTCTCCTCCTTCAAAAGAAGATGACAGTCCCTTCATCTTCTAAAGAGGCTGCCTACTTGGCACAGAGAGAAAAGAGACATGCTTCAGGTCCATCCAGAGGAAGAGAAGGCAGAAGACGAAGAAGAAACTTCAGAGAAAAGGGGGGTAGACAATCTAAAGCTCAGCAGCAAACAAATCAAGACAGAGGTAAAACCGATGACAAAGACAAAGGTAAACCAGCTGAATCAGCTCATTCTATTCTAGCACATTGTAACAATGGAGTAACTGAAAACCTATTTGATGTTTCATTTACTTCATGGAGAGATGATTGGTTGCTAGATTCAGGAGCAACATGTCACATGACATTTAGAAAAGATTTTTTTGAAGAATTCACTGAAAAAGTTGATGGAGCAGTATATTTCGCAGATAAATCCAAACTCAAGCCATCAAGGCTTGGCATAGTCAGGCTTAAGTTGCCTGGTCTTCCAGATCATATTCTACATGAGGTTCTATACCTCCCTGAGTTGAGGAGAAACTTGTTGTCCTTGGTCCAAATCCGCCAGCAAGGACACTCCATTCACTTGTTTGATGGCAAGGCAGAGGTCAGAAAAGCATCATATCACTCACTTGTCATGGAGGGAATAGAAGAAGGGAGACTCTTGAAGCTAAAAGGTTCATCTGCTCATGCTCAAAAATTTGCATTCAGTTCACATCATGATGAAGGTACATTCCCATCAAGTCTTTTATGGCATGCTAGATTTGGACACTTAAACTATGACAGCCTTCGTTTGTTGAAGAAAAATGGTGTTAATGGACTGCCTACAATTCCTAGAAAACCTAAGGAATGTGATGTTTGTATTCTAGGAAAGCATAGCAAACAGCCATTTCATGATTCACACTCCAGAGCACATAGAAAACTTGAGCTTGTTCATTCAGATTTATGTGGCCCTATGCCTATTGCTTCTGCAAATGGAAACAAATACATGATGACATTTATTGATGACTACACCCGAATGTGTTGGATTTACTTACTGAAGAATAAGTCTGATGCTTTTCAAAATTTCAAGAATTTTCATGCATGGATTGAAAATGATGCACAAACACATATTGGCTCTCTACGTACTGATAATGGAAAAGAATACACTTCAAACAAATTTGAAAATTATCTTCGTCAACATGGAATCAAACATCAAACAATTGTGCCATATAATCCACAACAGAACGGTGTAGCTGAAAGAATGAACAGAACTATTTTAAATATGGTGCGCTCCATGTTATTTTTCAAGAATGTAAAATTGATGTTTTGGGCTGATGCAGTTCTATGTGCTGTTTACATAAAGAATAGGTGTCCTTCAAGTTCAATTAGAAACAAAAATCCTTTTGAAATGTGGCATGGCCACATGCCTTCGGTAAATCATTTCAGGGTCTTTGGGTCCACCTGTTATGCCTTGATACCCAAGGGTCAAAGGAACAAACTTGGTGCTAGAAGCAGAAAATGTATCTTCTTGGGGTACTCCAATACCTCCAAAGGATATCATCTCTATGATGAAGAAAATAAGAAGTTTGTGATAGCAAGAGATGTCATATTTCTTGAATCTTCCAAGAGTGACAAGGTTGTTGAGCGGCAACTTGATCGCCTGGATAGATTCACACATGCAAAGTATTTCCAAGAATTTGATAATGTGATTCCACACCTTGAAGGGGGGATTCTGATATTGAATCAAACTGTGGAATCATATCCTGAAGCACTCTCTCCCCCACATGAAGAAACAACCACGGATGACACATTGGATGATGTGATCGACAGAATTGGAAGATTGAATCTTGAATCAATCCCAACTCAGTCAAGTGACCAGCCTGGGCCATCTCAGAAAGGTCCTCCCAAATGGCTGACAAAGACACTGGAGGATGTTCATCCTGATGAGGTTGGAAAAAAAGGAACAAGAAGTTCCACTCAAGAAATCGAAGGTGATGTAGATAATTCTGATTCCCTTGTTGATATGGATATTGCTTATAACTGTGAATTGAGTTTGTCTACAGATCATGAACCAAATTCCTTCAAAGAAGCCGCTTCTCATGATGAATGGAAAGAAGTGATGCAGAAGGAGTATGATGCCTTGATAAAGAATGGCACTTGGAAGCTGGTTGATCCGCCTTTGGGAACAAAATCAATTGGCTGCAAGTGGGTCTACAAGAACAAGTACAAGGCAGGCGGCTCACTTGACAAGCACAAGGCCAGGCTTGTGGCAAAAGGATTCGCACAAAAAGAAGGAGTCGATTATGAAGAAACTTTTGCTCCCACAGCAAAATGGACCACCATCCGGAATCTCTTTGCCTTAGCAGCTCAGAATGGATGGAAAGTCCATCAGATGGATGTAAAAACAACCTTCTTGAATGGAGATCTAAAGGAGAAAGTTTATATGTCCCAGCCAGAAGGATTTGTGGTAAAGGGTCAAGAACACAAAGTTTGAAAGCTTATAAAATCCTTGTATGGCCTCAAGCAAGCACCACGAGCCTGGTATGAGAAATTGACCGAGCATCTTCTAAAACTTGACTTCAAACATTTTGATCTTGATGATGCAACTTTGTTTGTTAAGAAAGTTGGAAAAATAGTTGTATATCTTGTGGTATATGTAGATGATCTTTTGATAACAGGAAACAATGAGAGCTATATTGCATCCATGAAGAAAGAGTTGAAGAAAGGTTTTGAAATGACCGATTTGGGTCATGTTCATTACTATTTGGGTATTGAAGTAATTCAACATCCTAAATTCATATTTCTTTCTCAAAAGAAGTACATTGGAGATCTCTTGAACAAATTTGGCATGGATGACTGTGAACCCTTAAGCACTCCAATGGAACAAAACTTGAAGCTCACATCTATTGAAGGGAAGGAATTTGAGGATGCAACTAAGTATAGACAGCTTGTAGGAAGTCTTATCTATCCGACCACCACCAGACCTGACATTTCATTTGCTGTTGGAATCCTCTCAAGGTTCATGCAAAAACCTTGTGAAGGACATTGGTCTGCTGCAAAAAGAGTGCTAAGGTACTTGAAAGGGACTCAAGACTTTGGACTCAAATATACACAGGTAGGCGACTTCAACTTGATCGGATACTCTGATTCAGACTTTGATGGCGACAAAGAAACAGGGGTGTCTACTACAGGTTATACCATGAGTCTTGGATCAGGAGCTGTCTCATGGAGATCACGCAAACAGTCAGTTCCAGCAGATTCCACGACCGAGGCAGAATATGTGGCAGCAGCTGAAGTAACAAAGGAAATTGTGTGGCTCCGGAAAATCCTGGAAGATTTGCAGATGAAACAAATGTATTCCACACCACTCATGATCGACAACACTTCTGCAATAAAGTTGGCCAAAAACCCAAAGTTCCATGATCGAAAAAAGCACATCAATACAAAGTACCATCTAATTCGATATCATGTTCAGGCCAAAACCATCCATCTACATCATTGTTCCACAAATGAGCAAACTGCTGACATCTTCACCAAAGCACTTGGAAGAGAAAAGTTTGAAAAGTTCAGATCGATGCTTGGACTCACCAACATCCCTTCGGATTAAAGGGGGGAATCTTGACACCTAATCCTATGGATGGGTGTGCATATGTATTTTTGTATATTATTTAATATTATGAAATAAGGAAGGCCAAGAGTCATTGGAAGATGAATCCCAATAGCCTCACCTCCCATCTATAAAAGCATGTACATTCTTCAGCTAATACACATTCTGATTTTGAGGAGTTACCTCCTGGTTTGACATTCTCAATTAATGATTTCTAATATTAAATTATAATCATTAATTGGCATTAAATTTAAAATTTTCCTTAATATTTATTCACGCCCCCCCCCCCCCAGTTTTAACATTGTTTCCAACAATTGGTATTAGAGGCTCGCACCTTCAAGAATAACTCAACCACTTGAAGGTAGAAAAAAAAGGAAACATGGTTTATCAAGTTTGGATTACACCAAAAGGAGTCCCATTTTTGAATGGGTTATATTATGTGGTCTGGAACTTTAGAATGGAATCATATTTTATGGTTATTGATTTAGATACATATTTCTTTATAGTGAATGGAGTGGAGAATGAGAATGATAAAAAATTAAGAAGGATTATCTTGAAGGGTATATCAAATTAAGACTCCATTAAAGTGATCCATTTTAATCCTGCGAAATAAATGTTGGACAAGCTCCACCATATATATGGAGGTGACAAAAATGACGCTAAAGAGAAGGATAAAGAACCTTGTTTCTCGGGCAGTGAACCAAACCCTGTAAATGTTGTTAATGGAGATAAGGAAAGAAGGATAAAAATGATGAAGGAATACCAGAGGAAATATGATGAAAATATTGAAAATATTTCTCTCAATGATGAATATGATGATCATCACTCCAATGATGATGAAGAAGAAAACTCAGATGAAAGGCCAAGCTACTAAGAAGGTAATCTATTGATATATGATAAACGCAATGAAATAGGTCATTTTTCTTCTAGATGTTCATATGAATTTTAGGAAGAAAAGGATAGATATGCATCTAATAGTAGTGTATATATACCTACATTTGTATCAATAGATAATGATGGCACATATAAAGAAGTTGAAATAACACTCCATGAAGAAAATGAAGAGAGATCCCTTGAATGATCACCTAGAGGAGAAAATGAATGCATTTCTTATAGTGGTGAAGAAAGATATAAAATTGAAAGAGATCTTTGGCATGCTTCTATTAGTACCTTTGAAATATGGAAAATATATTTAGATCAAAGAATATATTTAAGAAAGAAGCTCATTTAAGCTCTAAAAGAGATAAATATTCTTGTAGATGCAAACCAAAAACAAAAGGAGAAACTGCAAGAATTTGAGCATCAGAATAATGAGTTGAGAAAAACAATTGTTAATTTAAATTCTCAACAAAAAGAGGTTAGAAAATAAAATGAAATATTTACAAATCAAGTTAATGAGAAATAATCTATTATGAGATACTACAAACTGAATTAGTCTCATTGAGAGATGACCTAGAAAAGGAAAATAAAGAGTTGTCTCATTATCATAAGATTGAGGAGATCACAAAGGCCTTAGATGAGATGCTCGTTAAGCATATATCCCCTCTCATCAAGGTTGGTTTGGGCTTCAAATAATATTCAAGCTTTGAGAAAGAAAATGATGAAGGGTCAACTACCCAAACAAAGGAATTTGAAGGTTCCAACCATTATAAAGGAAAATAGATTGTTCGAAAATAGCAGCACTGAGGAAAGAAACAACAACAGAAGAAGAAAAAGAAGAAAAATAATTTTAAACAATAGCAAATAATTTCAAATGGCATGGATTCAAACAACAATGGAAAGAACATGAAGAAACAGCAGAGGTTATGTCCCCCTTGAGGAAAAATCCCTCAAAGAAAAGGTGTATTCAGTTTTCAAAATCCCTTTTATGGATATTTTTTTTTCTTGCAAGAATTATGGGAATAAATCCATAGACTGTATATGGAATGCAACAAAACAAAATGTTTTGGCTAGAAACAAACCAAGAATGTAAAAGCTACCAAGGAATGGTTATGATCATAACAAAAGACGGTATAGTGGAAATGCTGTAAGAAATTAAAATTCATTTGTCGCATTCTTAACTGACGTTGAATGCTACAATTGTGGAAAATTTTAGCACTAGATAGCAGATTCCAAATATAAAAATAAAAATCCTACTTCGCAAAATATGCATTCAAAAGAGGAAACTTGGACATTGGAGATGAAAAGACATAAAATAGTAGAGGAAATCAATTTTTTCTTCAATGCTTTGTGTAAAGGAAATCGTAACATGAAAAGGAGTGAATGGAATAAGAAGATATTTTATCCTTCCCTCAAAGAGAATCAGAGAAGAATTAAAAGGTATTGTCCTCTTCTTTCTATAGTAAACTTATGTGAGAATACCAGTTGCATTAAGAGTATTGTTCAGGCTATAAAATAAATAGGAAATCCATTTAATTATTCTTTTCAAATAAATAAAAAATTCATAAAGAATATATGGGTGAATAAAGGAGAAATTAAAAGGAGTATCTTCTACCTCAGCATACTCAAGCTAAGGCCAAAATAAGGGTAAATAACAAGCAGGTCAAAACTAATGTTAGTGTTAGGACTCAGCCTAGAAAGGTTTGCAAGAAAAAAGAGCGTAATATTCTCAAGGCAAGTATTGGGTGTAGTATATGCTGGATTAATGGACCAACATTTAATGTCAATACAACATCCGTGGACTTTGATATGCAGCACTAGAAATTCCAGAGAGACTTTGACACCCTCGAAAACAAAACCATAGTTTTCCTAGAAATTTCTAACACCTTAGAATCCCTACACTTAAGAAATCCTTTCTCAAATAATGCACTCAAAAGAAATATTTAGAAATGAAATCATAGAAACAATTATGCAAATCACCAACAATTTGTAAGAAAACACTAATTATTAGCAATTGAGAAAGTAAACCCTTACTAGTAATAATGAAAGGTCAAACCCTAATTATTAATCAATATAGGACACATGAGCATTGACCAAGTGAATGTAAAGACTGTCTTGGAAACTAAAATCATGTCAACCTTAGGAAATATGATCTTCTCTAATGCCAAAAGGATTCCTAAATCAAAATAAAACCTCTATTCAAGATCCTGAAATAAGTTTACTCAATCCAATGTGCAATCTAAAGATTGAAATCCACTCCATGGTGTGTATGTATTTCAAAATTAAAATTGTGGCTTCAATTCATCCTTAGTGAAATGATCAATTGTTGCAAAAAAATAGTGCATGAATGCATAGAAAAATCACATGCTGGCCTAATATTTCTTCAAGCTTTAGAACACACTCAAACACTAGATTCTAGAAACTTTGTTTTCAATAAAAGAAACACACTGAAAAGAAAAATTATGTTAACTAGAGAAATGTAAACAATGTAAAAAAAACTTTGTTGAATATAATATCCTTTTCTCAACAATCATTCCTTTAGTCAATAGTTATTAGCATCATTAGTGCATACAAATCTACATTACTGCTCCAAATAATCAAATATATAAGCTCTGTAAATAAGATCAAAGTGTTTAATTCTGTAGACTTGATGAATAAACAAACACACAAGTTCAATGAGAAAATTTTGTTTCATGCCACACAAAAATAAATCTAATTTTATCATAGGGTTTGTAACTTAAACTTAACTCAAATGGCAACTCCAAATCACTTTTCAACTCATTGCAAATAAGGTTTTTATTGTTGGCAAGCTTCAACTCAAATAGATATAAGCTAGATTGTAATATCCTTCAACCAAAAACAAACTTCTTAAAAATTTAATGATAAATGAAGGTCTTGGTAGATTGATTACAATCTATATTATTATTTGTGAAAATTTGTTTGAGTACTCACAGATCTATGACTCATGTACTGTGACAGAGGCTTGAGAGTTCACACAATCTCCAACTCTTGTGTGAAAATAACTCAAAAGTTGTGAATCAAAAATTTTGAACAAGACTGAAACCTTAAGAAAAAAACTAGTATCAAATCATTGTAAAATACTAAAGAAGCATGATATAAAAATATTACACATACAAAGTTGCATTTTCAAATAAACCACACTGTCAATACACTAGAAATTGAAAAAAACACACACTGATATCACCTCTGTCAAACCACACAAAAATATTAATAATAAGAGCAATGTCAACTTGGGATGGTGGGACCAACCACATAAATTTCACCCTTAGTATGAAGCTTAAATCACAGACTAAAGGAAAGCATTATATACAACAAAATTGGATAAAATAACCTAATATTAGAAGTCTCGAATAAAACATTTGATTTTTACATCAACAACCATATTATCATGGTCCAAGAAAACAATATGAAGTTAAAATAACATTCCCCACCCATCCAAATTCCATGGATAGAATTTTTATGAAGGTTAAAAGAATAGTTTTGGCTCTAACAACCCAATTTTTCAATTCTGCAAAATCCTAAGTTTAACAAATTCGCCTCAGAGAACCCGTGATATACTCTTAATTATGGAAAATTTTAGAAACATGTTCAAGTAGGGCCTATTTTGCCATGTTTTTAACAAACACCTCTCTTTGAATTTTCTAATTCAATTCTATTCTCTCGAAAATCATTCCCAACGTTGACTTTTTATATACTTTTACAATTTTGGGTTTAACATGATATTTTACAAATCTGCCTCAAAGACCCCTTCAGGATTTCCCAAACCATGACGAAGTTTGGAAAAAAATTTGGGATTTAGTTAATTTACTATACTAGTAACAAAACACGTGTTTTAGAATTTCGATATTCGCTTTAATATTCATGAAAATTGAGACCAAAGGTGGTAGTTTGAAAACTATGAAAATTTTAAGCAGCTTTGTTGGTTTTGCTTATATAAAATCACAGGTGTGACCTAGGTGCATTATGAATCTTTTGGAGGTGTTAAAATATTATTTTAGACAAAAAACTTGCTCTATTTTCCCCAAAAATGTTCCAAGATGTCGAATCCCAAAATTGGTTGCTCTTCAGTGCAGTTAAGAACCCAAGATTGGTGCAGCCAGAATCAAAGGCTTGGTGAATCACCATCAATGAAGGGAAATGTGTTTTCCCTTGACCAAATCTTCAAAATTATCTTGGAAAAGTGTAATTGATGATCACGTTGTGACTTTACACTAGGAAAACATACGTAATTTCGTCTTGGTATAGGAACCTTACAGTGTGCAGTTACGAATATAATAGTAAAGGATAAGTGAAACTCTCACTGTAAAATAGTCTCCAATATAGTCTTGAAAACATTTCATCTATAATTTTTCTCTGTCAAAATATTAGATGATTGAGTGGTCTCCATATACTTCCATTTTGGTGCAAGGTCTCTATATAATGCAGGAACTACATCAACAACATTTAATGAACATTAGTCATGAGAAATGCATATAACGAAGGTATTATTTAAATAAAATGCAAACCATATGCAATTATTTTCTATTTCATCAAGAGAATGTATAAGTACAAGATAAAAGTGCAAACATTGGTAAAACAAGGGAATAAGTAGGGCATCATATGGGAAAAAAAAGCATTAGATACAACAGTTCTGGGGCATTACATACCCCCATGTCGATAACCTTTCATTTCATCATGCAAGGGAATAAACTTCTATATTGATGCTCCCTTGAAAAAAAATCAAAATTTAAATATAAAATGTTCCTACTCTCAACATATTGTTCCTGCTATCCTGCATAAACAACAATTTCCTTACTAGATTTGGTTGTTTTGAAAAAAAAATGCATGTTGGTCCATCTTTATTCATTAAGAATAATTGATGAGATCCATCATTAGGTACATTTGGAGGGGTTAATGGCCACCTTTTTTCCTTATTAAATATCTTTTCTTGCATTTTTTACTATATTATGGTGTTATGATGCTAGTGTAGGTGGTGATTGAGGCTAACATACTTTGAGTACCTAAAATCATGAATATATGGAATTTTTATGAATATTTTGTCATAAAGACTCAGATTAGACAACAAGGAGAGATTCTAGGAGGTTTTCCACCCTCCTTAAATCCCAAAGGAAGCCAAGGGATCCTCACGATTTCCTCTAATAGCTCAAATCAAAGGCATCCAAGAAAACTGAACACCAAGTGCACTCAAAGCCATACTTCACTTGGAGTCAAGTGGAATCATAACCTATTTTCTAGGGAGATGTTGGTAGCTACCATTTGTGTTAAATAGAGATGAGCAAGAGCTCATTAGGATTCAGATTTTGGAGAAATCCATTAGGCTCTTTTTTATTGTAATCTGTTTTTCAATACTTTCATGGATGTAATGAGACTATATTCTTGAAATGAAAAGAGTATTCAAAATTTTCCCTACTGATTGTGTTCCAGAGAGATATGCTTGTGGGTTAGGGCCCAATCCATGTGCCTCAGCCTCTCTTATGTAAACATTCTTTCCTTTCATGACATTTAGTTAGTTTTTCTTCTGAATGGTTAGCTATTTTTTTGGTATTTTCATTTATTATTTTAGTTTTCTTCTATTTTTATTTTGTTGTAGATTTAGTTTGCTTAAATGAGTGGTAGATTAGTTGATAAAATCCATGAAGCTGTGAGCCAAGCCTCCCCCTCTCACCTCTGTCAATAGAGCTTGAGGAGGGTATACATTCCCCATAGACCAAAAATGATTTTTATTTTATTATTTATTGGAATAGATGAGATTAGTTAATGTAATTCCATGAACATGTTAAGCATGTTGTGGCCGATATCTCCTTCTAAGATTATAATATATTTGATTTAAAAATTCAATTCATATTTTCCACTATATTAATCATGAATTTTTGCATGTTTACTGCATGAATAGGTAATTTGATTGTAGGAATAGGTAGCATATCCAAGGAGAAGTCCACTAGCACCTCCATATTCATCTCTCATATTTCTTCAGCTCTCTGTTCAACAAAATCACCATCATCCCAATTTTCGGATTTTTCATCCCTACACCATGAGAAAACCCTAGGGGTGCAAGACAGACCTCCCAAAAGGCTCTAATCCTAGGCAAGGGGTGGGGAACCTCCTATTCATCTTCATCCACCTTCACACCACATTTCCGACCCCTTTTCCACCTCTTTTTGGCCTCAGATTGCCCTCGGCCTATTTCCTGTAGCATTTCAGGAAATTCCTATAGCACTATAGGAAACCTATAACAGCTCTTGGAATAGCACCTATAGGTCGCTCCTTATGCCTATAAACCACCATGGCCACCTTATAAACCTATAATAACCACTCATACACCTCCAACCTTTCCCCCATGTGTTCAAGCCTTCCATCAGCCACTTTAGCACTTCCTTCTCCTAGTTGCAAAACAACACATTTTCAAGCATATTTAAGTCATGAATAGTTGAATGAATAAAATAATTATAGCTAGAGCATAGATTAAGTAGAGTGTTTTTAGCCATTTGGCCCAGCTAAGTGTAATTATATTGGTTTCCTTTTTGTCATTTCAATTCAGCAATTTACTTCATGCAAGGTACCTAGGTTGCTTTACAATTCTTATCATAGTCTAATAAGTAGATTTCCTTCATTGAAGAATAGTTAAATGTACTTGGTTACTATGGTATAATTATATACTTGCTGATAGTTCCATGGATTTCAATCATTGGTAGCCCCCTAATTCCATAAGTGTGACAGACTTCACCCAGAAACCCTACAAGTAGCACCCTTTCATAGAGCTCAAAGGAGGATGACATGAGTGGAATGCATTTGTTGTGTATATAGCATTGTCACCTCCAATTTTGTATGAACCCCAGGTTGATAAAGTAAAGTAGGGAAGCCCCTGGGTGTTGCCATATTCTTGGTGCAATACTAGGGCTCACCAATTTCTAGCACCATTCTCGGGGAGGTGTGTAGTAGATGCTTTGATTTTGTTTTGGCATTCTTTTCTGATTTCCTTTTTCATGTTGTTTCAGAAATATTGAAAGAATAAAAAATATGTATGTGATTTTCATGCCTTGTAGGAGTAGGGATACTCAGGGAAATTTTTTACCTAAAACCCCCTGTAATATTCCTAAATTAGTTAACAGCTAATGGGAATATTAATTTTTCTTTTGGAATCTAGATGGAGGAATAAATGGGAAAGGAGGCTCATAAATTTCTCAAGCATGAATAAAAATCCCTCATAGTGTGAAAAGGGATCATGAAATAACCAGATCAAGCATCCACATGTGTGAACAATGTCTAAACTATGTGGACAAGGTCAAGTTTGACCAAGTCAATAGAATTTATTCTCAAAGAGTGGATCCTAAATAAATACAGCTCAATGTGA
Source organism: Pinus albicaulis (assembly GCA_034641835.2). Taxonomy (NCBI): domain Eukaryota; kingdom Viridiplantae; phylum Streptophyta; class Pinopsida; order Pinales; family Pinaceae; genus Pinus; species Pinus albicaulis. The sequence goes on along the minus strand of CM076584.1, from coordinate 1,341,245,301 downwards.
ATGGAAATCAAGCTAGCTAGTTAAAATGAAGACACCTTGAGTGTGAAAAAGGTTGATCACTTGACCAAGTCAAACATGACCATATCTACAGTGCAGTTTAGATGCATTGAACCTCTTTGAGGGACAACACAGTTCTAGAAGAAGACTTTACATGTGAAAGACGCTGAACTAATGAAGTGGTTTAAGGTTTTGACAAGGCTCCAATCCTATAAAAGGAGGACGATAGTAGCAAGAGAGGGTTGTTGCTGAAGATTATTATTTTCTGAAGGTATTTTCTGCTTAGACATCCCTTGTTGGGTCTTCCTGTTTAGGAATCCCACCTCCTTCCTTGAGCAGATCTTGGAGAAGACTTGTGCCATCTTGTCCACTATCAGGCTTGGGCCAAGATTCACCTTACACCTACAGCACTGATCTTGTTGAGGTTTGGGTTGTCCCTGTGATTTGCAGCAGTGGAAGACACTAATCTACTCAGATATAGACTATACTAGTGGCTCTTCTTAGTGAGTGTGTATTTTAACCTCCTGGAAGAGTGAATTAGCTGATTGAGCTTCAAATCCAGAACTTGGCATCAGGCCAAACCATTCTCATAGCCTACAACGTATTTTTTCTCCCTGTATTATTTTATTTACAAAGGAGAAGTTGCAGGGTGTTTTTTCTGCATTTTGGAGGAGAGATCTTCGGTGTTGGGAATCTTCCTCTCACTATGGTGATCCATGGATTGGCCATAAAATCCATTTTTGTTTCAGATCTGATATGCTATCCTACTGTATGATTCAGAAATTTCTGAATAATTCTACAGATCTGCAACTTTAGATCTCAGATCTACTCCCTCTGCTTCATGTTCTGCACAAAACCCCAAGGGGAATGTATAGATGAGATTTTCTTGTACACATATTTGAATTAGATATATATTTTTATGTATAGATATGCTCTATATCAAAGTATTAATAAACTACTGCTTCAGCCCCTAAAAGTAACATTGTCATGTTTATGCGATCTTTTCTTGTGGTTGTAGCACCTCATTTCTGAGGATTTTTCCTGTATAGTCTCATTATTTCTCTTGTACAATGTATGGGCTGTAATGTAACTCTAATTTGATATTATACATCTTATATTTGAAACTCCATGTCAGCCTATTGCTGTGCTTAAGTGGATCTGTGTTATTTCTGAAGCATTCCTTTGCATATAGCTGCAGCCCCTCTCTTTGGGTGATTTTCAACTAGACTAGTTTGTGGGAGATTTGTTTCACCCACCTAGTTTGATTTGTTTTTTCTATCCTTTTGTATTTAGATCTTATATGATCTTATATAAGGGATCCAGGAGCTTCAAACTCATTTCTACGCATATATTTCTCAGAAGTGCATTATTTCAGCAGGTTTGTTGTGTTGTTCCGGATTTGGAATATTACAGTGGTATCAGAGAAAGATATTTGGCTCAGACTATGGGCTTCAAGACAAGTGCTATAAAGAAAAGAGAAAGGTCAGAATGATAAATAGGATGATCTTACTCTCAGCACTTTTCAGATCCAGTAAGAACCTCTCCAAGGAGGTTGAACAAGAAGAAGAGAGAAGGAGCAGCAAAACTCCTAGAGAGTTTCGAGAGCAGGAAGATCTCCCGATCAAATCTACAAGATATATACATGAGAAAAATCCTAAATCCTCATATAATGGATATGTGCACTCAACCATATCACCAAATATTCAACGTTCTATCAGTGACTTCTTCATGAAGAAGAAGAAAGGAGGTGTGCCCAAGGAGGAGACTCTTGGAGAATATTTGCAGGAGTATGAAGGTCAATCTAAGGAGTTCAAAAATAACTTGAACTTCCAAAGGTTCTGTGAGATGAAGGAGTACAGAATCAAAAAGGAGAAGCATCATGAAATGGGTATATTCTATCTATCTACTTTTGATGGATCACCTAAATGTCTAGTTATGGTTTGGGTGGAGGAGCTAAGAAAATTTGTGCATCGACATCAAGTTTCAGAAATTGAAGCCATCAAATTAGCAGCACTACATTTTGAAGGTAAAGCATATGCTTGGTGGTTGTTTGAGTCATTTTCCTTAAGAAATGAAAATACACCTACTTATGAAAATTTTATTGAAATATTAGTGGAAAGGTTTGATGAAGCTCCATGTGTAACATCTTCTATCGAGACTATCAAACCATATCAAACAAATCTTTTGCATGAGTTTGGAGGGTCTATGAATCCAACTCCATTTCTAAAAACCATGGAAGAAGGTGTAATTTTGTTTGATTCCTTGCTAAGGGCAAGATATCCTTTGGATTAAGGGCTCTCTTCTCAAGAGGAAAGCATGAAGATTCCTCCTTCAATAGATGACCAATATCTAAGGTCTCTTGTTGATGATGAGGCAATTTCAGGTATTGGAGAGGAGGAGGGGAAGGCAGGAGATGATAACGCAGTCATGACAATGGCACCTCAAGCACTTCATGAAGAGGAGGATGGAGCACTTTCTCCAAAGAAATAAACTCTTGCACTCTTGCAAGGAGTTCCACAAGGTCTCACACATAAAGCTCTTGGAATAACAGATGGGCAGCATGCACCATCATTGTCAAATGATGAGATCTTGAGGATAGAAGGAGGAAAAGAGGAGGAAGGGCATCACAAGATGAAGAGCATGAACCCTTCTCTGTTTGAAAGCTTGGGAGAACAAAGAATGCAAGAGGACCTATGTAATAAAGGTAGGGGAAAATCTGTCCACCTATATCCACATCCTACTCTATGCCTTGATACCTCTTTGCAAGGAGGCATTTCACCAAGAGGACCTCTTGATTGGAGGGAAACTAAAGTGTTCTCTCAACTACGGGCAACATTTGCATACCTAGCTAAGGAGGGAGTCTTGGGAGAAGCCAGCACAGCGCAGAGAATCTCTCTTGAATTAAGAAGAGAGGTGAGCAATTTCCTGAAAGAGGCATTTCTATCTCCCACTCATATATCTGTGCTAAGAGAGGAGAGATCAGAAGTCTATGATGGCATGGGCATGGGAATACATTGCAACTCCATAACTTTGGGGCAGCCCATGATATCTTCATTTACAAAGAATATTTCTGAACATGGCAAGGGGATGCTAACCCTCTTACATGCATGGACCAAAATGAAGAACTATTGGAAGACAAGGACTTTCCGAGGGGAAGTTGATTTCCATCTGCTTCAATCTTTTCTTGAGCAAGATCAGCTGCAAATGAGGCAACAAAGGGGAGATTATGATGCTACAATATGTGAATTCGATATCAAGGATGTCAAAGAAGGGAGCCATGAAATGACAGGGGTTGCATTTCAGACGTCTACAACACTGTCATTCTTGGGAAGCCTCGATCCTTATTGGGATTCCCAAATCATGACGGAATACTACAAGGACATTTTCACATGTGGGGTTCTTGATGGGGAAGTAGTGGATGGTAAGTTTAAGGTAGTTGATGGAGTCATTTATTTCTATAATCTTATCCTTTTGGTTAAAGACTCCAAGCTCAATGCGGGACTACTAAATGCAAACTATGAGATCCTTCTTTCCAAACCCACTGGTTTCATTAGAGAATATCATACTCTCTTGGGTGGAGTCATATGGGAAGGTTTCAAGGAAGAGGTGCACTCTCATATGGAGAATTGCATGAATTATTTGTTAAAGAGGGAGGAACATAGCTCTTGGGAGGAGCCATCAATCATACCTCCTTCCTCATTGAGTGTGAGAGGGGACTCATCCATGAGTTACCTCACTGATGTAAAACAAGTATATAGAAGAACTTGTCTTTCTGAGTATTATGATGTATCTCATATATGATTATATTTCTCTAACACTCATTTGTAGAAAATTTCTCCAAGAGGGGGCACTATTTATGATGGGTTTCATGGACCACTCAAGGCCATGAACTATGTTGATGCAGGTCATTCCTTGGAGGATCTTGGAAAGTTATTTTGTCCTTCATGGTGTTATTATTTTACACCAACTATGATGCACATTCTCCAAGCATTCAAGAGGAATGGGGCATCAAACAAGTGTTGGGGGAGGCACTTGTCATCTCTTATTCTATGGCAGTTAAGGGTAAAACTATGCTGGTTGCACATGAGGGAACATCTTCCTTCTCCTTTATCATACATGGTAGCTAGCATGCTTCTAATCATTATTCCATGTGTTGGAAATGTTCTTGCTCTTGGGAACATGGTTGGAGGAGAGGCACATTGGTGGGGTGTGTCCTTGGGGTAAGGAGTTCCCCACTCTTTTTGCACTACATGCTTCAATGGGAGCATGAGATATTGTATGGCCACTATGATAGATCACTTGTCTCATTATAGAATGAGCCATATGCTTGTTGGGAACATGCCTCTCATATGTATTGGGGAGGAGTTTTTCTATGGATTTCCAAGCTGGGAGGTGATCCACTTCATTTAGATTATAGCATGGAGATGGGAGTCTTTCATGAATAATGAAATTCCCCATGATTTTCATCACTCCTATCTTGAGGAGGCCTTGGATCAGCAAGAGGGTTTCCACATAGACCTTCCATTTCTTCATTATTAGAGCCATTGGGTTTATTCACCAAAGGCCAACTTGCACATTGAGGAGAGACCATTAGAAGATAGAACTATTGCAGAAAAATTGGAGCAATGGTGGAGACTATTGGAGGAGGGGACCACAAGAGAAGAAGGGGAGATTTTGCTGGACCCTTGCAGTTGCTTGAGGACCAACAACATTTGGGAGGGAGAGACTATAATATTCCTAAATTATCTTACAGCTAATACGAATATTAATTTTTCTTTTGGAATCTAGATGGGGGAATAAATGGGAAATGAAGCTCATAAATTTCTCAAGCATGAATAAAAACCCCTCATAGTGTGAAAAGGGATCATGAAATAACCAGATCAAGAATCCACATGTGTGAACAATGTCTAAATTATGTGGAAAAGTTCAATTTTGACCAAGTAAACAACATTTATTCTCAAAGATTGGATCCTAAATTAAGACAACTCAAAGTGAATGGAAATCAAGCTAGCTAGTTAAAATGAAGACATCTTGAGTGTGAAAAAGGTTGATCACTTGACCAAGTCAACCATGACCATATCTACAGTGTAGTCTAGATGCATTGAACCTCTTTGAGGGACAACGCGGTTCTAGAAGAAGAATTTACATGTGAAAGAGGCTAAACTAATGAAGTGGTTTAGGTTTTTGACAAGGCTCCAATCTTATAAAAGGAGGAGGAGAGCAGCAAGAGAGGGTTTTTGTTGAAGATTATTATTTTCTGAAGGTATTTTTTGCTTATACATCCCTTGTTGGGTCTTCCTATTTAGGAATCCCAACTCCTTCCTTGAGCAACTCTTGGAGGATACTTGTGCCATCTTTTCCACTATCAGTCTTGGGCCAAGCTTCACCTTACACCTACAACGCTGATCCTATTGAGGGTTGGGTTGTCCTTGTGAGTTGCAACAGTGGAAGACATTAGATCTGCTCAGATCTATACTATACTTGTGGCTCTTCTGAGTGAGTGTGTCTTTTAACCTCCTGGAAGAGTGAATTAGCTGATTGAGCTTTAGATCCAGACCTTGGCATCAGGCCAAAGCATTCTCAGAGCCTACAACGCAGTTTTTCTCCCTGGACTGCGTTATTTACAAAGGAGAAGTTGCAGGGTGTTTTTTCTGCATTTTGGAGGAGAGATCTCTGGTGTTGGGAATCTTCCTCTCACTATGGTGATCCACGTATTGGCCATCCAATCCATGTTTGTTTTAGATATGATATGCTATCTTATTGTATGATTCAGAAATTTTTGAATAATTCTATAGATCTGCAACTTTAGATCTCAGGTCTACTCTCTGTGCTTCATGTTCTGGTCAAAACCCTAAGGGGAATGAATAGATGAGATTTTCTTGTACACAAATTTGAATTAGATCTATATTTTTATGTACAGATATTCTCTAGATCTGAGTATTAATAAAATTCTTCTTCATCCCCTAAAAATAACGTTGTCATGTTTATGCAGTATTTTCTTGTTGTTGTAGCACCTCATTTATGAGGATTTTTCCTGTATAGTCTCATTATTTCTCTTGTACAATGTATGGGTTGTAATGTAACTCTGTTTTACTATTATAAATATAATATTTGAACCTCTATGTTAGCATATTTTTGTGCTTTAGTGGATCTACGTTATTTCAGAAGCAGTCCTTTGCATATAGCTTCAGCCCCTCTCCTTGGGTGATTTTCAGCTAGACTAGTTTGTGGGAGATCTTTTTAACCCACCTAGTTTGATTTGTTTTTTCTCTCCTTTTGGATTTAGATCTTAGATGAGCTGATCTAAGGGATACAGGAGCTCCAAACTTATTTTTTTGCATATATTTATCAGGAGTGTGCTATTTTAGCAGGCTTTTTGTGTTGTTCTAGATTTGGAATATTACAACCCGACATCACCACATAGCCACCCTTCACTCTTCTTTAGTGGTTGTGAGATTGAACATACCATAGGTGACCCTTCTGAAAATTTTGAAGAACCTATTGGGGAAGAATAATATCTTGTTTAAACTGAGGGACCTTCTTCACCTATCTCAATAATGGATAACACTAAAACCCAGGAAGTATTTCCCATTAGAGAGGCAGATGGTGAAAGATGAAAAGCGTTAGCTCCTCAGGTCTTCCACACTTTAATGGGCTTACCTCAGAAGACCCTGGCACATTCATGTTTGGATTTTTTTTTTCTGTATGACCAATTAATATTCCTCAGATGATCATAAATTGAAGTTATTCCCATCCACCCATAAGGATGCAATCTTGGGTTGGTGCATGGCTCTACCTGGGAACATCATCACTACCTGGGCACAAATGTAAGAGGCCTTCAACAAAAAACACAGAGACTATTGTAGGTCCAAGGAAACTAAGTATGATATATTTAGGCTGACTCTAGGGCCTGATGTATCCCTAGAAGACTATGAAAAGAGGTTTCAGTTTAAATATAAGAGAGCAAACTATACTCTTGATCTTGGATCACTTAAACTTGCACTTCTCCGAGGGGTCAGAGAGGAGGTTATAGAAACATTATATATGTTATTAGGAGGATATATCTACCAACTACCTTATGAAATAATCAATAATATCTTCTGGAACTATTCTAGGGCAATTAGGAATAAAGGTAGAGTTGGATAAAGCACATCCAATACCCCTTACTCTTCCACCTCCATCAAACATGAGATTGGAAACATGTTGGAGGACTTCAAGAGTGACATGTTGCACACCTTTTCTTTGAAAATTGACACAGTGGAGGTCAAAAGGAAGCAATAGGAAGCAGAAAGAGCCTTGGCTATATTTTTCCCAAGATGTACCAGAAAGAACCCAAGAAATAAATATACACTAAGTGTCATAGAGGTTTGCTTAGTCTGTGAAGAGAATCATGCCATAGAAAATTGTCCCTCCTTACCTGGACTTAAAGTTGTATGTCAAGGTTGGGAAGTAGGGACAGAGTAACTATGTTTCATCAACCAGCTAAGGCCTCAATGCCCTAGGCCATATCAATAGGTAATGCAAGGTGCACCTTACTATTACTATCATAATAATCAGAGTGCACCCATGCAACCTTGGTACACCTCCACTCCTCCATCCTGGCCTACACCTCCTACTTGGCCTTACAACCCTCCATCTAACCCTCATCCCGGGAACCAACAATTTCAACAGTATGATTCGTAAGGACCTCAGTGGAACAATCTATCCCAAGGGTGGAGGCCTCCACACAATAAACCACCTCCACTAATGCCTCCACCCCAACCTAAACCTCAGCTTACTCATATTGATCCACCCAAGTTGTCTCAAATTACTGCAAAGCCAAATCCAAACCCAAACAACAGACATGCACAAGAGTTTTACTGTGCAGAAACATCATATCCAGCCCATGTTGTCGGGATATAAGAGATAATATCAGGTTGGGAAGAGTAATCCCAAACAACCAACCTCCATCTCCACCTGAAGAGGTTTAGGAGGAAAAGGAAGAAGGTAACACTCAAATCGAACAACCTCCTTTTCTCAGCTCTTGATCCATCCTAGTCAGCACACCCTAGAGGAGACTGAACTTTTGGGAGAGTTGAAAAATTTGTGTGTAAATATACCACTTCTCCAGGCCATTAAGGATGTCCCTATTTACAATAGAATCATCAAGGAAAAGTGCTTCAATAAACCTGGGAGAAAGAAGAAAGATAGCCAGACCATCAATGTGGTATGACAATTGTCCGACTTAATTCTGCGGAGGGCGATCTTTCCAAAGTACCAGGACCTTAACAATCCAGTTGTAGATGTGCACATATATGGTGTCACATTCGCCAACACGCTGATTGATGTAGGGGCTGCCATCAATGTCATGACCAAGGAAACTATGTTGAAACTTAATATCCAAGCAACTTTGAGTAAAACCACAATAGTTCTGCAACTTGCAGATTGGTCCACATTAACTCCTAAAGGAATTTTTGAGGATGTTATGGTTATAGTTGACTCTTGGGATTATCTTATTGATTTCCTGGTTCTGCAACCAAAAACCAAGTTTAGTGGATATCCTCATTTCTTATGATCCAGATTTATGCAGGAACACAACAGAATAAACATATAACCATAAATACAGAGATGCAGTAGAAACAACACTTCATTTCATTAATATCAAAGAACTGAAATTTTCTTACAGACAGACTAGAAATAAAACTAGCTAGGGCGCTGGTAGTTATCTCTAGGAAGAGATGTGGTGGCTACAGGCCTCTGAACTGAGTTACAATGAGGCTCAAGGGCCTATTTATTATTGAGAAACAATGGAGAACTCTAAACATCTAAAAACCTAACCCTAGAAGATGAAGCGCCAAAACTATGGGCCCCATTTGGGTAATTTGGTGTTTCAACTTCCCAGGGACGTAACTTTGGCATACTATCTCTGTTTGATGCACATGGTACATCATTAGAAATATCTATCCGAGGAATACAACTTTCACCATGAATATCCATTTTGAAATGAAATGATCTTTGCTGGAGGTGCGATGCCCAAAAAACGTCGTTTAGGGCCTCAAAACGGCTCCAGAAGTTCAGGACCCGAAAAACTGCTAAAAATAGTAAGTTGTGCCGAAACTGAAAAACTGAAAGAGGCAATGGTGGGGCCCCAAGTGGAATAGGCGGGTGGTTACCAATATCCACCTGGATCATTCCTCCCCCATTAAGAAGCAATGGTCCCCATTGCGTTGAGTTCTTCCATGAGATGAGGAAAATTCTGCTGAACTTGGTCCTTCGTGAACCACTTGCCTTGGTGCAGGAGTTGGCCAACTTTGACAACCCGATACAGTTGGATGTTCTGTTGGCAAGTTCTCTTTATTTTCATGTCCCTGATACAATCTATGGTGGCCTGTTCCATGCAGTCTGGGTTTAACTCTGTTGGTGTGAGTTGCTCTGCAATGTCTGAGGTGGGAAGTAAGGACAAAGGCAATCCACATTGGCGATTGGGTGCAGACCAAGGAATGGTGGAATATTGAGCTCGAAGGCATTGTTCCCTACAACCTTGGTGATGGTGTACGACTCGTATCAGAGCGGGCGAATCTTGCGGTGGGGTCCAGTGAGGCGCTCCTTCTGCAAATGTAGCCATACTTTGTCGCCGACCTGGAAGTTGTGTGGCACCCAGTGTTGATCATGGCATTGCTTGTACTTGGCATTGGATCTTTCCAATATATCATGAACATGTTGGCGGATGTGTTGAATGTGCTCGATGAAGATACTTTCTTTTTCAACTTCAGACTGGACATGAGCTGAATCGGCCTGAGCAGCTGCAAATGGTATGGCTACGTCAATAAGACATAGTGGCTGGAATCCCAAGCCCACCTGAAAGGGGGTATGGCCGATTGAACTGTGGAGAGCCTGATTATAACTATATTGTACATATGGGAGGCTCTCGTCCCATGTGTGTGGATGCTTTGAATTTTACATGCGCAGAATGTGTACAAGCATTCTGTTGACGACCTTTGTCTGGCCATCTTTTTGGGGATGGAAAGTTGTGGATTTGGTGAGCTTGGTATCCAAAATTGACTAGAGGCTGGACCAAAATGTGCTGAGGAACCTGCTATCCCGATCTGATATGATATACTGTGGGATCCCAAAGTGCACCCGCACTCGTTCAAAGAAGAGTTTAGTAGTGGCTTCTACTGTGATATTCTTCTTGCAGGACGCCATGATGGCCATCTTCAAGAATCTGTTGACAACCATGAAAGCACAATCATTTCCCTGCTTAGTAGAAGGTAGGGCTGACATGTAATCCATGGAGATGGATTCCCAAGGCTGACTAGGGGTAGGTAGAGGAGTATATAGGCCTTGCTTCTTTATGGTCGGTTTGGCAATGGCACAAGAAGTGCAGGATCTGATGTGCTTCTCGACATCCTTTTGAAGGTTCGGCCAATAAAAATACTTATGCAGGATTGCTACTATTTTCTCGACCCCGAAATGCCCAGCGACTCGACTGTAGTGTGCTTCCCATATCATCTTGGCACGCTCGCTTGAAGGAACACAAAGGTGTCCCAAGTGAGATAAAAGTGCATCTTGGAGGTGAAAATTTGGAACTTGCGTACCCCCTAAGAGTGCCTTGTAAGTGTGGCCGAATTCTGGGTTACTCTCATAGAGAAGCAGCCAATCAGAAGTCTCATGCCCACAAGAGTTGAGAACGGTGGTGAGCGCCACGATCGGTGGTCGGCTGAGGCAATCTGCAACATTATTGGTGCTACCCTTCTTGTACTTGATATTCAAATGAAACTATTGGAATGCAGGAAGTGTTTTCATTGAAGTCATTACATTATGAAGCTGCAGAATTTGCAGGGCAGTGGCTATGCCGATGTTTTTCCTTTTCCCAAAATGCTGTGCTTCCATTTTCACGACAAGCTACAATGGAGATACATTTTCTGCCATAGGAAATAGAGTGGGATACTTGCAAACATGTCAGGGCTGTCTCACTGACTGCCACTGAATGTCTTTCTAGTAGAGATGAAACACTGTCAAAAACAGTAGAGCATGCCCAAGCCTCAAGTAGTTGTTGCAGTTTTTAATGATAACAGCACTAGAGCCAACAGTGTTACCATTGCCGACTCTCTGTTTGATTCAAACCAATAATTTTTTCTCATTCCCATTGTGATGACTTCAAGGCAGTATTTTGAGGAAATCTAACCTGCTGAATCTACGGTAGAAATTAGCAAGACCAAGAAAGCTGCGAAGCTCTGTTATAGTAGTCGGGGCTGGCCAATCCCGAATGACTTGGATCTTGGCTGGATCCACATGCACACCCCTTTCATCAATAATGTATCCCAGATATTGAACCTGGGTCATGCCAAACGTGCACTTCTCCAAATTGGCACACAACTTGTGTTGCCGCAGTGTTTGAAGGACTTGTCGGATGTGATGAAGGTGCTCTTCCCAAGTCTTGCTGAAGATCAGAATGTCATCCAAGTACACCACTACGAATGAGTTGGTGAATGGCCACAAGATGTTGTCCATCATCCTCATGAAGGTTGCGGGAGCATTCGTCAACCCGAAAGGCATGACCAGCCATTCAAAAAGGCCTTCCTTAGCTTTGAAGGCAGTCTTCCACACATCAGAGGGTTCAATTGGTACCTGGTGATACCCGGACTTCAGGTCGATCTTACTGAAATATTTTGCACCTTGGAGTTGGTCCAGAAGGTCATCAATCCGTGGGATTGGGTACCTATTCTGGACAGTGATCTTGTTGTGCTGACATAGTCAATCCCCTTAGTCTGTCATTATCCTTCTTGCAACACGATCGGATCCCACAGACGTAGACAGTGCAGTCTTGGCCTTTCTGAAGCTCCGGAGATCACCTCTTGATTTTATCATTTCTCTGACAGTCTTAATAGATCGGTCCATTGGGTAGCGGTGCACGGGGGGGAAAAAGGGTGACGCAGGGACGGTGTAGGAACTTGTGGGGGAGGTGAAGATGTCCCCGTACTCCTCCAAAACCTTATCCATTTGTGTTGTCTGGAAGGCCATATGCAGATTGTGTGCAGTCTCTGCACTTACACAGGCGGATCATCGAGAAAATGAATTTCTTGGTTTTGGAGATAATTTCTCTTGCACATTGTTTTGCAGTAACCAAAGAGATAGCGGCAGGAGGTGGTACCTCTGGTATCTTGTACAACTTATTTCCCAAAGTAACAATAACAGTGCGAGGCCGAGACTCATACACAGCATGAAGCTTCCACAAGTATGGTTGTCTTAATAATACATCAGAAACATCAATAGGAGCAACGTCACATAATACCTCATCCGTGAAGGGCTTGATGCTATAGGGAAGGTGGCACTGCTGGCTGACACGGAGATCTCGTCCTTGGTGAAGCCACCCGATGGTGTATGGATGTGGGTGAGCTGTGGTCAGCAAGCCAAAACGCTTCACAGCATCTGCTGAAATGAGGTTCTTTTGGCTCCCATTGTTGACAATGAACTGTACAGGGGAGCCCTTTACCCACATCTGGGAGTGTAAGAGACGTTCCTCCTCTTCTGGATCTTCTGGTTCCTCCTTCTAGATCTTTGTAGTGGCAACAGTGGCATTGGGCTCCGCATCAATAATCTGTTTCCCTTTTTCATTCCCCTTTTCAGGTTCTGATTCAAAATCGGAGCATGCATCGGCTAAAGCCCTCATCTCGGCCACTAGCGACTACTTGGCCCGACACTCACTTGTGTTGTGAGTGGAGCTCTTATGGAACTCACACCACTTTCCCATGTCCTTCTTTGGCTTTATGGTGTTGTTATTTTCTTGTGGCTTCGATGGGTTTTCTTTAGCAGCCATGTCTTGGCTCTGTCCTTTTTTCTGCGGTTTGGAAGCACCTTTCCCTTGCTTTTGATTCACAGATCCAAAGTCTCGCTTCTTCTGTTTTAATTTCTGCTCAATCTTGGCAACATACCGGTATGCCGCACCAAGCGAGGATATGTTGAGGAACTCCATTTCCTCCTTAATGTATCTGTGCAGACAACTGTGATACTTTAGCACCAGATGTTTCTCTGAATATTTGATACCCAACTTTGTGCACAAGGTATGGAATAGATTCGTCAGCTCATGCGCATCTTGATCCCTTTGTTGTCGCAGCGCGGCCCATTGTATGTACTTGTCCTCATAGCTCCCCACGGGATAGTATTGTTCCTTGACGACGTCTCGAAAATAATTCCAAGTTGGTACAGCCGAGAACAGAGAGGGTTCTGTCTGGTCCTTGTTCTCACAGTATGTTTCCCACCATTCCTTAACATGGGGGGTAGCTTTTAGGAGTGCAAAGATAATCTTCTCCCGGTCTAAAAAGTCATGAACAGAGAAATATCCTTCTAATAGATTCAACCATCTATCTATGGCATATATCTCTATTTGACCCTCAAATATGGGAATGTCAAATTTTACTTTTACCTTAAAAGGAGTCGTGCCTCCAGAGTGGCTGCTAGATGGAGATGCGCCGCCGGTGGGCAGCCGTTGAAGGATTTGAGCAAAGTTATCCATCATCGTGTTCCTTTATTTTTCGAGGGCCTCCTCGAGCAATATTTTGATAAGATCTCTTGCTCCCTCATCTTTCTTTTCATCCCCCATGGGTGTTCGTTGAGGTTTGTGAGGCTGATCTTGCAAAGGTTCCACCAGATCAAGCCCTAGCTCCTTATACCCTGACCTTGTTGGGGACATGCAAAGAAGGATCGAAAAAAAGCAGACTGCTCTGATACCACTGATCTGGATTTATGCAGGAATGCAGCAGAATAAACATATAACCATAAATACAGAGACGCAGAAGAAACAACACTTCATTTCATTAATATCAAAGAACTAAAATTTTCTTACAGACAGACTGGAAATAAAACTAACTAGGGCGCTGGTAGCTATCTCTGAGAAAAGATGTGGCGGCTACAGGCCTCTGAACTGAGTTACAATGATGTACCATTAGAATGAACTAAAAACATATATCAATCTACTTAAGTGTGATATCAATGTACCATTAGATGTCTCTCAGGATCATTAGAAACGGAATGATATTCATTGGAGGCGTGATGCCCAAAAAACATCGTTTAGGGCCTCAAAATGGCTCCGGAAGTTCAGGACCCGAAAAACTGCTAAAATTAGTAAGTTGTGCTAAAAATGAAAAACTGAAAGAGGCAATGTTGGGGCCCCAAGTGGAATAGGAGGGTGGCCACCAATATCCACCTGGATCATCTTATAAATACCTTGGTTAGCCACTGCAGATGCTCATATTAGCTATCAAGTCAGAGACATGACTATTAAAAATGGGCCCTTATCTAAAAATCTGGTATTATATCCTCCAGCCCAGCCTTCAATTGATCATGATCTACCTATATGGTTGGAGGATGAAGAAGAGGAGATATATAACACTACCCCTATTTCTACCATAGATGTTTTCCTTCGAGGGGGACAACTTCATGAAGACGAACTTATCGGCTATGCCATTCAAAACCAATCCTCCTGTTGGCTTGAGGGGTCCTGACCTATGTTTGGAGGTTAAGGTTTTCCAAAAAACCCCTATACTACTGGCCCTTTCGGCAATGACCTACTTGTGTAGGCCAAGGTCTCACTTGAAGTAGTATGGGAGGGTGTTGGAACCAGGTTTCCACACCCTGAGAGAGAGAAGGTAATTCGAGGCAAATCTAGGTCGCAACTTATTAGTTTCACACGGAATGAGTCTATTCGCAACTCTTTTAACAGTGTAATTAACATATAACCATAAAAAATATATCAAATCTAATCAATACATTCACATCCACGTGCGTATTACCAAATACCATCACAGAGCACTATAATCGTAGCCAATATCAGATCGCAGATATACTCGTGCCAATTCCACATCACAGATAAATTCACAACATAAATAAATATCACAGATGCATTTTAACAATAAACACAACCAATTCAGATAACACACAGATACTTCAACTACACTTCGCATTCATTAATATCAGAGATCCACTTACAACCCAACATAGCCTGCGCACATAGCCTAGTGGTGTCTGCACACAGAAGGACGGAGGATCTTCGTGCACACAGGCAACAAGAGTCCTTACCCAAAACAACCCAAACAGATCTTAACAGTTCGCACATAGCATCAATATATCGACTTACTTTCTTACTAGACCCAACTATCTATCTATTTATAATATCGTAACCTTCACTATAGAGCTACCCTTTAACCCATTACAACACATTAGGGGATTTGACCCACCCCAAAACCCCTACGCAAGGCTGACTCTAACAAAATCGTACCAAAAACGTAGGTTAGGGAACCCTATTCCAACAGGCCCCCGACACAATCTTGTGACTCATCCCAAGTCACTGTGGCCTTAGGTTTTCCATCTTCGCCTATAAATGCTTGATCACATCAACCAGTGGGGGCAACACTCCTTCGCTCTGTGTAGTAGCATTCTAAGCAATCTCCACCAACTTCTGTGACATTGGACCTTCTGTAGCGGTAGTGACACTCTTCAAAGTCTGCTTCAGCTACTTAAGTGTGATAACAATGTCCTGAGAGAGCTTGAGGGCTTCATTGGCCCAAGGCTTAAGCTGGTCACTAAGGACCTTCTTTTTCTAGCGAAGCTCTTTAATGTCATCTCTAAGTGTCTGGCTGGTATGCAGACAAGCCAGGTGTTAAGCGGGGATCAGAGTAGGCATAGTGGCTTCCAGCTTCTCAAACTCTTCTTCCTTCTTGCGTAATGCTTGAGTAAGTTCGTGCAAGAGAGGATCACACTGCACCTTAGTACACAGCTGCATAGTTGTCTCCAATAGTTCTGCGCCCTAAGCAATATCATTTGTGATGTCATTGGTGGAAATTGTGACTAGAGCGGCTTGTTGGGCCCTTACCTCAGGTGGCATTTCTGGTTGTAATTTGGCCTGCAAGGCCACAATATGTTGTTCCATCTCTATCTTGACCACCTGGATCTCGGTCCTCGAAGCCTTGTGGGCTGCAACAAGCCCCTCAATCTTGGCCTGGGGGGTTGTAGAAGCCAGGATATCTTCAGTGAAATCTACGCAGACCCTATTGATTATGTGTTCCAACTCTATCTACTGCACGATAACGAGGGTACATGCAACCTGTGCCTAGGACACCTTAGTGGTTTTCTCCAAATTCGTCTGCTCAATTGTACTAAGCTGCTGGTGCACTCAGCGGTATCTGTGTTGAATCTCTTCGAACAAGGATGTGTGGAGGACCTGTAATGGTTCATGTGACAGTCGAGCTAGGTCCAATTGTACTTTTGTGTAGGCCTGGACTTGCGATCCTATGTCAGGTGGGCTCAGAATGAGGGCTACGCCTCGTAGAGGGTAGAGGAATCTTTCCATTGTAATGATTAATTCTTTGCTTATTGTTGGGGCTGACCTTGCCTGAATCATACTTGCTTGAAAGGTGTCAGTCTTGAGCTGCAGAGCCTAGAGCTCAACTTGGAGTCTATCAACCATGTCCTTCTGCTGCTCTTCTAGAGCCAAACATTTATATTCTGCAGTGCGGGAGATTGTGTCTTTGATCCGCTCCAGGTCCTCTTCTGTTAAGGTAACTCATGTGTCTTGTTATGGTCGTTGCGCTCATTGCTTCTTTACCAACCCGAAGATAGTCCAGTCATCAAAATATACCTCCAAAAACTTGTGTATGAACTCCTTGAATACTGCGACCACCATCCACGAGAAGATGGCAAGGGCTTTGTTGAGCCCTAATGGCATGACAGTGTACTGGAAAGATCCCCACTCAGTAGCAAACATAGTCTTCCTACGATATTTAAGTGTAATCCTCATTTGATGGTAGCCCAAGAACCCATCTGTAAATGAGTACGGTTCCTGCCCCCCCACGCTATCGAGGATTTCATCTAAGAATGGCATAGGAAAGGGATCATATACATAGGTGTTGTTCAATTTGCGCAGGTCAACACAAATCTGTATCTCTCCTTTAGTATTTTTCTCTTGAACCACCATAGGGCTTACCCAATTGGACTGTTTGATTGGTTCGATGATACTTGTGGTGAGCATTTTGTTGATTTCTTCCTTCACTCTTTGTTTGTACTTGGGGTTTAACCAATAAGGGCACTATTTCACGGGTTGTGCATCTGGTTTTAAAATGATGCGCATGACCTCTAGATCCCGTATAATCCCTTTCAATTTTGAGAATTTCATAGGAAATAGGTTTTTGTATTCCATGATGAGTTCTGCAACTTTTCCAGTAGTATCATTATCCCAGTAGTCCCCAATTTTAGCTAGCTTAGGATGCTCCTTCGTCACAATGTTGACTTCTTGCAGCTTCAGAGGCTTAGTGACATCGACAGTTTGAAGTGGGGGTCCAACAACTACATGCTCTCCCTATGATTTTGGGATAGATATATTTTGTGGGTCTTCATCACATTCCTCCATTGATAGATGGTGACAGTTGACAATATCCTGCATTTGCATCTCCCACGTTCGTGCCCTATGTGCTGCATAAAGGCGTGATTCATCAAATAGTAAGGCATCTAGTTCCTGCAAAGCTTCGTCGAGTGCCTCTATTCCACCTACCAAACCAAATGTCCCTACAAACTCGTCCTTTAGGGTTTCCTAGTGGCAGGTGCGCTGGTGTAGTTCTGCATCTAAATACCATGCAGTCGGGATTTTCCCCAAGGCAAGAATGAACAAATGGACCCATTCCTCCATAGTTCGTTCGCACCATTTCTCCATCCATGTGGACAAGTGCTTGCGCAGGTCCCATGGGCCAAGGAAAGTCTTTACCTACGGGTGAATCAGGGGTTAAAACCATAGGATCATCATTTCACGACACTCTTCCCAATCCTGGAACATCCCCTTATGCATGTCCCACCACCTCCCAGGTGTTGTGCACATCACTAGATTAAGGGACCATATCTTTCGCTCTTGTGGGACTTCAGCTTCAAATTTTTACAAAACGTCCCTAATACTACCAGATCCATCAAAGTAGGGCAGTTATCTTACCTCTAAGGAGATGCACAGGAATTCCCTTGTGATTCTAAGACATCGCAGCGCAGATACATCATGTAGCCAATTCTGCCAATTTTCTATCTCCCTGTCAGTGTCAGAGAAGAATTCGTTGTCCTTCTCCCAGAAAAGCACACCATCAGTCGTAGGATTTATCCAATCCTTGTCTCATGCGGTTAATTTATAGATGTGATCCACATCCTCTTCTTCACACACTGGCTCCGTATACCACTCTTCTTCGGCAGGTTCTAGTGGGACTATCACCCTCGTACCCTTATTATCAAACACCATGTTTCTTTTTTTTAGGTTTATAATCCCTCCCATGTCTATTGCCCAATCCAATCCTAGGAGAGTAGGATAGGGGTCCGCATCTTCCACAATTTGAATTACCTCAAAGTCGGCGCAGACCCTAACTCCTGTGATATCTACCATCATCCTTGAAATTCTTCCCAGTGGTATGATCTTCTGCTGGTTGGCCATGCACAACTGGATAGTAGACCATTCCAACTTAGGCTCCCCCATCTGCTACCAAGTTTTCTTGGGAAGTACATTCACATCTGATCCCAGGTCCAAAATAACATAATCCATTTCATAGTCGCTAATCTGCGCTGTTAGCTGCATTTCCCGACCAGTGTGTTTCTTATGCTTGTAAAGTTTGTGCACATCCTTAACTTCTAGGGGAGGGTTAGTTCTCTCTACGCAATTGTCTTTTAGTGTTTACAGATTTTCTACTGCCTTCTGGTTGTGTAGTAGCTTCATACATGCCTGTAGAAATGGTTTAACTTCGTCATCTGTTATTAGGTTTGCTGGAGCTTTTGAAGTAGACGCCTCATCCTTATTAAATTATTTGTGAGTTGCGACGAAGGTTTCCTTTTATTTCCAAGCTTTCCTATTTGAAAGCTGCTTTCCAGATAAGAGGTTTAGCCACGACTTTCTCCTTAGTTCCTCCCATAGCCATGCTGCTGCGCGTTATGAAATTAATACTTGGTCCTTCATCATGTGGTTCCGCCTTAACCCTCTGCACATTCTACATAGGTGTCTATTGTTTTTCCTACATTTTTTCTATCAGGACTAGGCAGTCTTCAATCACATGATCCAATTTTCAAAAATATTGGCAAGATTGTCGTGCAGTGTTCAGACAGTACCTTGCAAAGTGTCCTACTTCTCCACAGTTGTAACAGATCAATTGTCCTCTTCCCCGACCTGTGCCTCCACCCCTTCCCCCTCCCCTGCCCCTTGTTGGGGAGCCTCCTCTACTTGAGGGAGACAGTGGTGAAGAAAGGTAAGCCTGTACGCTGTATAGGTTTCCTCGATCTATCATCAAGTCAAAGGTCCGACAGTTATGTTCATCATGTCCTATAAAGGAGAAGAATCGACACCATTGTTGCTTCAACTCTGGAACATAAGCACCAAGACGGGGACAGTGGTTAGTGTCATGTAACTCGGCAACACGACATTCAGTGCGCCATAATGTTAGGCCACTTAGGCCCGCAACTGCCTTAGGGCGCAATGGGCTCGGTCCCCTAGCCTGCATGTAATCTGTCAGCAGAGGACACTGATCCTTGGTATGGCTGGACACCCTGCATCTTATGCACCATATGTCTAGGCTAGCCTATTTCCCTCATTCTTTTCGCAGGTTCTGTATTTAAAGGTGCATTTCGTTCAACTCTCCTTGGATATGATGTACTCCAAATTGGGCATCGTCTCTTGGCGTAGCCTCTGGTTTCATAGAAATTTCCAAGGCCTTCTCTTGCATCTCAATCGCCTGCTGACCCATAGGTTCGTGCAGGTGAGGTAGCAGCGTAGCAATAAACAATTCCTTATGTTGTCTATCATCATACTAAAATTTTCCATCTCTAATAACCTTCTTTAACCATTGATCAGCTTCCCATACAGACTCAGTGGGTCCTTATATAAAGTATTTTAGGTCAGTTACTAGCTTCGAGTAGGACTTAGGCTTTTGGAATTTTTGTTTTAAATATTTCTTTATCTCCTGAATAGATGGATCCTCATGTTTTCCTATGTACCCCATATACTAGTCCAAGGCCCTTCCTTGAAAAGCAAGTGATAGTTGTGCTCTCTTTACAACATTAGTAGCAAATTTTTGCGCAATCCATACTGATTCTTATACAAACCAAAATCGGTCCATATCTTCATCTCCTACACCCTTGAAAGTAGGTAGCCTCATATGTGTGGCCATATCTTCTTCTGGTGGCGGTGGAGGTGTGGGTGAGTTATTTCCTTTATGCTGGCTTGACGGTGGTGTAGCTGGAGGGCTATTTCCTGTGTGCACATCTGGATCTCTTAATGGACTGTAGACGGATCTATCTCCTTCTTGATTAGTTCGGTAATACTTACCACTTCGTGTTGTACTCTCGCTCAGATTAGAGGTCATTCACTCAGTGTGGTTGCACAGAATTCCCTTTTCGTAGAGAAATGTTTTGATTAATAATGGCAGTGTTTTCAAGAACTTACCCTGGAAACATTTGAAGAACCTCTGCTCTGCTTCAGAATAGGATACGAACTGATCAACTGCAAATTCTGTCACAAAGCCTCCCAGCACACTATCCACCCAGTTATCTACCGTACGAGTGATTGTATTATCTGTTCTTTCCAAGTGTTGAATCAATTTTGGGGTCCACTGCATAACCTGATCATCCTTCCAACATGTCTGGAATTATACAAGCCTTTCTAACCACTCCTGAAGCTCGTGTGAAAAAGTTACAAATAAAATTTTGATAAACTTCAGTGAAGATGTACTTGTTCTTCCACTTCTCAGCTATCAATTTCATGTTGCGATTCTCCTTTACAGCAAATTCTTGAATTTGTCTTTCAAACCGCTCCTCAATTTCTACCCTCTCAGGTCTCCACTGGCCTCATGGCACTACTTGATTTCTCTCTCAAAATGCTCCTGATCCTGGAAACGGAACCATTTGTTGGCTTGAGGGGTCCTGACCCAGTTTTGGAGGTGAAGGTTTTCGAACAAACCCCTATACTACTAGCTCTTTCGGAAATGACCTACTTGCCCGAAGTAGTATGGAAGGGTGTTGGAACCAGGTTTCCGCACCCTGAGAGAGAGAAGGTAATTCAAGGTAGATCTAGGTATCAAATTATTAGGTTCTCACATAATAAGTCTATTCGCAACTCTTTTAATAGTGTACTCAACATATAACCATAACAAATCTATCAGATCTAATCAATACATTCGTATCCACATGCATATTACCAAATACCATCACAGAGCACTATAATCGCAGCCAATATCAGATCACAGATATACTCATGCCAATTCCACAACATAGATACATTCGTAGCTTAAATAAATATCACATATGCATTTTAACAATAAACACAACCAATTCAAATAACACACAAATACTTCAACTATAATTCGCATTCATTAATATCAGAGATCCACTTACAACCCAACACAACCCGCGCACATAGCCTTGCAAGATCCGCACATAGCAGGACTGAGGATCTCTTCCCACACAACCAGCAAGAGTCCTTACCCAAAACAACCAAAACAGATCATAACATTTTGCACGTAGCATCAATCTATCGACTTACTTCCTTACTAGACCCAACAATCTATCTATTTATAATATCATAACCTTTGCTATTATATGGTCCACAAAACGTGGTTTTCAGACCCTAGAGCTATGCTTTAACCCATTATGACACATTAGGGACTTTGACCCACCCCAAAACCCCTATGTAGGACCAACATTAAAAAAATTGTACCAAAAACGTAGGTTAGGGAACCCTATTCCAGCACCTCAATTAATAGTCCTCTTGAAAACCTAGTCAAACAATATGAAAGCCAACCTTGAATGGAAGTGCACTCAGTCAAGTCAACCTCTAAAACCATCAAGGTTGTTGAGTTTGGCCCATCTAGATATCTGAAAATCAATTCAAACCTTTCGAATGAAGAAGAAAAGCAACTATGCCAACCTTTAAAAGAAAACCTAGATGCATTTGCTTGGGATTACAAGGACATGAAAGGGGTGCATCCTTCAGTATGCATAAATCATATTTACATGAAATAAGGATGCAAGCCTATGTGACAACCACCAAGAAGGATTAACCCAGCTTTGAAGGACATAGTAAAGGAAGAGCAGCAGAAACTGTTGGATGCAGGTTTTATTTATCTTATATCAGACAGTGAGTGGGTATCTCCTCTTGTGCTAGTCCTAAAGAAGAATGGAAAATGGTGAATTTTTTTTTATTATCAGGAAATTAACAAAGCCACAAAGAAGAAAAATTTACCTTTTCCCTTTATAGACCAAGTCCTGAATGGCCTTACAAGGAAGAATTTATTTTCTCTCTTAGATGGGTTCAGTGGGTACAATCAGATTAAAATCAACCGTGAAGACGAGGATAAGACTAATTTCACCTACCCTTGGGGTACCTTCACTTACAGATTCCTACCCTTTGGTTTGTGCAATTCCCCATTTACCTTCCAAAGTGATTTCATGAGCATTTTTTATGAGCTAGTCCATGACTCTGTTGAAATCTAAATGGATTATTTCACACAATATGGGGATGACTTCCAGGAAGCTCTCTCCAATTTGGGTAAAGTACTCAGAAGGTGCATTGAGATGCATCTCTCCCTAAGCCCAGAAAAGTGTGAATTCTTGAAGAGAGTAGGAGTTGTATAAGGACACTCAATCTTCGAAGCAGGAATATAGGTGGACCCAAGAAAAATCAATATTATCCAAATGGTACCTGCTCCTCAAATGTAGAGATATGTCATGAGTTTCTTAGAGTTAGCTGGTATTAGTGATATGGCTTCACCACTATTTGGTTTATTAGCCAAATATTATGAGTTTATTTGGTCACGTCCTTGTCAAGAGGCTTTTGAGCTCATTAAGAGAAATTTTACTATTGCCCCCATTCTCCGAGGTCCAAGTTGGACCCTGCCTTTCTACATCCACATAGATGCATCTGACAAAGATGTGGGGGCAGCATTAGGACAGTTAGAAGACAAATTACTTTATGTTATCTATTTCATCAGTAAGAACTTGTCTAAGGATGAGCTAAATTATACTGTCACAGAGAAGGAGATGTTAGCCATTGTCCATGCTTTAAACAAATTTAGACATTATGTAACTAGGTATCATACCTTTGTTCACATTGACCATGCAGACATCAAATATTTAATGAACAAAATAAATGTTAATGTTAGGATAATTATATGGCTATTACTTTTACAACAATTTTACCTAACTATTGTTGATAAAACTGGAAAGGAGAATGTTGTTGCAGATTTTTTTATCTAGGTTAGCTCTATCTGTAGGTGAAGAAGGAATGGTGGATGAACAACTGCAAAATGAAAATATCTTCATTATATTAGCACTCTCACCATGGTTTTCTAGCATATATAACTACTTGGTTGTTGGAAATTTCCCTCCCAATCTCTCACTCAGGGAGAAAAGCAAGATCATCAGAAAAAATGGCCCTTTCACATGGATTGGGGGAAATCTTTTCAAGCTAGGCCTTGACCAAATCCTCAGAAGATGTGCGAGGGAGGAAGAATTTTTTCATATCCTCTCTACATTTCATGATATCCCATGTGGAGGCCACTTGCTGCAAAAATGACAGCTTTAAAAGTTTTGGAGGTAGGATACTATTGGCCTACCCTTCACCACGATTCCAGAAGATACACTAGCAGGTGCAACCAATGCAAAACGATGGGGAAACCTACACAAAGGGATGATATGCCATTGCACCCTTAGGTGGCCCTTAAGCCATTTGATAAATGGGGCATGGACTTCATTGGACCTATTGACCCACCATATGGACAGAAAAATCACATCTTAGTCTGCACTGACTACCTGACAAAGTGGGCTGAAACAAAGGATGTGAAGATAAAAACCGAGAAGAAAGTAATACAATTTCTAAGGGAGAATGTGTTTTACAAGTTTGGGTACCCTAGAGCAGTAGTCATTGATAAGGGGGCATAGTACACTTATCATCTCATTGAGAATATTCTGAGGAGGCAAAATATTAAGCATAAGACTTCCACTGCCTACCACCCCTAGGCGAATGGCCAAGTGGATGTAACTAACAGAGCCTTAGAGAGTATCCTCACCAAGGTTGTGAGCATAAGTAGAAAATATTGAGCGGATAGATTGGTAGAAGCTACTTGGGCCTACAATAATACTTGGAAATTAACAATAGGATTCACGCCTTATGACCTAGTCTATGGAAATATTGCTCTACTTTTAGTTGAGTTTGAATTCAACACATTGAGGATGGGAACTGAGCTAGACTTAGAAATCTCAAATGCTCAAAAGGAGAGGTTGTTGCAATTAAATGGACTGGATGAGTTCAGGATGCAGTAAATCCTCCACATAGAGGTCATTTAGCTGCAAAGGAAGGTCTGGCATGACAAGAACATTAAGGAAAAGACCTTTCAATAACGATATTGGGCGTTGTTGTATGGCTCAAGGTTTAAGGGCTTAAAAGGAAAACTAACGAAAATATGGTTGGGACCCTAAAAAGTGGACAAATTCTATGATAATGATGCAATTCAAATCAAAACCATAGATGAGAAGGGATTTCCATACTTGTCAATGGCTACAGACTCAAGGTTTACAAGAAGCCCCTACCAAGGGAAGAATTTTTGAATTCCATAAGCAGGGAGGTGTATGTCATGGAAAAATCCATAGTTTCAATGCCTTATAAATATTTAAAAAAAAAGAGAAGAAAAAAATAATAAAGAGGCATGGGTAAAAACCTATCTGAGGCACCCTAGGCCAACTCCAAGGTTGAAAACCTCCATGAGGCAGTCCTAAAGAAAAAAATAAGACGAGAAAAAATAGAGAATAAAAGATCCTTGGATGAAAACCTCTTTGGGGCACCCAAGTGAAGCCTCTGGGTTTAAACTTCTATGGAGGCAGCCCACTTTCCTTCAAGGAAAAAAAAATAAAAAAAGAAAAAAAATACCTATGCATTTATGTGTTTTTCTGTTTTGCAGGTTCATAATTGAAGATGGTTTTTAGGATCTAGAGGAATGATTTATCTTCATTATTTCTTATTCTCTTCTTGAACACTCCATAAGCCACTCAATCATCCATTTCACCCACCAAATAGGAGACAAGTTCATTTTTTTCCCTAATCTAGAATTGCTACAGGAAAAACAAGCAGCTATAAGATTCTTGTAGCACTATAGGAAACTCCTGTAAATGCTACAGGAAACTCATTTATGAAGAAAAATTTTGTCAAAAGGTTTCCGAACTTCAGTTTGGGCATGATAATATGTGTTTTTCCAATGCCTACAAATCCCAACACCCTATTTCACTCCATGCGCAAGTTTTCCCTATCTAAACCCTATGTTGCAACTTAAGTAGCTAAACCATTGAACATTTTGCATAAGAACCATTTATCTTGTCTATCCTCTACTCCATTCATCCCATGAACTCCTCCATAGCCTCTATAACCCATATACCTCCATTATTGAACCAACTAAAGCAAGAAGAGGCGAGGAATAAACTGGTAGAGGTATCAAAGAGTTTCCTATAGAAAATATCTGTGTGCCACAACAAGGTCAAAAGATGGAGAAGATATAATGCAGATGACTCCATGGAACCACCACCAGAATCCAAAGGAACAAACACACTAGCCATGACATCTAAAGCTCTCCATGCAGCACCTTCAAAAGAAGGAAAACAAAAAAAGGGTAACAAGCTCACTTAGAAAAATAAGCAGCTCGCTCAAGAAAAGCTACTCACTCAGAAAAAAATATATATTTATATGAAGACACAACAAATAGAAGACTCCAGCTTCCACCACTAGCTCCAGCTCCTTTCACCAGCTCCTACAACATTTCATCAACACTAGGTAAGCTTAGGTATGGCCTCTCACCCCTTGAGGTGCATCCATAATGTCCAAAATAGTTAAATGTCGAGATTTAGAAGTTTAAAAGGAAATAAGGTGGCTAGTTAACTTGGCCACCTTCGTAAAGTGAAAATAAGGGAAATTAAAAGTGCATGCCACCTGGGCATGTAAAATTGAATCAAGTGAGGGTGGATGAGCATGAAGGGAAGTGATCATGAGGTCAATAATGATTAACTGAAGTGGGGGCCAAAGGTCCGTAAGAGAAAACTCGAGTTGATTACGAGTCACCACAACGCTCCAAATTTGTTTAAAAGGTCCAATAAAGGTAATATTTATCTCATTTGCACCATTTTGTTGAGCATTTCAAAGAGGTGAAACATCAAATTTTGGGTTTGCATGCATCATCGTGCTACAGGAAACAATTTTTTGCTACAGGCAACTTCAATAGTACACTAGAAAAGGCTTAGAGGGCAGCACAGAGTTTCCTAAGGGTGGATTGGCTTCCCAAATTTCCCTTTATATCAAACCAAAATAGAAAATTACCAAGGTAGGTGGACTTTCATCCTCCAACACTAAAATTCCCTTATTAATTCACAATCAACAAAAGTATAGGTGGCATTTAAAGGATAAAAAAAATTTGTGTTTTTCTTCAAGCCCTCCATCTCCAACACTTACCTCTAAAAACCTCTCACCACCTTCACCTCACAACACTAAAATGGGAGGTGGATTCAACAGAAGGGAGCCTACATCCATTAAAAGAATTAGGTATCCCCCTCAGGTTATGGAAATCTTCTAAAATCACCAATGGCTACAGTTCTTTCAGCTACTGAAAGATTAGGATGATGATATAGCTAAAGAATTTGCAGTAGCCCTACAGTCACATTCAGAAGAAAGGGCCACCACTATGATTATAGGACTAGCCATCACTTTATCTCCTAAACTAATAAGAAGAGTTACCACCTTGCCCTTAGGATTAAAATGGGTCAAGGAAAGAATGCCTAGCACTGCAGCCAAAAATAATTTATTCTTACTTGGAGAAAATTATATTGAAGATAAAAATGGTGTGAGGAGCCTTCCATACCCTTGGGATGAAGTTTCCTTTCGCATCATGAAATTTATCTCTTGTGAGGATAGATTGAGTGTGGTTTATGGGTATCACTTAAATTTCTTAAATGAACTAAGGTTCCAAGGAGAGCTTCCACTTGAACAAAGACTGAGTATCCCTCACTTCCTCTTAAACTCCATCACTAATATGAGACATAAAGTGATACAGAGGATGTCTCAACATTTTTCCCATCATGACCTGATAACATTATTTATAGATGATGCTTTGATAAGGCTAAACCTACCTGTATATTTATCCCATTTTATAGACATGGATAGCGAAGCCTTTATAGCTACCTAAACAGGGCAAACCTCTGTTTCTAGCCCTAGAGAAGAAGAAGTAAAAGGGAGGAATAAGAAGATGAATAAGAGGCATAAAATAAAGAAGAAGAAGAAGAGCAAGAAGAGGTAGAAAATAGAGATGAAAAGGAGGAGATGGAAATTGAAACAGAGAAAATAGATACAACAGAAAGATAACAAGAAGAAGCTAAAGGAATGGAGCAAGAAAATATTAAGGAAAAATGAGATATGGACCCTATATTAAGCCATAAAACCTCCCCTCAAATACATTTTTTGAAACCTCCTATTAAACTCAGTGATTGATTCATTGTTTTGCCCCTGGATAGATTATAATTCCAAAAGGTGTTTTTTCATATGACTTACGCTCACCCCAATATCTAAGAAATATATCTTGAAAACCTTGGAATTAACTAATTGAATTTTCTTCCAAACACTGGAACCATTGCTGAGCACCCTGCTTTAATGAATGAAAAAACATCCTTAAAGCCACATCTTCATAAATAATTTGAAATTTGTCCAGAAAGTACTCAAATTCCAGGATATGTTGTTCAACTGAAATATCCTCCTCTCCAGAAAAACTTGGCAAAATTTTGGGTCCTTTTGAAGGATAGTGATGGAGAATTGTGGGCAGCACTAAGGGTTTGAAAATCACCTTGGTTCCAAGATGGAAAGAAGCGGATTACTGATGAGGTAGAATATTATCACCTAAAGATGATGAATCCTCACCTTTACGCCCAAACTGTGACATATTATCTTCAAGAATTGTAATGCAACATTAATCTCTCCTCTCATATTTAGGAGATAAATTTTGGTCAAGATCAATAATACAATCGGAAGAAATTTATTCTTTCCCCAATAAAGAATGTACATTTTGGGCCGTATAATCTTCTGAGAATATAAAGAATCAAACAATATTCTTGATATGTAAGGGAAAATAGACCACCAAACTGATAGTGAAAAATAAAACTTCTTTTAAAAGATTCAAACTCTAATATCTGTATTTTCCACAATGCTTTCACATCTTCTTACCTGCAAAATTCCTCATTTAATGAAACCTTAATCAGTGGAGTTGCCAGGGGAATAATAAACAACCAAATTTGTATCTAAATCTTTTTCACCATCAAGAAATAGATATCAATACCTAGGTAAAAATAACTCTGTGCCTTCGTCCCCGGCAACGATGCCAAAAAATGTTGTATCTTAAGAGACAATCCCTTGGTTGTGGTAAGGAATCAGTGCTTAATACATTTTAGAAATATATGTCACAAAACTAATAAGATCATATGGTCTTTGTTTAATACCTTTGGAAATTAATTCTTTAATAACCTTAACAATATGATATAATGAAAGACTTCGCAATTCCATTAAGTTTTGATATCTTAGTGAAAAGAAGAAATGGAAGGGAACTCAAAATGATATGTTGAAAAATAGAATCTATAAATTTAAACTTCATAAGAACTTTGAGTAGAAAGAATAGTTGGAGTGAAGGAGCGTATATTAAGGATATTTAACTCTTACTTACAAGTGTAATAAAGAGATCGACAACTACTTTACTTCAATTCATTCAAAGAAGAATAAACATAGAATGAAACCAGAAAGACAAATCAACATCAACTGAGAAACTTGCTCTTCTTCCATTAATTTCTGAGAAAATTAAGTACAAAAATTTTAGTCATCCAGAGGTACAAAAATCAAAACCTCCTTCTTTCTTAATCCTTGGTTTAAATACATAAAAAAATAGTTTGTAACTGCTGGAACTTCTTATAACTACTCAAGTCTTCCTAAAACTTTGTAAACTACCTATTACATTGGAATTACGGACTTCATTACAATATCAATATTTTAACAGGAAAAATAAATAAATTTAGAAGCATCAATCTATTTTCTGGATTGGATTGGTTTTTGATGTGTCTCCTTCTGTTTCGGATTTGATGTCCTAAAAGTTTGCATAAGCGCATCTCCACCCAACTCTGCCCCTTGTACACGTGTCTGTTGCGTTCCAAATTCTATTTTCCTTTACTCTACGTCTGGTCACATACCCAAGTCTTTCTTCCCACATTCAACCCTTTTTCCATTATCAAGGCGTAACCACTTTTAAGACTTCTGCACGTAGCGTCGAGTCTCTTTCCACCCAAGTCTACTCCCGTGTTCATATTTTCTTCATAAATCGCCACAAGACTTGGACTTGAAATATATTCTATTCACCTATGAAAAATGCATCGTATCCACCTTTCAATCTCATTTCGGCCTTCGGCGTTCACAACGTATTTATTAGCACCTTCCCTCCTGAACTTGCAACGTTCGATGCGCGATAAAGGAAGGGATGACTTGGCAAGCTAAGCTGGGGCTGATCGCAAATCGCAATCAGCGAAATGAAACTTTACCACACTTTGCACTTTATAAAGTTCCAACTTATGCGATCGCCGCTAAATATTATCACATGCGATGTGTAATATGCACCATCACAACTTAAATCACTTGTTGTGTGAAAACTTATCAATAAACACAAAAAATCGCCAATGTGTGACATGCTCCATCGCAACTTAAATAACTTTCACTATGAAGACTTATCAATAAACACAAAATTTGTTGATGTGCAATATGATCAACTGTCTTATGTGATCTGGTTCATCCGTCTCTCACTATCGTTTCTGTGACTTCATCCTCGCCGTTGATTTTCCCCCTTTACGCTTCTTCCAAAAATCTTAAGTTTTAAAGGAAAACTCTAGTTATCTAACTTTGAGAAATATATACGATTTCTTCAATAATGAAAACACGGTTTCATTTAACAGGCTCGCATATGTTCCTTTAATGAATAAACAATCTTGATTACTTTCTTGCTTTTCTCCACG
Organism: Pinus albicaulis; assembly: GCA_034641835.2. NCBI lineage: Eukaryota > Viridiplantae > Streptophyta > Pinopsida > Pinales > Pinaceae > Pinus > Pinus albicaulis. The sequence continues at coordinate 1,341,215,250 of CM076584.1, read as the reverse complement.
GTTGTTGGCTTGAGGGTTCCTGACCCAGATTCAGAGGTTATTAGCCCTTTCAGCAATGACCTTCTTACGTAGGCTAGGGTCTCAGTCGAAGTAGTATGGGAGGGTGCTGGAACTAGGTTTCTGCACCCTGAGAGAGAGTAGGCAATTCAAGTTAGATTTGTGTTATAACTTACTAGGTTCGCACAAAATGAGTCTATTCAAAACACTTTTAATAGTGTAATCAACATATAACCATAACAAAGCTATAATATCTAATCAGTACATTCGCATCCACATGCGCATTACCAAATACCATCTCAGAGCACTATAACCGCAGCTAATATCAGATCATAGATATAATCATGCCAATTCCAGAACACAGATACATGCGCAGCTTAAATATATATCATAGAGGCACTTTAGCAATAAACACAAGCAATTCAGATAACACACATATAGTTCAATGATACTTCACATTCATTAATATCAAAGATTCACTTACAAACCAAATACAGCCTACGCACACAGCCTAGTGGGGTCCACACATAGAAGGACTGAGGATCTCCGCGCACACAGCCAGTAGGAGTCCTTGCCAAAAACAACCCAAATAGAGATTAACAATTTGCATGTAGCATTAATCTATCGACTTTATTTTTTACTACACCCAACTATTTATCTATTTATAATATCGTAGCCTTCAATATCCTATGGTCCATTTGTTCCATCTCTATCTTGACATCCTGAATCTCGATCCTTAAAGCATTTAGTGCTGCAACAAGCCCCTCAATCTTGGCTTGGGGGATGGAAAAATCTAGGATATCCTGAGTGACATCTGCGCAGAGCCTACTGATTAGGCGTTCCAACTTTGTCTATTGCGTGGTGGCAAGAGTGTATGCAGCCTGTGACTGGGACACTTCAGTGGTCTTCTCCACAATTGTATTCTCAGATGTACTGATTTTTTGGTGCACCCGGTGGTCTCTGTGTTGAATTTCTTCAAAAAGGGATGCATGGAGGACCTACAATGGTTCATGTGGCAACCGGGCTAAATCCAATTGTACCTCTGCGCAGGCTTGGACTTGCACGCCTAAGTCGGGTGGGCTCAGCATGAGGGCTACGCTTGGTAGAGGTCAAGGCGACTTTCTGTTGTAATGATCAATGCACTTCTTGTTGTTGGGACTTGCCTTGCCTGAATCATACTTGTTTTCAGGGTGTCAGTCTTGAGCTGCAGAGCCCGGATCTCAGCCTGGAGAGTATCAACTGTGGCCTTCTGTTCCTCTTCCAGACACATCCATTTATCTTCTGCTGCGAGGGTGACTACGCCTGCAATCTGCTCCATGTCCTCTTCTGTCAGAGTAACTCCTGTGTCTTTTTCTGGTCATTGAGCTCGTTGCTTCTCCTTGGTCCTTTAACAGGGTCACTAGTATGTTTCGTGCCTCAAGGGGAGTCAACACCTCCTACATCCAGACCTTCTGCGCCCAGATCCTACTACGAATCCTTCTGTGATTATAGGTCCACTCCCTTCCCAGTACTCTTTCCTTGTCCTCTGATCTCTTTAGTGGTGTTGGGCGGGGTGACTTATGTGGTGCTCGTACCTGGAGTGTCTTCGGTACCTGATTTGAACCCTAATTTCCAATGCAGAGACCAAGTAGCAATAAGGCGATCAACCTCCTCGTCATCGACCATATACGGGAGTGGTACCTGTTATCACTCAAAACATTCAAACATCATTTTGACAAGGTTACAAAGTTTCATGGGTCAAAATAGGGTTTTAAGAGTCATTCCAAGTTTGATGAAGGGAAATTTTTTTATTTTTTATAGTTTGAAGCTTTCCCTAAGGTTTAAACAAATTCATTTTTAAACTCTTTCATGCCTAACATTCATCATTTTCCATTTCACTTCATTTCCCAAAGTTTTTGTATCAAAACTACCCAATTATCCAATAAACCACAGTTTCGTAGTGCCTCACATTGAAAAAAATCACTTTGCGCTACGAAACTACTGAAAGTTTCATAGCAAAATTCTGTTTTTTTGGTTTTGAACAGTCAACTTCAAAGGTGGTTTCTGGGAAAATATAACGGTACTTTATGAAATTGAGAGAGGTTATTTTCAAAAACATATTCCATAAGACTAACCTCTCTCACTTTTCTCACAAGTGTTATCAGTTGGGAGATACAAGGATTTCTTTGAAGCCTTATTTTTAGAAAACAAAGTTTTCCTGTTTTACACATGTTGTTCAAATGTCATCTCTAGACAATTGGAGATGTGTTTAAAAACAAAAAGAAAGGTTTTTATTCAATACATCATGGAATAAAAAAACCTCCTTTATTTTTGCAAAATACATAATTTATTAAAAGATATAGGCTCTACTCCAAGACCTATGTTTAAGGAAAAAACAGGAAAAATCTGCAAGGATGTCTTAAATGTGAATGAGGAAGAAATGCCACAAAGAGCGTAAAGTGAAGTTGGTTTATGGTTTTCAGATGATGAGAAAAAGTTATATTTTCATTTTTTGAGGCAAACACAGTTTTCACTTGGAAAATTTATTAAAAAACTGCATACTTAGCAGTTTCGTAGCGCATTCAGTGTAAAAAAGAAAAAAAGCACTACGAAACTATTGTAGCTTCTTTTCTCACTTATTTTGATTAGTTTTTGAAGGGTTGAAGAATGATTCAAGAACTGAATTTTCTATGGAATATGTATTAAAGGGTAATTAAAACAATGTTGGAGGAAAGAGTCAAATATTTGAAGAATAAAGGTTGAAATGGCAGCGCTACAAAAGGCATTATGAAACTGCTGTGTTTTTGGAGCATAGGACATTACAACATTTTTGAGCAGTGTTTAAAGTTATTTCAGATAGTTGGAGGCAAGGGAGGAGTTAGGGGATGTGTTAAGCCAACTTCCAATAGCCAAGGACCACGAAATTAAGAGTACATGATGGTCAGAATGTTCAAATAATGCAAAATATCTTATGCCTACAAAACAGGGTACTGTTTCCTATTTTGGTGGAGGTCAACAATATGGTCTTGAAGAAATGAAGCCCATCATCTAGATTCGATCATGTGATGATACACTTGGAAATGATGTAAATTTAAATAGATAAGCTTGTTATATATAGGGATAAGGATTTTGAGTCATTTTTGGAATACGACCGTTAAGTAGGATAACTGTCTTTTTGTAATAAATTCCATGTTTTATGGTTATGAAAGGTGTCAAGGATAAGAAATTTGATGTATCTATCCTAGAGGTAGATCATCTCATGTTGTAAGACGTCTATTAAAGACCAAGAGGTCGAATTTTTCAAGGGTTGGAAATTTTTGGCAAAATGGTGCTTGTTGTGAATTGACTGGTTTTTAGCTAATACATAGATCTTCTACTTAACCAACTTGAGATTCAGAAGGAGTTTTAGTGTTTTCCTATTCTATTTGAATCTTTTATATATCTCATTGCAGTGGTTTTTCATCTATGTTACTTAGAATTCATCTTTTAGATGCTTTGACTTCCTATATAAGTGAACTGACTGTGTTTTTACAGTTTCATGTGTGTGTACCTTACAACTAAAATTCGGATATGCCTCAACTTCCATGTTAAGTAGATTCACTAAATTACTAAGATGCTTTGACTCCATAACCCCAATGTATTCATGCTGATGTGATTCTCAACCTAAATCTATCATTTATCTGTTTATTTCCTAAATAGAGTTAGCCATATATATTTTTACCCAAATCATTAACCCTTGAGAAAGCCCTCTCAGGCTGAGGAGGCTAAGCCTCAGTTAAAAGACTAGGTTTGAAATAGTTACATGAAGTTGACTGATAAAGCAGCCTATCAGATCCAATTTTGTGATAACATTTTGGTGCGTCTGTCGGGAGTCTGAATATAAACATCTCTCGACAATTATGAAGTTGAACTCCTAAAGGTAGCAGGAGCTCCGAATCTATTTGAGGCTGCAACTACCTTGGCAACTTGATTGTTGAAGAATTCAAAATTCATAGATTCATGGTGATTCCACTAGACATTTGAAGCGCTCAGATGCTACCATTCTTGTTTCAAGGTATGCATGTATAAATTTTTCATGAATTCATGGTTTCCAAAATCTTTTTCCCAAGGATGCATATTTTTTGAGGAGTGGTCCAAAATTCAATGGAGAAGATTTGAGTTTGACTTTGAAGCATATATCAGATTTATGTGACTTTACTAAGCTTCTTAGAGTCAAACATGAAGATGTTTTCATCATATTGTTCTATGATTCATTTCAAGGAAAATGTAAACAGTGGATTGAAAGCTTTCCTATTAGATCTATTAAGTCATTTGTAGATTTTTGGCTTATGTTTTTGGAAGAATAGATAGACATAACAGATTTGGTGGTGGTCTCTCCTTCAATTCAAGGCTTTAAACAATGGAATGATGATCATATTAATGAGGAAGTGGATGAAAATTTTTCTTTTTCCCTGTCTTCTTGTCTAAAATCATTTGAATGCAAGTCAAAAGATAAGATTCAATTTTTGGATGAAGTTTCTATGAACATTGAGAAAGGCATTGAAGTTTTACAAGGTCAAATTCAATCATATAGTCTTCATGATAATGATCATTCTTTTCAAAAGCTTTCCATGCCAAAACACAAAGAGAGGGTGTTGATTCCTTTCTCTTTTGAGACTGAGGAAGAATACACTGTTTTTGAAACTCAGTTTAAACAACAGTTTGATAGCACACAACTGAAATCTGGTGTGGCTAAGAAAAGCATACATGAGTTGTCAAAAGCTGCAGAATGTCATGAGAAGCATCAAACAGATCATGTCTTCCTTGATCCTATAGCTGACTACATGGAAGAGTTCTACAGTCAAGATTGTCGATTATATTTTCATTATGAGGATCATATCTATTTTATGTTTCCTTGGTAATTTCAGTATCATGCTTATTTTTGGTTCAAGTGCAGTCAACAGGTTCAAGTGTCAAATCATATCAATGATTGGCTTCATTGGAAGTTTCATGTTGCCTGAGTTAAAAATGGAGATTGTAGTTGTTAGAGTAGGTAAGAGTGTGTGAATAACCTCAAAGTTGATCAAGCATATTTTCAGTAGGTACAAATTTGGTTCTTTTGCATAGATCATCAAGATTGAGCCTAAGGTGAAGGCCATAAGAGCTTGGTGAAGTTTTCATAAATTTCAGAGTTTTTATTTCCAAGAAGATGGATAGCAGCACTGGAACTACTGGTTCTTTGGTGTACCACAGGGGCACACCATCCCAAGTGGAGCCACTGCTATCACTCAAAAAATTCAAGCATGATTTTGAGAAGGTTAAAAAATTTCATGGGTCAAAATAGGGTTTTAGGAGTCATTTCAAGTTTGATGAAGGGAAACTTTTGATTTTTTATAGTTTGAAGCTTTCCCTAAGGTTTAAACAAAGTCATTTGTAAACTCTTTCATGTCAAACATTCATCATTTTCCATTGCACTTCATTTCCCAAAAATTTTGTATCAAAAAAGCCCAATGATCCAAGAAACCATAGTTTCATAGTGCCTCACGTTGAAAAAAGTCACTTTGCGCGGTGAAACTACTAAAAGTTTCATAGAAAAATTCTGTTTTTTTGGTTTTTAACAGTCAACTTCAAAGGTGGTTTTTGGGAAAACATAATGGTATTTTAAGAAACTGAGAGAGGTTATTTTCAAAAAAATATCAAATAACAATAAAATCTCTTTCTTTTATCACAAGTGTTATCAGTTGGGAGATAAAAGGATTTCTTTGAAGCCCTATTTTCAAAAAACATAGTTTTCTTGTTTTACACATGTTTTTCAAATGCATTGTCTGGACAGTTGGAGATGTGTTTAAAAAACACAAGAGAGGGTTTTCTTCATGACCTCATGGCCTACAACAATCTCCTTTATTTTTTCAAAATACATCATGTATTAGAAGATATAGCCTATGTTCCAAGACCTATGTTTTAGGAAAAAATAGGAAAAATCTACAAGCATGTCTTAAATGTGAATGAGGAAGAAATTCCTCAAAGAGCCTAAAGTGAAGTTGGTTTATGGTTTGCATATGATGAGGACAAGTTATATTTTCATTTTTTTGAGGCAAACATGGTTTTGAATTGGAAAATTTATGAAAAAATTGCATACTCAGCAGTTTTGCAGTGCATTCAGTGTAAAAAAGCAGAAAAGCGTTACGAAACTGTTGTAGCTACTTTTCTTTCTTATTTTGATCAGTTTTTGAAGGGTTTAAGAATGATTCAAGAACTAAATTTTCTATGGAATATGTATTAAAGGGTAATTAAAACAATTTTGGAGGAAAGAGTCAAATATTTGAAGAATAAAGGTTGAAATGGAAGCACTACAAAAGGCGTTATGAAACTGCCGTGTTTTCGTAGCGCAGGACATTACAACATTTATTTGCTAGTGTTTAAAGTGAATTTAGACAGTTGGAGGAAATCGAGGAGTTAGGGGACGTGTTAATCCAACTTCCAATAGCCAAGGACCATGAAATGAAGAGCACATGATGGTCAGAATGTTCAAAGAATGCAAAAGATCTTATGCCTACAAAACAAATAGGTCAACAATATGGTCATGAAGAAATGAAGCCCATCATCCAGATTCGACCATGTGATGATACACTTGGAAATTACATAAATTTAAATAGATAAGGTTGTTATAGATAGTGATAAGGAGTTTGAGTCCTTTTTGGAATAAGACCGTTAAGTAGGATATGTGTCTTTTTGTAATAAATTCCATGTTTTATGGTTATGCAAGGTGTCAAGGGTCAAAAATTCGATGTACCTATCCTAGAGGTAGATCATCTCATGTTTTAAGATGTCTATTAAATACCAAGAGGTCGAATTTGTCAAGGATTGGAAATTTTTGGCAAAACAGTGCTTGTTGTGAATTGACCGGTTTTCAGCTAATACAGAGATCTTCTACTTGACCAACTTGAGATTCAAAAGGAGTTTTAGTGTTTTACTATTCTATTTTCATCTTTTATATCTCTCATTGCAGTGGTGTTTCATCTATATTAATCATAATTCATCTTTTAGATGCTCTGACTTCCTATATAAGTGAACTAACTGTGTTTTTACAGTTTCATGTGTGTGTACCTTACGACTAAAACTCTGATATGCCTCAACTTCCATGTTAAGTAGATTCACTAAATTTCTGAGCTGATTTAACTCCATAAGCCCAATTTATTCATGTTGATGTGATTCTCAACCTAAATCTATCATTTATATGTTTATTGCCTAAATAGAGTTGTCCATCTATATTTTTATCCAAATCATTAACCCTTGAGAGAGCCCTCTCAAGCTGAGGAGGCTAAACCTCAGTTAAAAGACTAGGTTTGAAATAGTTACATGAATTTTACTGATAAAGTAGCCTATCAGATCAAATTTTGTGATAAAATTTTGGTGCATCTGTAGAGAGTCTGAAGATATACATCTCCTGAAAATTATGAAGCTGAACTCTTGAAGGTAACATGAGCTCAGAATTTGTTCGATGCTGCAAATACCTTGGCGACTCCATTGTTGAAGAATTCAAAATTCATAGATTCATGGTGATTCCAATGGACATATGAAGCGCTCAGATGCTGCCATTCTTGTTTCAAGGTATGCATGTATAGTTTTTTCATGAATTCATGGTTTCCCAAACCTTTTTCCCAAGGATGCATATTTTTTGAGAATTGGTCCAAAATTTAATGGAGAAGATTTGAGTTTGAATTTGAAGAATATATCAGATTTATGTGACTTTAGTGAGCTTCTTAGAGTCAAACATGAAGATGTTTGCATCATATTGTTCTATGATTCATTTCAAGAAAAATGTAAACAGTGGATTGAAAGCTTTCCTGTCAGATCTATTAAGTCATTTGCAGATTTTGTGCTTATGTTTTTAGAAAAATGGATAGATAGAACAGAGTTGATGGCAACCTCTCCTTTAGTTCAAGGCTTTAAAAAATGGAATGATGATCATATTAATGAGGAATTAGATGATAAATTTCCTTTGTCCCTGTCTTCTTATCTAAAATCATTTGAATGCAAGTCAAAAGATAAGATTCAATTTTTGGATGAAGTTGCTATGGAATCTGTATTGAAGAGTAATTAAAACAATGTTGGAGGAAAGATTCAAAGATTTGAAGAATAAATTTTGAAATGGTAGCGCTACAAAAGGCGCTACGAAACTGTTGTGTTTTCGTAGCACGGGACATTACAACATTTTTGAGCAGTGTTTAAATTGATTTTAGAGAGATGGAGGAAAGAGAGGAGTTAGGGCACGAGTTAATCCAAATTACAATATCTAAGGACCATGAAATGAAGAGTACATGATGGTCAGAATATTCAAAGAATGCAAAAGATATTATGCCCACAAAACAGGGTATTGTTTCCTATTTTGGTGGAGGAAAACAATATGGTCATGAAGAAATTAAGCGCATCATCTAGATTTGACCATGTGATGATACATTTGGAAATGATGTAAATTTAAATAAATAAGGTTGTTATAGATAGTGATAAGGAGTTTGAGTCCTTTTTGAAATAGGACTATTAAGTAGGTGTCTTTTTGTAATAAATTCCATGTTTTATGATTATGCAAGGTGTCAAGGGTCAGAAATTCAATGTATCTATCATAGAGGCAGATCATCTCATGTTCTAAGATGTCTATTAAAGACCAAGAGGTTAAATTTGTCAAGGGTTGGAAATTTTTGGCAAAACGGTGCTTATTGTGAATTGACTGGTTTTCAGCTAATACAGAGATCTTCTACTTGACCAACTTGAGATTCAGAAGAAGTTTTAGTGTTTTCCTATTCTATTTGCATTTTTTATATATCTCATTGTAGTGGTGTTTACTCAGAATTCATCTTTTAGATGCTCTGACTTCCTATATAATTGAACTGAATGTGTGTACCTTATGACTAAAACTCTGATATGCCTCAACTTCCATGTTAAGTAGATTCAATGAATCACTGAGCTGATTTGACTCCATAAGCCCAATGTATTCATGATGATGTGATTCTAAACCTAAATCTATTATTTATATATTTTTTGCCTAAATAGATTTACCCATATATATTTTTATCCAAATCATTAACCCTTGAGAGAGCCCTCTCAAGCTGAGGAGGCTAAGCCTTAGTTAAAAGACTAGGTTTTAAATAGTTACATGAAGTTGAGTGATCAAGCAGCCTATCAAATCCAATTTTGTGATAACAATAACCATGTTGGATCCTTGCGGCACCTAATCTGTACATTGTGCATTGTTACTTGAAACATTGTGATGCTCTTATACTTTTCATAAATTGCTGCTAAAAAGTGTGGCCGGGAGTGAATGGCAGTTGCGAGCCTACTTTGAAATAGGACCCAGAAGACCTTATTATCTTTAATTCGCTTTTCATCCTCTAAATCCCACAGGTTTGCAGACCATGTCTCTTCGCACATATTCGGCTCTAGCTCGGGGAGGACTGAATCTTCTGGGGCTTCCCATGTGACCAACGTGATGAGGAGCAACAACCAGGACTAACACAAGGCCCTTCTATGATCCTGGGTTTCGCGCATGTTCTCCAGAAATTTAGTGCACAAGAGTTGGGACCAATTGAAGCAAACCCCCTTTTTGCAGCAGCTAGCCAACTAAATTACATATCCGGGGACTGTGGAAACCTAGAAGTTGCACATCATCTTGCATGCTAACAACAAGGTGCCCATGCGTGCATCGGGGTCACTAATAGTGCTAATCATGGACCCCCTAGTGTTCCATTCAACGTGATAATCCTCATGCACCTTATCAATGATATGTTGTTCATAGTTCTTCCTGATACATTCCATGGGATTCAACCCTTTCATGGGTAGACCATTGATACGGTGAATGAGCATTGCATCTATGGGAATGCAGTCTTGAATCCATAAGCAGTTGTCATGGACTAAAGAGAGAAACTATCACACAATCCTGTCAGTGATATTGTAGTGGCTAAAATGAGGCATCCAAAACAAGTTTAATAACCTGGACCCAGGAAATCCACTTGCCCACGACATAGAGACTACCTTTAGTACATCATCCTCCAATACCCTCTCTAGATACAATTCTGGTGCCAGTTTGGGGAAGGTCTCCAGGTTTTCTAGGTCATGATCTTCGAACTTGACCATGTGGAGCTTGTAAAAGGAGTCTCCAATGATGGGTACCTAGCCTGAAATCTGAGGCATCTGCAGATAAGCGCAGATACCATCGAGATTCTTGGGTGTGCGCACCAAGGGCCTGTGAGGCCGCACATATAGTGGCAGCCAGCTTATTAGTTCAATGATCTGGGCCTCTTCCTGAGCATACAGAGGTCTCTTTAATGGGTTGGGTGAATGCGCCTGGGGCACCATTCTCAGGACTTTCACGTTCCAAGGCGAAGTACACGGCTTCACTCGAGCCCACTTCGTAGGTTTCCTTGACCCTTTCTCCTGGCCTTTTCCCTTACCCTTCTGCTTTCCCTTGCTTAGTGTGGAAATAACGTCCTCAAATTCAGTGGTGAGTTCTAGTGCTTCCTCAAATTCTTTCTCCGTTGAGGCCACAGTTTGGGAAGATTCAGTGAGATTAGTTGCAGTCATTCTTGCTGAAAAATAAACTCGAGGTTGCTACTACCTTGAGTCACTCAATATTTTACTCCAAGGGATTAGGGAGGATGTAATGGAGACCCTTAATATGTTGTTTGGTGGAGATATCTACCAGCTGACCTATGAATACATTAAGACAATATTCAAAATTAATTCTAGGGATGTGAGGAAGAGAGGAAGGTCTAGTCAAGGTCCGTTCAACTCTTCTCCCTCAACCTCAACCATAAATCATGAGATAGGGAGTATACTAGAAGAATTTAAGAGTGAGATGTTGCAGAATTGTTTCCTTACATATGGATACTATGAAAATTAAGAGGAAGCAAGAGGAAGCATAAAAGGCACAAGCTATCATTTTCCCAATATGGACCAAGAGGCACCCAAGAAATGAGTTTCCATTGAATACTATAGAGGTATTCTCATTTTGCGATGAGAACCATGCCAAAAAAATTGTTCCTCCCTTCTAGGCCTGAAGGCTATATACCGGGGGGAAAAAATTAGTTTGGAGTAGCTTTACATTATCAATCAATGGAGACCCAAAGGTCTTCAAGCATTGCTAGGCGCACATTATACTTCTTTTAGTCCAAACTAGAATGCACCCTTCTAGTCTTGGTATCCTCCAGCTCACTCTTCTTGGTCCATGCATTCTCCTTGGTCCTATAGTTCTTATTATCCTCCTAATATTGTCAATATACCATTTCATCCATACCAACATCAACCTCTTCAATGAGGAATCCCTTCACAAAGATGGAGGCCCCAGGAAGCCCAAGCTCCTACCTTGTTTCCTCCTCCTCCACTTCAACCAAAAATAACCCATAGTAACCCACCTGAGCAGCATCACATGCCTACGCAACCCAACCTAAAATAGAACAAGAAGTAGACACACCAAGTATATAGTGGGGGATAATGCTATCCTACTTATGTTGTGGAGATATAAGAGATAAACTTCAGGTATGGGAAGGTACCTCAAAATGTTCACCCACCTTCTCCACCTAAATATATTGAATAAGAGAAGGAATATAACACCATTTAAATGAATATACCTCCCTATCCTAAAAGGTTGGTCAAACCCCAAAAACACACCACATAAGAGGCTAATTGTTTAGGAGAATTGAAGAAATTGTGTGTTAATATACCCCTTCTTTAGGCCATAAAATATGTCCCCATTTACCACAAGATTATCTAGGATGAGTGTTTCAATAGCCCAGGAAGAAGAAAAAGATATGCCCCCACTATTAATGTTGTTGTGCAGTTGTCTGATCTAATACTTTAGAGGGTTATCTCCACGAAAGTACTTAGTTCTTGGTAGCCCACTAGTGGATGTGCACATTAACAGCATTATAGTCCCCGACACATTTATTAACCTTATGGATGCAATGAATGTCATACCCAAGAAAACCGTGTTAAAGCTCCACCTCCGAGGAGGCTTGAGAAATACCGTGATAGTGTTGCAGCTTGTAGATAAATCCACGGTAGCCCATAAGGGAGTTATTGAGGATTTGATGGTATCAATTGACTCCTAGGAATATCCTACATATTTCCTTGTCCTTCAACCCAAAACCAATTATAATGGGTACCCTCTCATTCTAGGGAAACCTCGGTTAGCCATTGTTGATGCTTACATTAGTTATAGGGATAGAACCATTACTATAAAAAATGGGCATATCTCAAAGAACCTTGTATTATATCCCCCTACTCAACCTTCTATTGAGTATTATTTACCTTTGTGGGTATAAGAATAGGGAGAGGAGGAATTTTATCAATCATCCCTATACCTTGTTTGTACATTATACACTATTGTAGGAAGTGGGAAGCAAGAGGAGGATGACCTTATTGATCAATTCCTACATAATGAAACTCCTACTTGCATGCCAATTGATGATATAGTGGAAGAATCATTAGGAAAACCTATGAAAAATCCATGAGATGAAATATTATTTTCCAACTCTGGCCCATATCATGCTAATATTGTGGAAATTACCCATACAAAACTCTAAAAATTAACCCTTCCCTCTCCGCAGAGCAAGAAGAGGAACTATACATTGTGTTGAGGCAACATCTTTATGCTTTTGATTGGAACTATAGGGAAATGAAAGGGGTGAATACCTTATTTTGTACCCCTCATATTTACATTAAGGAGAAATGTAAAAATATGTGCCAACCCCATAAAAGAATGAACCTTTCCCTTAAGGATATTTTGAATCAAGAATTGGAAAAACTACTAGATGTAAGATTCATTTATCCCATTTCATATAGTTAGTGGGTGTCCCCCCTTTTCATATCACTTGAAAAAATGGGAAGTGGAGGATCCATGTTTACTACAGGGAACTCAAAAAAGCCACAAAGAAGGATCATTTCCCTTTTCCTTTCATTGATTAATTCCTAGATGGACTTGCAAGGAAGAAATTATTTTCATTCCTGGTTGTATTTATTGGATATAATCAAATCCATATCATCCCTGAGGATGAAAAAAATACCTCTTTTACATGCCCATGGGATACCTTTTCCTATAGAGTCCTCCCTTTCAGTTTTTGTAGTTCCTTTATACCTTCCAGAGGGAAGTTTTGAGTATATTTGTTGATCTTCTTCATGACACAATTGAAATATACATGGATGACTTCAACTCTAATGGAAATGATTTCTAGGAAGCTCTTTCCAATCTGTGAAATTTTTTAAAGAAATGCATTGAAATGAATCTTTCACTAAGTCTCAAAAAGTGTGAATTTTTTATGAATGCATGGATTGTCCTAGGTCACTTTCTATGTAAGGAATGGATCCAAGTTGACCTTAACAAGGTAGCCATTATCAAAAGGGTCCCTATCTTTCAAAATAAAATGGATGTCATAAGTTTATTTGGGTTAGTTTGGTATTAAAAAATATTCATTAAGTATTTTAGCAAGTCGGCTTCACCTGTGTTTGAATTGTTGACTTATGACTCAGATTTTTATTGGAAAGATAAATGTCAAGAGGCATTTGAAGAACTGAAAGAGAATTTGACCACTGCACCAATTATTAGAAGTCCCAATTGGAAATTTCCTTTCCACATCCCCACATATGCATCATACAAAGTTGTAGGAGAGGATATTGGACAAGTTGAAGAAAAAATTTCTTATGCCATATATTTTATCAGTAAGAACCTCTCCAAAGCTTAATTTAATTACATAATTACTGAAAAAACCGCTCTTACTTGTTCTGCACCCTTTGAGAAATTTTAGGAATTATATCACTAGGTACCAAGTCTTTGTTCATATTGATTATGTAGCCAATAAATACTTAGTGAATAAACAAGATTTCAATGTTAGGATCATTAGATGGTTGTTTTTCTTTCAAGAATTTGATCTAAAACATTGTTGACAAACTAGGGAAAGAAAATGTGGTTGCATATTTTTTTTCTAGACTGAAATTACATATATGAAATGAGGATATGATAGATGACCAGATTCCGAACGAGAGCCATTTTTTTATCTCACTACTATCTCCTTGGTTTGCTGATATAGGAAACTTCTCGGTTGGTAGGAGTTTCCCTGCTAACCTATCCTCCAAAGAGAAGAGAAATATTTTTAGAAAGAGTGCCCCTTTCACCTAGATAGGGGGGAATCTCTTCAAGTTAGGAGAAATTTAGACCTTGATGATATGTGTGAGGGAGGAAACGGTCTTTTAAATCCTCTCAGCATGCCATGATATAACCTATTGGAGCCATTTTTTCTACTAAGAGGAAAACCTTCAAAATCCTCCAAGATGGCTACTATTGGAAAACTAGATCTCAACCAAGATGCTAGAAGATACACTGCTAGATGTGATGAGTATTAAAGGATGGGAAAGTCTACACCAAAGGATGAGATTCCCCTACAACCCCAAGTGACTATTGAGCGATTTGAAAAATGGGGAATGGATTTCATTGGTTCAATTGATCCCCCATATGGACAAAAGAGATACACCATTATGTGCACTAATAACTTGACAAAGTGGAATGGAACAAATGCAGTAAAGGAAAAAACGAAGTAGAAGGAAGCTAAATTTCTAAGGGAAAATATCTTATATAAATTTGGGCTCCCAAGGGAGATGGTCACTAATCAAGGAGCTTAGTTTAATTCAAATAGGATTGAGGCATTATGGAACAACATCATATCAAACACAAAAATCCAATGCCTATCACCCTTAGGAAAATGGGAAGGTGGATATCAAGAATAGATATTTGGTGAACATATTCACTAAATTTGTTAGTAGAATCAAAAAAGGCTTGGGTAGCCAAACTTGTAGAAGAAATTTGGGCCTATAATACCACTTGAAAAACCACCATTAGCTTCACCCCCTTTGACTTTTTTATGGCAAGAATCCACTATTTTCCATTGAGTTTGATTATCATACCTTAACAATGACATCACGGTTTGATTTCGACATCACTAAAACTCAATTAGAAAGGTTTCTACAAGTACATGGTTTTTATTAGTCCAAATTATAGATTCTCATGCACACTAAGGTTATCCAGCTATAGAGGAAGATTTGGCATGATAGAAACATCGGGGAGAGGACCTTCCAAGATGGTGATTAGGCCATGCCTTATGATTCTTGATTAAAGGATTTCAAAGTAAAATTGATGATAAGAATATTTTTAGGTCCTTATTTGGTATAAAAGTGTCATGAGGATGGCTCTGTCCAAATAAGAACAATTGAGGAAGAAGGAATTCCACTGTTGGTTAATGGTTATCGGTTAAATTTGTACAAGATTCCTCTGTCAAAGGAAATGTTTACCAACACAATAAGTGAGGATTTGAACATAATTTTGGGTCTCACAACTCTCAGTTCATCCAACCTCCGATAAACAGAGGATGAAAAATAAAAAAGAGAAAGAGGAAATATAAAAAAATGGAATGAAAATAAGAGAGCCTAGATGAAAACCTTCATGAGGCACCTAAGGCCAACTGTACGGATGAAAACATATATGATGAAGCTCAAGAGTAAAAATAATAAATGAAAATATTTGCAGCTAAAAGCCTCCATTGAGGCACCTGGGGCAAGCATGTAGGCTCAAAACCTCATTTGAGGTAGTCTACATGTCTCAAGAAAAAATAAGTAAAATTGAAAAAAACGAAAAAAGAACAAAAAAATAAAAAGAAAAATAATAAAGGGAAAGTGAGGGAACGCTTACATCATTATTGCTAATAGATTTTTGCGGGGTTACAACCATGGCCAAAGAAGGACAACAATCAACATAATCAGACTCCAAACTCCACATTTTCCCCATGAAGCTAGTCATATGCATGTCCTTCATCATTCCATCAACCTACCAAACTTCCTCCATCACAAGGAAACATATCCCACTCAATTCTACCTTATTCCTAAAGTGCTACAAGATTGTCCATATTTGCTATAGGATTAACATAAACATGGGGAAAGGGTTCAAATCTTATGTTTTCTATAGGGGAATGAAATAATATGTCCACCACACCACCATCACCCATCCTCCACACCATTTAGCGACTTATCCACTTGAATAACTACCTTTTTCCATAAAGAAAACACCCATTTTCATCACTCCTTTCATTATTTTTACCACAACCAAATATTTTAATCCTTCTCCATGAGTTTGAAATGGATTACAAAAGTTTTTGATGCATTGCATGGTGCTTATTGTGATCATAGGAGGGTCTTTCTGATTGCTACATGAAGGAAACTAATACCATAGCAATTTGATCAAACCCAATGAGAAGCACTTGGAAGCACCAGAGTGAGGAATTGACCATCATGAAGCATTGAATGATCATATCCTCAATCTTGAGCATCAAAAAAATGTATTCAAGGCTTCTAGATGGTCATTGTCCATCTCTAGTAGTAGTAGCTCGATCCACCATTAGCAGAACCTACAATGGAAATGCTCCATCAAGTAAACATCAAAACATATGTGCAGAAAAAATGAGAGTAGAACCTTCCAAAGCAGAGCTAAAGAATGAAGCAACCTATATGGAAAAGGTGACCTCACCTAGTCAACAAATGAACTACCATTCCTGAAGCAACATGTAAACATCAGGATAGTAACGAACCCTCAGGTAAACACATGCAAGAAGCTCCTCACCTCTTCCTTTATTTGCGTGATAGTTTGAAAATGTCTAAAATATATGAGGAGCAAGGTTTTTGTAGGCTAAAGGTGGCCAACAGTCTCAGCCACCCTCAAAAATTTAATTGGGGTTAACTACCTCTCCCAAGAAACGTGGGGGAAAACGATAAAAATATGGAAGTGAAAAATTCAAGCGGTGTTCCAACGATCCTTTGAGAAAGTACAAAGTTGGTAGGTCAGGGCCAACTCAGACAATGCACTATTCTCACCACCAAACCGAAAATAGAATAAAAGGACGAGCCTCGACTTTAGTTGTACCAAGACATCATTCCCAAAATTGATAAGAGATGCCACTAAGTTGTAATAATTGATCTATATACCACCAGGGGTCCCTGGGTTGTTATAGAGGTGCTACATGGTTGAATATATGTTACTACATGATCATAATTCAATGCTACAAGATTGCACACAACTGCTACGAAATTGCAACTAGCTCATACATAATTGCGAATAGCTGCTACACGATTAGCTCAATGGGTGAAAAGGGCTCAAATTGGCACGAAATCTCATTTATCACCCAAATATCCATGAAAAATTCTACAAGTTAGGGGTAACTCATACATTTCCCTCACCTTCCATGAATTAAAATAAAAAAAATTGGTTCAATTTTCTTCATCCTATAGCAAACCATTGAGATTGGGATTTTTCAAACCTTTTTTGTGTGAAAAGCATGATGGAAGAGGAATGAATTTTTTTTTAATGTGGAATATGATTTGCATGAATTTAGAAGAGGAACAAAATTTCTCACATCCTTATTTTGAAACCTTAGATTTCCCAGAAGTTGGTAATTGACTGAAAAACCTTTGGAAGAAATATAGAAGAGACATAGTAAGGAACATGGTAGAAGGCTTCAATAGAAGGGAACCCAAAGACTAAAAAATAATCCACCAGTAGCCTCTTGTCAAATACATCTTCATAAGTCACTAATGGATATGTTTCTCTAATAAAATCAAGGTATATGATGATGAAATAACCCATGAATTTTCCATTTCCCTTCACTCTTAGGAGGAAGATAGTGCCAACACTATTGTAAGAGGACTTGTCCTCCATCTCAATGGAAAAATAATTAGCAAGGTAACCACATTGGTCTTAGGTGTTAGGTAGGGCAAGGAGAATAGGAAAAAATCCATCAGAACTAAAAACAACCTCTTCCTCCCTGAAGAAAATCCAATTGAGGATAAAAATGGAGTTATAAGGGATAACTTGCCTTACGCATGTGATAAAGTAGTCTACAACATACTAAAATGAATATCATGTGAGGGATGGTTAAGTATTGTGTATGCATATCAATTTAGGTTTCTTTATGAGTTGAGGTTCCAAACATAATTTCCTATTCCAAGCGAGCTCTTTGTTCCTCACTTTCTTCTTTAGTCTATGATAGAAATGAGCCAAAAGGTGAGGTAAGGGAAACACTAATACACTTCTCCTCATGGGATCATAAGGCTAATTTCCATGGATTCCTTCATACACCTCAATAACCCTATGTACCTTATGTAAATGGAAAAGGAAGCCTTGATTGAGAGTCAAGCCCAACCTATGATAGAACATGAAGAGATGATAAAGCAAAGTGATGCTAAAGAAGAGGCTTAAGAAGAGGAGGGAAGAAAGGAAGAATAATTTGTAGGGGAGGAAGAACAAATTTTATTTTTTCTTTATAGTATGATGACATTGAAGATAAGGTCTCATTAGTTGAAGTCTACATGCACAACATGATCGTCACAAATATGAACTTTTGGGACCACAATTCAAGGTTGGGAGATGCACAGCTAATGGCCCTAGCCTCTTTTCTTGTCCATGAGGAAGAAAGGGTTGAGGAAATGAGGAATTTTATAGATATGGAAGAAAATTAGACTCTCTAGATTAAATAATAGTTAAAAAGTCCCAAAGGTACAATAATAAATCATAGAATCATCTCTATAGACCCTCAATTGGCCCCTCGCTACTTAGAAAAACAAGAGCAAGCCATCCTCCATTTTGAAGACATTTATAGGTTGTCAGGGATAGAGAGTTTGGAGGCCTCCCAAAGGATATGGAATGATCTTCCAAACAATATAAAAATTAGGGAATACCACTCCCCTTAGAGGTTGAGGAATACCCTAGAGAGAACCCCACTCTATAATAGGATTGTTCACGAATTCAAGATAAAACTGGATATGGCTTAAAATAATTCCTCCTTCGTTATTAGGATTGCAAGAAATAAGATATCAAGTAGAGAAAATAAGGGAGTGGGAAACAATAGAGGAAAATTCAGGTTTATATCAACAAAAGGGCACAACATCTAAAGTTCCTTGGGATGTCAGAGAGGCCACCAAGGCTATACACGAGGTACAAGTCAATGAGTAAATTTCTTAAAGGCTAAGAAACATCTTCAGTAGGGGCATGATCATGGGCCTAATTAATAGGTAAAAAACAAGGCCCATATAGAGTTCTCTCAACCTATATTTACCTCTTTCCTCACATTTAATGGATTTTTTTTACTATTATGTGGTTATTAGGAAGACTAGAGGATGATTATCATTTCCTCCGGCCTATTTTGGTTAATGTGCATGTATAGAGTGCATTAATATGAATTTACTATGTAGGTATACATTGGAAGGAAACTAGAAAAGATGTAGCAGGTTGGTATCCTACATTTACTCACCCAAATATTGATCTTCTCCCTACAAGTACTCACTTCCAGTTCGAAGATCCACAGGCAACTGATCAACTCATAGAATACATGGAGAAAGATCCATATTCTTAGAGATTTTGGAGGGAAGAAACCATATTTCCAAGGAATATGCCCCTCATTTAATATTGTATAAACAAGAAAGCCTAAGGGCTAAATAAGATTTGTATTGTTACTGGAGGAAAGAGACTATTAGGAGCTAAGAGCTCGTTGTTTACATTTATGATGTACTCGAGTATTGTTTTGCATTAATGAATAGCCTATTTTTTATCTATAGTTGATTTTGTTTAGAGTGTTGAGTCCCCTTGGGTTAGGGCCCAAACTAGATACTCTAGTCTCTCTTGTTTTTATATTTCTTTCATGCATTTCCTTTATTACAAATATTTTCCTTATTTGTCTAGCAAACTTGTATGTGAAAATTACTTGTGTAGGTCTTCCAATTAGTTCTCTTGTGGAATGCTTGGTTGTGGATGTGGAACTAATAGGAAAAAAATACATAGTTTCTTTTCCTTGTAGTATTTAGGTTTTTTGAGTTTCCTCTTTCAAAAATGATTTGTTCCCTATACATCTAGTGATTGAGTAACAAATTTCTTTGAGCCTAGATAGTACAATATTTCATGAATGTAGTTCATATGCATGCTAGATGTTAGATTGTATATTGATGGAATAGATATATTGAAAATAAAATTCAAGTCATCCTTTCTTATTTAGTTTCATAAAATTCAACTCATCCTTTCACATTTAGTTCCATTTTTCTCCATTTAGTTATGATTTCA
Organism: Pinus albicaulis; assembly: GCA_034641835.2. Classification (NCBI taxonomy): domain Eukaryota; kingdom Viridiplantae; phylum Streptophyta; class Pinopsida; order Pinales; family Pinaceae; genus Pinus; species Pinus albicaulis. Next base: position 1,341,195,155 of record CM076584.1, on the reverse strand, counting down.
ACATTCCTTTCAATTTTCAAAATAATTATTTTTCTTTTGTGTAGGTATTAGTATTTTTTTCTACAGGGTTGAAATTTTCATTCCTCACTCCTCCCATCATCACCCTCTTTATCCTCGCCTCACAACTATCTCAAAACGTTCTCCACTAAAAACACAATTATGGGTTGTTGAAGGCCATTGTGTGCATTGTTTTTCGTTCAATATGGACCCATTAAGGGCACTAGGCTTGATAAATGGGCCAAACTAACTTCATATTACCTCCACAACTTTCCATGCCATCACACCGCCTTCACTACCCTTAGAATGCTCATGGATCCAATCCCGTAAAAAAATAGGGAAATATTGTAGCGTCCTCTAGAAAAATGTAAACTCATCCAAATTTTCCCTTGAAGCTTGATTTTCCCCCCTAGCCTTGACTGATGTCCCTTAGGCTCAATTACCATGGTTGATGGAGACTAAAGACCACCTAATCCTTGTCTTTCATCCACTGCAAAACATTTTTGCAATTAGGGTTAGTGGACATATTTGTGAATTTAGCAATACAGTGATTATTTATTGATTATCTCATGAGATTTCTAATAAATATTGTCACTAATTCTAATCTCTTTGCAACATAGTGATTAAATTTTTATTGCATGTTTCTTTATATGCAAACTAGATTAGATTTCTTGATTTGATTTATGCTCCTTAATCTAGGGTTTCAATTTCAAGCATTGTTATTTCATTGCATAGATTAGGTTTCCTTTATATTTACATTTTGAATGTAGGTTAATGTTTACATTATTGCAAGTAGTGTAACCTTTACATTCCTACAAATAGGGTTATCATTTTCTTTTCATTAAGAAACATTTCCATTCCTTTGCAAATAGAGTAATATTTCCACTTCTCTTATTAGAATAGAAATTTCATTTCATGCAATTTATTTTCTTGCCAATATCGAATCAATTGATAAAGTGGTGTTTGTATGCCTTGGTCTGGTCTATTTATCATAAGTCACATGAGTATATATTAACCTAATGTGCATATAGAAATGTCACCTCTAAATTTTTTACAAACCTTGAGTTGATAATTAAAGATCGTAGTCTTGTTAGTTGTAACACTCTTGTTGCAACACTGAGGCTCATCAAGTTCTTTCACGAAACAGAAAATAAAGTGAGTCTTTAAAAGAAAAGTAATAGTACTATCATAGAAAATACACACGCATGAAAATGAAAGAATCGTTGGCAATATTGCGAAATAGTTCACCAAGAAACTGTGATCAAGAAATCATAAGACACACATTTCAAAGAAGCATACTAAAGGCAATAAAATAGTTCATTTTAATTAGTATCAATTAACATAAGCATACACCATAAACAATGGAATAATAGTCTCACAATCATTTACAACATATGTGTGAAAATTTTCTTGCTCCAAGGGAATCGAATTATGAAGTGAAAGTTCTAAGATACTGTTATAGCATCATTTCTCACCTCTATGTACTTGATGCTCTATGTTATGGCCTTGGGCAACCCTTTCCCTTCAGAATTGGTATTTTACCTAAAAAACATTATTTTGAATTCCATACGCTACTTTTCCCTCTCAAAAGCACGTGCACCTACGGGTCCAGTTATACCCAACCCACATATATAATTTAAAATAAAATTCCCTATTTTCTGGGAAGGGTTTATGGGTTACACTGGAATCCTAGCTACAAGAGCCCCTGTCCAAACTATTTCCCAATTAAAAATACTATTTTATGAAGTATAAATACACCTCTATGAATAAACTGATGTTAATGGTCATATGAAGAGCATCCCTCTATCTGTACTTCTTAATTTCAAAGGTATGAGATCAGAAGACCCAGAACCCTTTCTTTTTGAATTTGAAATCATTTGTAGATCTTATGGCTAGTCATTTCACATTCAAAAATTGAATTTTCTTCCGGAAACATTGACGGATAGAGCTCTTAGATGGTTCATGACTTTAGGAACAAATTCTATAAGGACATGGGATGATATGAAAAGAGAATTTTTGGGAAAATATAAATATTTTTTTCAAAAGAGTCCATACAAGAAAAATAGATTTGAAGAAAGAGGAATAACTCAAAACAAGTTATTCCTCTCTCATCAAATATAAATATTATTGCATACACTATGAAATTTTAAATGAAGTCTTTAAGATGAACCAAAAAGAGGATGAAATCCTAGAAGATTTAGTGGGGAGATTTACTTCTAATATCAAAATATTTAAATTGCATAATTTAGGATCAGACACATTAAAAACTCTCCTACTAAATGCTATAAAGGATGAATGGACTGACCTTCTTAATGTGGTGGGAAAAGGAGATGTCTATAAATTGTCATTTAAAGAGATTTGTGAACTGTGCAAGAACATATCCAGAGGAAAAGCAAAGTCTGTAAGATCCCCTCAAGATCCATTTATGGAAAGAGTAAGTAAGTCGACATCAGGATTGGTAAGTCAAAATGAACTTAACAATTTTCTAAACATTCTTGGTAATTTAAATGAACAAATTGACATAATAAGAATGCAAAACAAACAAAAAGTTGAGAATTCTAATTCATTTATATTTTTCCCTAAATGTAGAAAGAAACATGCTTTTCATGGATGTCCACTTGATAACATTAAAATTTGTGACATCTGTGTAGGATCACATACTACTATATATTGTCCATCATTACCAGGATTAAACGCAGTCTACCAGGATGAAAATCAAACAATGGAACAATCTTGTTATGTAGCTCCAAGAAGACCATGGTAGCCTCATCAACCTTGTATGATGCAAGATCTCAATTCTGAATTTCAGGGTCATGCACAACAATCTCAAAGTAATTCGAAAACATCCTTGCCTTGGCAACCTTCGACATCTCAATCCCAACCTCAAAACCAACTTTGGAAACCTTGGCCATCTCAATCCCAACCTCAAAACCAATCTTGGCAACAAAGTTTGCAAAGGGCCTACAAAGGAAATCCACCATATCCCCAATATTTTCCTCACTATCCTCAATACCATCATCAATGTTATCCATATCATTCACCTCCACCAGAATATCAATCTCACCATCAATCGACCTCAATTCAACCTTTCGTATTACCAACCACGCAAGTACCCCAAAGATCCATTCCCACTCCACTATTTGCACAACCATTTCGAATCCCCAACAATAAAACACATCAATCCACTTACAATTTTGAGGTATTGAAAAATGATTCACCAGCTGCCACTCAAGAACAAGAAGAATAAGAAGAAGAAGAAGATAAGGTCCAAGAATTATGGATGCCTGTTGATAAAGAGCAGTTGTTGGAACGTGAGATTGAAAAGTTTCTTGCATGCCTATCATGATATTCTATGAATGAAGATCACATCTCTGAAGACTTGTAGGACATCATAGTAGGAAGCCAAGGAATACAAGATTACATTGAATCTTGGTTCAGGACAGTCATCAGATCCCAATGTTCAATTATTTAGTATCTTCTGACATCATCTCAATCAAGAGAGTTGGTCTCTCATATACATGTGCATATCAAAGAGTATATTTCAAACTTGTATATGAGGTTATTTATCATCTTGTTATGGACATGGTTCCATTGGAAGTATTCATATAATTGAACAAGATTTATTTTTCAAGTAGAGTAGGAGATACAGAAAATAAAAATAAAAATTAAAGAGAAAAATAAGTCCTATTGTGAAAACCAATTTGATGGCGCAATTGGACATGAGCTTTGCTTGAAAACTAGGCAACTAGCGAGCAAAGTTGACAATAATTTTTCCAATTTCATGATGGTTTCAATCTCTTATTATGGTTCTTCAAATCATTTTTGGTTCTATGATCAAGTTGGATGATCTGGAATTCCTTAAGGTAAACCTTCAAACAGATATTGTCCCATCGACCTCAACACCTTATCTGGATCAATATTAGAGATTATTTGGAGTGCCTTGGAACTTGCATACATCAATGGCAATGCTCCTCATTGACAAAAATGGGAATACAACAATGTCTCTTTATTATTAGATCTTGCAGGTGACTCGACTTCAACACATTCATTCATCCTTGTCAAGATGCACTCAGGTACCTTAACACTCGTTTACATTATCGGTGAGTTGTATCGCATTGGTTAACGATTTTCATCATTGATCATTAATCCAATGATTTCTTCACATGCTCAAATTCAACTCATTCATTCACATGGTAATAATTGTACCATGAATTTTGGTTTTGATGAAGAATAATGGTTTTATGGAATCAACAACTACTTGCAGCAATATATTTTATTGCTTTCTTGTAGCAAGATGTTCATCTTTTTTTTCATTCAACAGCAGCATGATGGCACCATTACAATACTTTTTCATTCATTTTCATATTCAAGAAAAAACAATCAATTTGGGCCTATTTCAGTCAATATGCAATATGTTTCATGGTTTATACTTCAACAAGGAATACACAATTCAAATTAGCAATTCAAAATCAGAGAAATAATGTTCTGCAAAAACTGACATTTTTTTGCAACAGCTACGAAAAGTTGCAGTTTCTGCAGCTATTGTTGTAGCAGTCTGTTCTTGTTGTATTTTTTTCCAGAGGCAGTTTTGGCACAAATATTGCAAGAGATTGGCGCAGAAATAAAAAATTCTGAGCTTTTGGGTTTTCTCAGAATATGATAAATTGAGTAATAGGCAGGTGTAATTCAAAAAAAGTGCAATTTTCCAGGACTTTTTAGCGGGTTTTAAAGGTGGATTTTCAATTTTCACCATTTTGGATAGATTGTGGCAGATTTTTTTATTTTTGCACAGCAACGCCTTTTATTCATCAAAATGGGATTCTGAAGGCATGTGGTAGTAGAAAAGGTAAAAATACATAGTTTCCCTTTTGAATCATTTAAATTGCCTTAAAATGAGTTAGTGGCATATATTTTTGTTGCAGCGTAAAGGGTGAAACAAGGCAAAAATTGGTTTGATCACAAATTGCAAACCATTCATCCATTGGGCCTGAATTTTTTATGGTAAATGCATTGATATAGGGTAAATGAACACATAAAATTTCAGAAAATGTCAGTGTTTATTTTACAATAAATTGGCCACTTTCACCTACAGCCATTTTGTCATTTTTCTCGAGATCCTTGCACCCATTGGCTTAGATGTTTTTTGGGAATATGCATAATATTAATAGTAACAACCTCAGGAAATTTTGGGAGAATCTAATTTACCATTTGAGATAATTTGGAAAAACAATTCTGCTACATGAAAAGATACATTTTGTGGAGCAAGGTCAAAGTGGAGGTCAACACATCATGGAGCAGAGTACCTAAGCCAAATCAAAACCAATTCAACCATCAGATTGTGTTCTCTTCTCAAATTCAAAAAGGCAAAATTGAGGTAAAGCTAGCCTTAAACTTTTTAATTTGTTAAAAATTCTAGAAATTTTGATTAAAAGTTATTGTAAACATGTAGTTCCAATTTTTCTCCCATTATGTTTTGTCATACATTTTAACAACCAATCCCACAACTTATGACTAATTATTTATCAAAAAATTCCTAACACCCATGCAATCATCTCATTGTTTTCCATGGTCATAATGATGTTCTTTTATGCTTTCACCACTCTCTTGTTAGTCCATGCTTTCCTTAATGGTCCATCAACATGATGTTTTTGAGAAAAAGAATTATTTTACAATAGAAAAACTTGACTTCATGGTACATGTTTGTAGCACATGATAAAAAGGTACATTGAACACTTAAATTATGTGTCATATTTCCCATCTTCAAATTTTTAATGGAAGCCAAGAAATGATGAGTACAAAGCCACAAGAAGAAGATTGCAACAAGGCTTTGTTCACACACTCTTGAAATCACTTGGAAGCATATTTTAGGCTTGGATGAGTTTTATAACCCTCAACAACAACTCTTATTTTGTGTTATGTGAAACTCATCTTGTCAAAAGCTCCACATTGGGAAGTCTTCTTCATTCATTAGTTTGTGAATTCTTGAAGAAACTATTTGATAACATTGTTGAAATATGATTGGTTGCTATCCATGGAAGATAAGAAGACAATAATTATGCATTGCAATCTATAATCATTTCCAGCCATATTAATGGGATGAACTTCACAAGGATGGAAAACACATTCTATATATGCAATAAAATTCTTGATGCGTTCTTCGCAATATGGTATTCTACCAAGGCTTGAACGATTTGACCACAATTAAAATAGTGACAAGTGTTAGGTCCCTGTAATTTGGCAGATTGGAAATGACCAAATAGACAAGGGTAACATCAAACCAATCTTTGGATTCCTAGGACCTAGCCTTCGTGGACTCAGAGAGGGCTCTCTCTATATTTGTATAAAATATCAGACTTGTTTGTTCTTAGGATGCTGATTTTAGGCTAGATAAATTGATAGGGTTTGTTTGTTTTTTTTCTGTTTTGTTGGGTAGGTCATCAAGAAAAACAGATAGAGTGAGAGAGGTTCAAACCATTGGGCTATGGGATCAGTGAAAGACTTGAATAGGACAACAATGAATAAAGGGTGTTTCATAGGGAAAGTTAGCAAAGCCAGATGGATCTAAATAGCTTTAGTGAGGGTGAAATGAACATTAAGTTGTGAATGTAGTAGGTTTAAAGGGTAGTTAAGAATCCTTTAACATAAAATATAACAAGAAGAGTCTATAAGAGTACTATGCATCAAGAAAGAATCAAAGGGCAGGGTGCACCATAAACTTCTTTGACCTAGCTCTATGAAGTAAACTTTAAAACAACTATCTAGCAAACCCTAGAGAGAAGGGAACTCCTAACTTCTCCAGCTATCTACCTTTAGAGAAAGAAAACATTCAAGATAGCACATAAGTAATGATTAAAGAGCGGGGAACTCCTAAATTCCTTAATTAAACTTTAAAGACCTTCAAAGTAACCATTTCAAGATAGACTAAAGGACAGGGCATACCATAAACTTCTTTAGCCTAAACCCTAATAAGAAAAATTCAAAGAAAAGTCGTGAAAACAATGATTCAAGCTACACCAAAGGACAGGGCATGCCATTAACATATTTGGCTTGACTCTATTTAGTCATTTTGAAGACAAACAAGCTAAGTATAATTAAATAGCAATGAAGAATTCTTCAATCAGACCTAGTAGAGGAAAACATTTGAGCAATAGAAGCAGATAGACTGAAGGTGCCTCTAACAATACGTCTTAGCCTAAAATTTCTATTCTAATTCAAGAGAAAGTATGGAACAATATGATAACATAAGGAAAAAATAACTATATTAGAGAAACATCACCATTAACCAAGTTCATGAATCCTATGAAGGTTCTTGCTCCACTGATGCTTTGTCCAAAAACAATCACACAACTCCAAAACCAATTTCTTCACAATTCCAAGTCTATGTATTCATCTCAATAAAAAAACCAACATGTATAATGAGGCCTCAATGAAGTATTTAACTAGCAAGGATGACCATAAACCTAACTAAGGTTTTAGAAACCATTATTTACTCATAAATATCATTTTTGATCAAAGAGACCATGCAAGGCCCAAGGCACAAAAATATCTAACTTAATAAATGAAAAAATAAATGCTAACATAACTCCTCAACAAAATCTGGAGTGATATTATTTAAAAACCCTCAACTATATTTTTCATTATCTCCAAGTGTCTGTTGTTGACTTTCTGGCAATGGCGCAGTGCCAAGGCCAAGGGTGCAGCGCCAACACTAGGAAAATAGGTCATCTTGCAGCTGAGTTTTGGAGGCGTTCCCGGTGTCCAAATGAGCTCCATGATAGCTCATTGGAAATCTTGTCCACTCGTATTTCGAAAAATGCCTTTATGTTTTTTATTGGAATTCATTTACCTGCTCAAAAATGAAATCTCCCAAGACTTCTCAGGGCACAAAGACAACTCTGATAATAGGGAAGAAAGTTGATTTTTTACATGTTTTTGGCACTTTAGGAGTACTAGTTCTGCTCCAAATGATCTGAAATTTTGTGAGGGTGATGTCCTTGGCCTAAGAAACCCAAAAATTTTAAGCTTTACTCCAATGGAGGCCCCAAAAAAGAGTGCAGCGCCAATGGCGCTGTGCCTTTGGCCCTTCAAAACAGTCAAAAACCCAAAAACTTCAAAATTGTGCCAAAAAATGGATTTACCTTACTGATTAGGTTTGGGATGCTTGTAGCGGATGGATAAGCTAGGTTACCAAGCTTTTCTTTCTCTTTTGCCTCATTGGTTCCACCATATTCTTTATAGGCCTCTTTATCATGCTCATCATCTAAATCAATAAAGGTCAGAATTAGTCCCTATCTCAAGGAGGTCATCTTCATCATGCATGGCTGCTTTATACACATCTTCTTCTGCTATCCTTTGTTTGTCCTTATGTACCTTATTTTTTGGCGAAGAAGGTAGGGTCCCTCCCCTATGATCATGCCTCTTTGGTATTTGTAGACAACTCAAATGTGACCCTTCCCTTGTGATTATGCCTCCTCGGCATTTGGGACCTTCCACTACTGCCACTGTCCTCTCCTTCTAACATTTTGAAAACTCTGATTTGCCAACTCTAGGATTAATGTGCAATGAGGTGGAGGGAAGGTAAATGAAATGGTAGTTTTTACAAGTGAAGGGATGAAATGAATGGAAGGAATAGATTTGGTGATAAGCTCAGATGAATGACAACCTTTCAACTAATCCAATGACTCCTGTTTTGACTGATACTCTATCTGGGAAGGTGAAATAAGCGTATAGGCAGTGATTTCAAGCTTGAAGTTTTAAGGTTTCTCTTAGTGTCTGACCTCATTCAATTTAAAAATTCACCAAAAGGCATCAAAATAGGGTTTATATTAGGTATTTTCCACTTGATGTGCTTAGAAGATATTTGGCAAATATTTGAAGGTGATAAGAAGTGATTTGAGTGGTTATAGGGTTTGGAAAGCCCTTCTAGCGAAGAGCGCAGCGCTGAGGCCAAGGGCACAGCGCTGAGGTTGAGCATGCAGTGCCTAAGAGAAAGTCTATTGTGGGTGTCGGGAAATAGCGCGGCGCTCTTCCAGGCGCGCAGTGCCACTTTCCAGGTGCATAGTGCCTGTGTAATTTATATGGAAGAAAATTTCCAGGGGCGCAGGGCCACTTTCCATGCACGCAGCGCCAAAAAAACTTTTCTCTAGAAAACTCGAAATTTATTCTCTCCTTGAGACTTTTAACTCTTTGTAAGTAATAAATGGTTCTTATGAAGTGTGAACTAAGTTCTATAGGCATGTGGCATTTTTTTACAAGTCTTTTTTCCTTTTTCAGCGATATTCTTTGACATTTTGTTTGCAGGTGACTGAAATCATCTGAGGTGGCTCTTCCTTTTGCTTCTTGAGGCATGATGACTTCACCTTTGACAACCTTAGGATGTTCACATAGTAACAGTATCTTCAAAATCCTTAGTGGTATCTATCATGAAACTCAAATTAACCTTTTTACCTTCTCTTTCTTGTAGCTTGCTGGGGTTATGACATCTACCTTTCTTCTAATCCTTGAGGCATAATAAGTTGATTTTGAAAACTTCAGGGCTAGATTACACATGATGGCACCTTCAAAAAATTTTGTGGGTCCCATTACAATACTCAACTTATCCTTTTCACCTTGGCTGGAATATTGTTGGAGTTATGAAATTTGCCTTTCCTTTTGATCCTGGAAACTTTGACATGTTTATTTTGACACGGCAATAGCCTTAAAAACCCCATTTACTTCTATATTGGAGTTGAAACACATCTTTTGTTAGGCAGGTGACTGAACATATTGAATTTACCTTTCCTACTAATATTCTCTACACCTTTACTATTTGAGGCATGAAACACTCACCTTGGAAACTTTGGGAGGATTTCAAATGTGAACACCTTCACAAATCTCTTTTGCCTGCACCATGGATTTCAGCTCATCATTTCATAATTTAGGAAAGATAAACTTATTTTTACAAGTTTTGGATTTGATCACATAGTGAAATCTTCAGAATCTTTCCTCTCCTTTCATCATGAGGTTTAACATCATCATTTCACTTTCTCCGATCACTTTTCCAAAACCCTAGATTTTTGGAGTGTTTTAAGACAATCATTAGTGTTGTCTTCTAAGTTCTCTATAGCCCTTTCAAGTTCATCCATTTCTGTCCAGTTCACCTAACCTTTTTCCCTATCTCATCAATAATCTCTAATAGACTTTTCTTCATGTTTGGTTTTTTGTGTATGTCCTCGATGCTCATTTCTACATTTGATCACTGCTTCGCATACTGTTGGACCATCAAGCTCAAAAAACCCTAATTATTTACAAGAACTAGTGTTTCCTATCTTCCTTACTGCAAGATGTCTTCATTCAGGAGCATACCTCCTACCTCACCAACTTTCTGCTGATAGACCTTTTAACACTCCTGCAAAAGTGTCAAAGTTGACATTTACCTCTTGCAGACTTTGAATTTGATAAGGTAGTCTTCTTTGGAAACTTTTAGATATTTTCTTGAATATCCATGTATCAACATTCCAATACCTCTAAACCAAATTATAACAAAGAAAAACAGTGTCTGAAACACCAATGATTTACCTTGGAATATATGAAACCCTAATTGACCTAGTGGGAGGTTTCTTTGACCTGGTATTTGACTGGAAATTGGCTTGGAGTCTTCAAGTGGGAAAACATAGTATTTGTCAAAGTGTTGTATTGAAGATCCAAAATCCAACGTATTTGATTTATCTAAAGAGCCTACATAGATATTTTTGAGGCCATTAATGCTTGAGGAATCTGGGGAACATGGGAAACATTTATGCTTTAGTAAACCCTAGAAGTAAGGTGAAGTTATGGACAAGGGAAAAAAAAATAGGCCAATGAGGTTATAGGCAGAGAAGGAGACTGAAAATCATAGGGATAAGTTTAGGAAGAGTTTGTAGGAGTGGCAGGGTGACCATGAAATGGCAAGTTGATAAAAAAATGAAACATTTTCCATAAGGATAATGAAGGTAGTGATATTTATGAAACTCACAATTTCCAAGGAAGGTTGTTTTTAGAAATCTAGAACCAATCTTTAGTCATCTACCAGTAGTGAAAAATACTGATGACAAACAGTGGCTCCACTTGGGGAGGGCAGCTCTTTTTCAGGAGGTTTCAAGAACCTCAGAGTTCATATCTCTGAGTTTTGAATATCAATACCTTATTTTTACTTGGTGGATGCCTCTTCCTTCATTTCCTGATGTTCTCTTGAAGCTATGATCTCAAAAATATAAAAAGACATGATTTCTTCAATATCAGTTCTACCTACCCATCATAATTTTTCCTAACATTTTTTTCTTCTTCCTAGTGCACTTGGATTGGCAAACCCTTGACATCATTTTTCTTTTGAAAGAATTAAAACTATCTACTTCTGCCCTTATCACTTCCAAGAGTTCAGATTAGGCTGATGAACTATTTTATTCTCTACCTAGTCTACTTATCTATCAACATTAAGCTTTTTGACAGATTTTATTCTCTAAACTAGTAACATGAAATTTAAAACATGATCAAACAAAGTTTAAGAAATCTAATTTGTCATGGGCTGTGGCATTTTGAACAAGATGCACACAGATTTTATTTTTGTACAAGTGAAACTAGAAACCACGAGGGCTCATAATTTATAATTTGTTACCTATCCCTCTCTTTTTCCTTTGGTTCAGATTTGAGCATTGAAACCAAATATCTTTTCCTAATCTATTGAAAAGCCAAGTTTACATGGTTTGGAAAATCTTCTTTTTCTAATTTATTAGCAGAAATTTAAAACATGTTCAATCATGGTTAGTTTGTATGACTGAACAAGACGTTTCTTCCTCAAAAGTAGTGGCATTTGGACTTGCACATTTTCAGACATATTCTTTTTTGGTATGGGGCTTTACCATTTCTTTTATCTACCCTCTTTTTTTCTTTTTCTCTCTTTTTGTTCTAAACAAACTAAACTAAATGATGCTCATAGCACTGAGATTATGTGCACACCTATCTATCCTAATATAACTTGTATATGATATCTACATTACGTGAACTCTTTTTTCCAATACAACCAATCAAGTAAGTGACTAGATGATTTCTTTTTATTCAACATTTTAGGTATGCTAAAACACCACTCCCATTTTGTCTTCTTATGAACAGTAGTGCTCCAAATTTTCTTTAAACTATGCAACAAGCTGTTCCTGGCATATTTTACTCCCTCTTGAAATTATTGTAAGTAACCAGCAAAAGGATCTCTGAACAATACCTGGCTATGAGGATTTAAACCATGGGCTTCATCCAGGACTACTTCTTGTTCCATTTGGTTGTGCTTTGGATGTTTTTGAGAAAGACACTCCACCTCTTCTTCAGTTAAAAGAGGAGGAATTTCTGCTTTCTTTGGAAAGAAACCTAGTTTCCCTCTTTCTCTTGTGAAGGCTGGTGATAAAGCTGAAGGTCTTCTTAAGGGGGTAGCACAGCATCAGTGTCAACTTCTCTTTTGTTTGAGGCTCAAGAAGACATTTAGCCTCATGATCATTCACAAAAGGATGAAAATGGTTGTGGTTCTATCCAAAGAAAATAGAGAATGCCCCCTCCTTTAACTGAAGATGAAATCAATCAAGATCTGAGCATACAACCAGCCTTTGCAGTAAAATTCTTGAGGTGTTCTTTGCAATATGGTATTATACCAAGGCTTGAAAAATTTGAGCACAATTAAAATAGTGACAAGTACTTGGATATGCCATTATGTGGGAAACGTTTCTTTTCACATAAGTTACATATAATAAATAATGAAGGATTGGAGAAAAGTGCATCTTATTGAGATAAAGGGTCAATATTTGTCACTTGTAGCTTTGGACAAGGATTTAGTTGAAATGAAAAAATACAGGAACACAAGGAACGGGTTGGATTATGAAAATTTGCAATGCTTTGTTTGCATGAGGACATGCAAAATCTCTGGTGTGGGGGATTGTTGAGCCTCCAATTTTGTCATAATTTTGTTGATGAAAACATCCATTTTCGCAACATTCCATTCATCCATTGTCATCATTTTAAACCATACTCTTCATAAACGCACCAAATTCCCGCATACATGTTTACATGGTTTATTATTATTATTTATATTATTTTTAATGAATTAAAGAGAATTATGCATGGTTTCACTGATGATACTTTGAAAATTCAAGTTTCTACAGTTTCCGCAGTTGTCTCCCTGGTTAAGGTAGTAGCACCACTCTAGAATGAAATTGAACACGTGGAAACTATTTCTAGAAGCACCGATATGTATTGTTGTTGGTCAAATTCCACCCAAATCACACATGTGGACCTCAAGGCAAAGATCAAGGGAACATCACGGTAGTTTTTACCCGTCAACTTCAAACGTGTTTTCTGAGCAAAATAAAGTGAATTACACAAAAAAAAAAACATGGTTTTTATTTAGAACAGGCCCAATTAAGTTCTTTGAGAGTTGTTTTCCCGAATTCATTACCATTTGGGAGATATTTTAGGTTCTTTAGAGCCCTATTTTGTAGTTGCATGAAACAATATTGCGCCCATGTGTCAATAAACACCCAGTGAAGCAAATAGAGGTTGGAATGGACTATGCTTCATCAAATTAGTGGCAAATAGGTGTCCATCAGTTATGATCTAAGCCATATTAATCTCCATGAAGTCACATTGAAACTCCTATATAAACACTCCAATGAGACAAAGAGGAGATGTTAAATTTTCTGAAGCATATTGTGAAGTTTTCAAGCTCTGTTTTTTATTCTTTTTTTTAATGAAGAAGTACCATGAAGGCTTGATGCACTAATAACTGTTGGAGTAAATATTTGACCGCCTATTTGTGGAGGGCCCCTGAAAACAGTGAAGGTTCTGCTTTTTATGATTTTAATGTAGTTGTTTTCATGTTTTCATTTTATCATTTGCCGTAGTTGTTTTCAGAATTTCAATTTTTCATTTGTTGTTGCAATTTGTCATTTCCCGTAGTTGTTTTCAAAATTCCAATTTGTCATTTGTTGTAGTTGTTTTCAGAATTCCAATTTGTCATTTGTTGTAGTTACTTGCGGAATTTCATTTTGTTATTTGATGTATATGTTTTCATAAGTCTTATTTCATCATTTTATGTAGATTCATCAATCTTTCCTTTCAAATTTTCAAATTGCAGAGTATTCATAGTTTTACTTCTAGAGCAACAATGATTTATTTTAGAGTAGTTTTACAAGTTCATGAGTGGTTTATTTCAAGCGCATGATTGATTTATTTTCAAAACATTAGTGTTTGAGCGATTTCCTTTCAGCAAATGAGTGCATTCTTTTCAGTGCATGAGTAATTTATTTTCAAGAGCTGCAGTGAATTCTTTACAAGTTTCATTACCATAACATTTCATTTCAAAAAAATTGAAATGTATGAGTTCATTTTTCTAGAATTTGATTTTATCTTCATGCACAAGATAGTTAAAGCATAATAATTTTTAGAGACTAACAAATAAATTAGTTAATATTTATTCATAAGATAGAGAAAATTTGTTTCAATTTTTACAACGTAGAAAGGATGTTGACTTTCAGGTATTAGTTGTAATTTATATTTATCAATTGGATTAGGAACATAAGAATAAAAAAATCCTTAAAAGTGATCTCTACAAATAAAACCATCACACTAATAAACTAAATGAATAAAAGAGGCTTCTAGCATATATTGTGCACTTGCACTTCACAAGTTTACCAAATCTGGTCGATAGTTTATGTAATAAATTTAAGACAATTCAATTGACAAGCCGTATCCAGAAAAACAATCTTGTAACGAGAACATATTTGACCCAGATACTATTTGAAGTATTTGTTCCATAAATGACACGAGATAGTTATCCTTGTCCAAATCCTGGTTCAAATTGTGGAAATCAACACAGAAGTGTATCTCTCCTAACTTCTTTCTTATGAGAACCAAAATATAGACCCATGTAGAGTCACAAACTATGATTATCATCCGAGTATCCAAAAATTTATTTAGCTCATTCTGAATGAAGTGTTCAACCATAGGATGGAATTTTCCCATTTTCTAATAAAAAGTATTTACCCCTTCTTTGATGTGAATCACATGATTGATTATTCATACGTCATAAGTTTTCAAACCATTGTGCATTCATGCGAGCACATCTCGGTATTTCTTAAAGAGGTGGATACAATCTTGTCTCTCTTGAGGTGTGAAAAACATACCAAGATTCACATACTTCAGATCTTCTTTTTTACTAATATTCACTTGTTCATGCGAAGTAGTAGAGTTGTGAGTCTTTGCATTAACTAGTCCCTTGAAATGATTTTGCAGGTCATACAACTTTTCCAAAGGTATCACACCTTTAGGAATGGTGTTTCCTTTGTTTTCCTAAGTTGTCCCCTACAAATATTTCTCGTTCCCATCTTCATCGATGGTGGCATCCTTGAACACATTAGAATTCGTCATGAAGTCGAGAACCTGATGGTCATCATTAAAAACATGAAAGTTATTAATGTTATCTGACATGGATGGCCTACAAATAATCTCAAAGAACAAGCCATCCTTTAATGCATTAGAGAAATTTTGAGGTCTAAAATGGGCCTCCTAAGGAATATTATAAAAGAATAGTGGAAATAATAAAATCAAATTACATTACATCATAAACAATTTAGAGGGAAGAAAGATGAATTTTTTTTCAACTTGTATTTTCAAATTATCTTCCTATCATTTTACTAAAATGTCAGGAGGAAGCACTCATTGGATGTTGAATTTAATTCCTCATCCAAGGAGTACCCATATTTCATACTAATGATGGACCCTGTTACACTAAAAATGAGAAATACATGAAAAAAAGTGATTGCAATCACATTTTTCATGTATTTCTAATACAGCATGATCCATCAGTATGAGAACATGATACTCTTAGATGAAGTCAAATTCCTTGCTTGAAATTTGATTGAAACTATAGGTTAAATAAGTTGAAATAAGCATTGAGAAAATAGTATTCTTTTATTTTTTTTATTTTTTAATATTTTAACCTTTTTACTCCAAAAATGGTGAATCATCCCCCACGGTTGACATCATCATCTTCAATCCTATCGGTTCTTATAAAATTGATTTTTTTTGTACATTTTTTTTTAAGGCCCATTTTGAGACCTCGGGATTTCTTTAATGGGTGAAAACCTAGCACCAACATTAGTTAATGTATCTACAACAACATTACAAAGGAGAGGAAAATAATTAATATCAAAATATTGGAAATGTGAAATGAGATGCCATAGCTCTTGTTGATAATTTCTAAATATTGGATGGCACACAATGGATTTGATTTCATACTTAACGTCTAACAATTTACGAGTCACTTATTACTTTGAGTGCTTCAACTTTGAGGTCAATGTCTTTCCTTAAACCAAAACTAGTGCTTCAAATTCAACAACAATGTTAGTGCACTCAAAATCCAAGTCACATGAGATCAAATGTTTGTTCTCTTCATGGTCTATTAAAAGGAAACCAGCTCTAGAACCCTCCTATGCCTTAAAACCATCAAAATACATTGTCCAAATGCTAGCAATACTGGGGTTAGTTCCTACAGTAGTAGTATTTGCATCTAGAATAAAAAATTCATTTGCGCCAATTGGATTACAAGGAAGGAGTTCCAACTGTGCATTTGGTGGTATGATGGAAGCTTTGCTACATAACATCTATGGTCAACTTCTCGAAAGAAATTTCAAAAAATGATATCACATAATTGAAGGGCTCATTAGGTGATTAAAGTATCGTGACAATATGCTTCATAAATGGCTCACTATTGACTTTAATTTTATTGTTATTTCCCTTATATATAAGACATAAATGTGACCAGTCTGTAGAAAAGTATCATTGTAGCTTACTAGATTAGTCTCTAGTCAAAAACAAACCATAAGCTCCTGGAATGTCCACAATGACTACATCGATACACTGGTGAACTCTATGATCTGATGATAAACATATTATTAAATTTTTAAGTTCACCAATTTCCTGTACTAAAGATCTATATAACTGAACGATTATGGCATTAGGATATTCCCATTTAGCATCAATTTTCTTGGCAATAGATAAGGGCATGAATTTTGTAGATACACCAGAATCAACTAGGAAATTATGAACATTATAATTAAAGATCTCAAAAGATAGAAGAAAAGGAGGGAAAGTAGAGATAGCATTTACATTTGATACATTAAAGAAAAATTCAATAATGGTTGGGGACTTATCAGACGAAGCTCGAGAAGCAGAAAATATTGTGCTTGAAAGAGGCTGAGATGTAAATTCTTGGATCAACAATTCTCGTTGCCTTGCAATTTTAGCTAGTTCGTAAATGGAAATATTTTCATGGCCCTTTTTCATGTCTTCAATATTTTTTTAAGAAATGCCTTTGTCATGAGAAGTGTGTATCAATGTGGTAGTTTATGTAACTTTATCTGACACCTCAGGGGTGGTGGACTTATTCTTATTGTTCCCGAAAGCACCTTTCTATCACTTTGTACTCCCAGACTTATTTAGAGTGTCCTGAGTAGGATTATTGGGTGGTAAGATTTTTCTTAAAAATTGTTTTCTTACATCTTACTCAGGCACTAGTCCTTTGATACTTAAGTTATATTTCTTAGCAGGTTGTGGAGGACTAGCATTACTCATTAGAAGCTTATCAACACTTTGTTGATCATTATTGAGAATCAAATCAAGAGTGAAAATTGCATCACCATTATTTGATTTTTCCTCTGCTGAGGCAGGTTCATTCATGTATTCTATCTTCTCATAATGCTCTTCTATTTTCAAGCTTTCAATAACAGTTGCAACCACAACAGTCATGTTGTGCTTCCACTAAGCACATGTTTTTCCTGAATGATCCTGTTGGTGAAAGGTACAATAATTTTCCATGCATAAGTTTTCCACATTAAACAAAAAATTGGGGCTATATGTAGACTTTTCTAGCTGGTTGAAATTATTCTTAATGAACGGCTTGAAATACTTAATACTGCTAGAAGCCTTTCTTGACTTCCTCTTAAGTTCTGATACTTTGTTAGTTAACAACTATAAATATTTAGTCAATTTTTCCATATCGAAATGATCTTTCTCTTTAGCTTTGGTGGAAGAACCTTTGGTAATTCTTAGAAGTGTCTTCAAGGGTCTTTAAAATCCTCCTTATTAGCAATGATTGTATTAGATCTTAAGTCATTTTCAATGACAATAACTTCTGCAAAGTTAAGAGCCAGAGTTTCTTTTGCGGAGCACTTAACAAAAAATATAATTTTAGTAGGAAAGGAAAAAATGTAATAATATTTTATAATGGAATAACATGGTTGAACATACGTGGGGAATTTATTCAATATATGTGTAAATATTTGATTGAATACTTTATCTTTTTCCTTTTTACCTATCTTAACATTCTCGATTTCTTTTAATAACATAGCCCTAGTTTTATTACCAAAAATATTTGCGAAGAATACTTTTTTAAACTCCCTCCAATTATGGATTGAATTAGGTGGAATAATATGGTACTAAACTGAAGCTCTACCTTCTAGAGTATACGAAAAAAATATAAAAGAAACACCATCAAAGTATACCTCTAACATTAGAACATGTAAATAGAAGTCGTTGATGTGGTCCTCGACCTTCGCTTTCTTATCAGGATCATATTTTGTGAGAAACATTTCTGGGTGCTTAGGCATGTAATGAAGATTTCCTAGAAGAGAAAGAGGCCTTGGGCCATCCAATCCAATTTTTCATCGGCCATGTCTTCATTCTCCTCCTCTTCCTAACTTTCTTATTCTAAATATTCTTCTCCTTCACATTTAAAATTATCGTTGTAAGTAGAATACTCCTCTCTCGACTGTTCTTCATCAGATAATGTAAAATATTTTTTGTCTCCATCAAAATATTCCTCAACAAGTGCCAAGTCCCCTTGTTGATATGTCCTTTCAGTAGTATCATCTAACTCTTCAAGGCTTGGAATAACAAAATATTATATTGAAGAAACCAATATGCCATTTCAATTTGTTTCTTTATTTATATGATTATGAGGAGGGATAACAACAACAGGAATAATACAAGAGCTCTTGCAAACTAATGATTAATTGGCTGAATTGTCTAGAATTGATTGTAAGTGACTTCAAAAGCCTACTTAAAACCAAGATGAGAGGAATATCCTAACTCAAGAGTGTGGGTTGGAGTTGAACTCGGAGAATTACTACCTTGCACAAAATATTGTTTGTTAGAATGTGGTGAGTTGTCAAAAACAAAAATACAACCCTCCTTCTAGCACCAAAAAATGTTGATCTTTCTAGATGTTTCCAACAATAAGGGGGTCTCCTCGGTATGAAATCTAAATTAAGCCTCACACTATTTGGATTATGAGCCCCAACCGAAAAGTATGGTTGGTTTCCATCATCTTAAAGATTTAACTTGGCTCCAATAAATGACACGAGAAATGCATTCACTTATGAGATAAAAGAGTATGTTATCCTTCTGATGTATTCAATTGTAAAGCGTATGATGGTTCTTTCACAAAACATAAAATAAAGTAAGTCTTTAAAAGAAAATTAATAGTCCTGTCCTAGCAAATACATACACATGAATTTTAAATAATAGCTAGTAATCTTTCGAAATAGTTCACCAAGTATACGTGATCATGAAAGCATAAGAGACACATTTCAAAGAATCATACTAAAGCCAATAAAAGAGTTCATTTTCATTAGTATGAATTAACATAAGCATAAACCATAAACAATGAAATAATAATATCATAATCATTTATGACACATGCGTTAAAATTGTGTCGGTTCCAAGAGTTTCAAATTATGAAGTGAAAGTTACAAGATACACCATTACAATGATACAACACCTGGTCCCATAGTAGAACTCTAAGCCACTACTTCCATCTCAAAAGCCTATTCTTCTCTCCTATTCCTAGCTTGATATTCCAAGGTGAAAATTCCTTTACTTGAGCTCTGAGTGTGTATATATAACAAATGAGGTGAATATTCACCTCCCTTGTGACTCTTGAGTTACCCTTGTAACTCTTGAGCTTCCATGTCACTTTTCAAACTCCCGAGAGGCCTTTGGACTTCCACATGAATTTTCAGATTCTTTTGGTGAACTTTGGACTTCCACGGATTTTAAATTTCTTATTTTCTTGAACATTGCATAACTGCATCCACAATTGATGTGGAAATATGATGGATCATATGACTCTTGAGATGACACTTTGACAAGACATGAATTGGCACTGATGATATGGAATTTATGATGGTGTGTCAATGTCACACTTCTCTTCTTGTTGCTATCTCTATATCTTCATGATAGATGTTGAATATTCATCGTCTTCCTCCTCCAAAAGCCCTGAAAATATGGAATATTCTATGTGATTTGGATATTTCAACTTCTGTCGCGATCTAGTGTCCCTTCATATCATTAGGGGAATTTTGAGGTATAAAATGGGCCTCCTAAAGAAATTATAAAATAATAGTGGAAATAATAAAATAAGATTTGATTACATCATCAAATTTTAGAGGGAAAAAAGAAAAAACTACTTTTTTAACTCATATTTTCAACTTATCTCCCAAACTGTTTACTCAAATTTCGAGTAGGAGTACTCGTTAGATGCAAAATTTAATTCCTCATCCAAGGAGTACCAATTTTGCATACTTTCGATGGGTTGTAATACACAAAAAATGAGAAATACATGAAAAACGTGATTGTAATCATGTTTGTTTTATGTATTTCTCATTTTTGGTGTAGAAAGGTACATTGAAAGTCTACAACATGGGTAATCCTTGCATGAGGAATTAAATTTTTCATTCAACGAGTACTCCATGTCAAAATTTGAGTAAAAAATTTAGGAGATAAGTTGGAAATACGAGTTGAAAAAGTAATTTTATTATTTTATTATTTTTTAATATTTTTACCCTTTTACTTAAAAAATGGTGAATCATCCCCCATGGTTGACATCATCATATTGAATCCTATTGGTTCTTATAAAGTTTATTTTTTTTGTACATTTTTCTTAGGAGGCCTGTTTTAGACCTCAAAATTCCCCTAATGTTTTGTTGAGTGCTCAGCTTGCCTTCACAATTTCATGAATGTCTTCTTGCGTAATCTCCTTGTCATCCTTCTTTAATATCATCTTGCCATGTCAAGATACTACCTTTAGATGAAATTAACTCATAAAATACGACATCAATCTGAAAATCTCCTAGCCTAACCTTCTTTATGCAATTAATTGATCAGCTTGAAACTTAGTACTCGATAGAGGATAAGGATCATTAATTTTGCAATGTACAGTTCCAAGAGACAAGAGTGAGGGACTGATGACTGTGATTTCACAATGCGTAGTGGATAGAGGCATGAGAGAGAATACTACGTAGTTGAGGGAGACAATAACAAATTGAGTTAGGATTTCTAGCTATGATTGCACAATGCCCAATTTAGGAGAGAGACTGGGCCACTTTATTGCATAGTTGTGTAGTTTAAAGAGACTGGGATACATATTTCTGAGTAAAACTATGAATTTCACAGTGGGAGGCGGACTCGAAGGAAAAATTGCATAACTCTGGGAGTCATGAGGCAACTCTAAGCAATGTCACGACACAATGCACAGTTCTTGGAGGTGGTGACTATGCATTTCACAGTTCTAAGAGCTAGGGGATGTTGAATGAGGCTTGAAATTATAAAATGCACAGTTTAGGAAGGCATAGTGAGGTAGGATTGGTTGGAAAAGTAATTTTCCATAATTTGAATAACTTTTGGATCAATGAAGCAGAGGTGAAACTAGGACAAGTATTGAACATCAACACAAACTCAGAATGCTTGATGACACAATAACGGACACTCAATGCCAAAAATAAACATGAGCCTATTAAAATGATAGAAAAATGACACTTACCTCTTAGTGTGACACTTAAGATACACTTTGTGACACATATGACGACACCAACAAAACAATGCATAAAAATTTGGGAATGAATCTAGGAAATGTATCCATGATAGACAGGATTCATTAGTACCAAATTTTCCTCTTAAATATTCATTATAACTCCCTTTCACAACGTTTGACACCTCCCTTACCAAAATACAAAAATTAAGTTTTCTTCACAATGGACTAGGGATCTTAGAGGAAAAACATGGAATATATTTTATTGCTAGAAATGAAAACTCACAAGGTTTAAGTAGGCTCCAAAATTTGGATATAGGCCAAAATTTGGAGGGTGTTGTAGAAAAAACAATAATATCTTTCTAACTATGATAAATCATGGTCATTAAATATTCATTCAACACCTATGCCATGTGGACACTCTTTCCACCTAATTTCCACATGTACTAATCCACATGGCTTACCATGTGTCATCCTAGATCAACAATATAACATCTGTCACCCTTTGATTGGTTCCATATGTAACCTAGATTTGGCTCACTTGGCCACCCAAAAATGTCAAAAACATCTTCCATATGTCACATGTATGGTACTCCGTGTCATGATATGCTAACACATCACTTGCCACATGCCATGTGTCTTGTAATGATTATGCCACATTATATCCCTTGTTGTGTCACCACCAATTGTCTTCTACATGTTACAATACAAAGGAGGAGCCTAAGGACCGTGTTTTTCAATCATCGTCTTTGTTAATAAAAAAGGTTTCCACAACATAGGTTCACATTATATATCGATGGTAGGAAGTTTTTGCATCTAGCAGGCTCTATATCCCATAACGCCATTCACCAACATGTTAAAAACCTCTGTGATCCTAAAACTTTCACAGTGTGTACGGAGCTTACCCAATAAGATATGTACCACTTTCTCTCTCTCTCAGAGTCCATCTATTATGGCTCTATGGCATTCCTTAAACTGCACAATTGTTTTTATTGGACCTCCTTAACAGGACATGAAATTTCATGTCAAATTCCAAGAAATATACCATTTGTGAAGTCTTTCAACCATGGGACCATAGCTCTCCATGCCAAGAATTTCATTAAAACACTATGTGTCATGTTGTGAAATTTCAGGTTAGCTAATGGGAAAAAAATCCCATCGGCACCTTCTGTCATGTTGTTGAACCAAGAGGCTTTGGAATCCTAAAAAACTTTAAACTGATATAACTCTTTATTATTTTCAATTTTGCATGGTGCCTTATACCATTTGAAAGGTATTGTTGAGGACTATACAACTATGCATTTTACAAGATCACTTGATTTGATACACTATAGCCAAAATTCCTCAGAATATACATCTTCCAAATTTGACATTATCTAGGCACCAACACCAATCAGTTTTCCTAACAAGGTTCCACAACCAAGATCCAACTCCAACAATGTAGAAAACACACTCAACAGTAAACTATAGATTGTCTCAAAAATGCTAATATTGATAATCCTCTCATCCTATGATTATCATCACTGATTTTATCATCATTTCCAACACAAAAATGAAACATGGGAGGCCAAAAAATTAATGAGGTAGAGTAAGCAAAATCTAGGACCAAACAAATACAAACTCCTCGAGATATATCTAGTTGTGCTTCCTTAGTAATCATCTAGATATTCAAGAATAATTTCCTGACTCAAATAGTTACGCTCATCCTCATGATCATATGAAATCTCTTCAATCACATGACCTTGTTAGTAGAATACGACTCCTGATACTCTTGGTAATCAATGAAACCGTTATGTTTGTTGCAGAATTCTTCTCACTTAAAAATACTACCTGACCTAAAAATGCTTCCAAATGGCCTTGTTAAAAAGGGATCATGAAAAGGTCCATGTAGGAATATTCACAACATATTTCTCTATCTTATGGAACCAAATGGGTATTAAAACAATCACTTATCAAACCAAATAGGTCTCTAAATGGTCCCTTCTTAATTTGAATTATAAAGGGGCAATAACACGATTTATGTTGACTTATTCCAAGCAATTTTTAATGGGACTCGGGATTTCAGTTAACTAACCCTAAAGTAGGCCTAAAACTAAACCCTGGATGGTTTCTAAACTATAACCAAAGATTTATTTTACAATATTGTAAAGAGAAGCATAGATATGATGTATACCTATGCTAAAGCACACATAGAAAGTGAAGACGAGTCCCATTGTTTAGCATGAAATTATACTTGAAAAAATATTGAAACAAACTATAATATGTATGATTAATAGATCTCTGATCTGAAAATGAAAGTATTTGTACTTCTATTCAAAGTATTCATTTCCATTAAATTAAGTGTGCAAAGTGTTTGTATGGTATTGCAAGTAAAACAAAGTGTTTTTGATAATTTTTTATGAAATTAGGTGTGAGGGAGTGTTGTTTAAATTTACTATTTAACAAATTTAATCTGAATAACATAGTATAATAACTTCACCATAAACACACAACAACATGATGAGGCAGTTCACCCCTCCTGGGATACATCTGTCAGGTCCAAGGCTCCAAATGCGCATGTCCTTGGTATATTATGATGCTCAAATTGGTAATATAGTGAGAAAATGGCCTAAACAGGCCAAACGAGCTATGAAAATGAATTCATAATGCAAAAGTCTATATAAATTGGCTTTTGTTTCACCTCAAATGGTTAAACATAGCCCAAAATAGCTCCAACACTCTCTAGGCCCTGATGGCTCTCCAAGCTTCCATGAAGAAAAAGTACCTAAATATCAACTATGTTGCCTATGTAACCTATTCTAATGGCTCCCAAATGCTGAGAATAGTCAAAATTGACTAAAATTTCGTCCAAAAAGGTTTAGTAATGTGAAATTTATGATCAAAACAAGATTTGTCCAGTTTGGCCTACAAAAACTCCACCAAAGTTGGGAAACTGGAGTTAACTTTAGTAAAAGGCGCCAAATTAGGCGCGCTCCTCCAAATCCGGTGGGGGGTGGTTACATTAATGGTCAGGTGAATGAGAGGTCACATGAGCTTTAAACCCGCTGATGTGATCGCCACATAACTTGTAATAAAATTGTCTCATTAAACCTTTCGTGGGGTGGTCACATTGGTTAATAAATGTTAAAAGTTTAACCATTGCAAATTTTACGCCCTCCATTTAAACCTTAAGGCCATGGTTCCAAACCTATGGTAATATTGCGTGGGGGCTGGCCCCCATTTGCCTCCGCCCGAACCAATTTTAAACCATAAATGTAATCGCCACCCAACACATGTTAAGAATCAAACACGTGGTGCATTGGTCAAAATTTGTGCTCGCAGATCGAAGGTCCAAGGTTCAAACCCGTGAACTTACAAAAAAATTTGATATGCCAGATTTTCCATGACCTAGGGCCATGTTGCAGCCTCTGGGCCTACCACATGGCAGTCCCTCATTGGTCCAAAAAAAACCAAAGTCAATCCATTGTCCATTTGTTGAATGCCAAGTGTCAAAGCCTGATTGGCCCATATGGAATATTCCAAGGAATATTCTTTTTTAATATTCCAAAATCAAAAGTCAACTCTGGTCAAACTCAATTTTTAAAATATATTGTAAACTTCAAACCTACATAACGTTCACATATAGTGTTGGATTTGAGTGTCGTTCGCAGTGCCAGGATCGTATTGTACTATTGACGAGGCCTATCCGATCGTTCTAGTTTCAACCAATTCTGAGGAATTCTAATTTTTGAGCATTTTTTCAACTTAGGACATGATCACCTGATCACACCTCCCAAATGGGAAGATTTTGGACCCCAAAATCTCTTTGATTACAGAAATTGAAGATGAGGAGATTGATTCGCCACTCTTCCAACCTTGAACCACTAAAATCTTCCTGACTTCATCAAATTGTGCTTCTCATAAAAAGATAAATTGTTCCTTGAATCCACTGACCGACCGTTGCTAACATTGACTGAGTCATGATGCAAATTTTTGAAATTTTCAGAACAACAACTATAATTTGCAGAGTAGATATTGTTTCTACAATGGTCAAACCTCAAAGAAGACTGAAAATAAGATTCACCTTGCTAACTATCCTCATGGAAAATTTTTGACAATTGACCCATGTACTTGCATCGAATCCCAACCAATTTTTCTCGCCATACCAGCTTGCCATTTTGAAACCAACATTGACCCATGCTGAACTTTGTGTCCTCCTTGCTTGCATGCATTTCCATATTTTGGATTCTTGCACCACTCTGCAACGACACTTTGTTCTTTGCACTGATTGACACCAAAGGCACTTTCTGCAACTTCTTGTCATCTTCAAAAGACGACTTGCTTTCAGGCTGAAACATATCATCATTTACATCAGAAATAACATGAAAAGTGTAATGTACAAAATATTTTTGTTTAACCATCAACAAAGTCAGATTTTTACTTGCATTAACAAGCCTTTTCAATTTCCTTGCATGGACTAAAGAAGATTCTAGCTTCTTCTGATGTGCTCTCACAATAAACTCCTTAACATCCTTAAACAAATGGTACTTGTTCTCATGGCGATGGAAGATCGCTCTTCTGTCATGTAAATATGGACTACCCAACAGAACACCTGCAATGTCAATTAGTACTACATCCAGTTCAACCCAATCAACATAATGAGCTGTTATGGTGAAGCGCAACATGCACTTTCTTGAGACTTGTAAATTGGCATCCTTGAAAATCCAACCAAGTGGATATGGCTTTGGATGTGGAATGGTATCGAGTTTCAGCTCCTTGACTAAGTCTTCTGAGATGAGGTTTGCATGAGACCCACTATCAAATAGTGTGTCTATCTTTGTGTGGTTTTAGAATATCCTCACATGAAATAACTCTATCCTCCTCTTTTCATTTTGAGATTTTATGTGACAGTTTAAAGTGATAGAACTGGGATTTGTTTCTTGTCCTCTATCCCCTTAATGTTCTTTAATACCATGGCGATACTTTTAGTCTCATCACCTGATTCAGACCCTTAGTCCTATTCAACAGTTGCTACAATTTTTCCCTTTTCTTTGGTTTTGTCTTTGGCTTTATATTTCTCTGGTTTCAACTCCGGATGAAGCTTCCAACAGTGGTCTTCATCGTGGCTTTTTTTTGAACAGTTCTTGCAAAATAATTTCCATTTTTATTTTGTAAAGTTTGCAATCCTTTCTCTTCCTTTGCCTTTAAAATCACTACCCTCATTCATGTCAAAAGTGTTTTTCCCTCTAGCCTCTAAATGCGTAGCTTGCACACAAACTTTGTCTAGACTAGTAGGATTGAACATAACGATAGTATGTATAACGTAATTGTGTAAACCACCTATCTATTTCAGTAAAGTATCTTGACTTTGTAAGTATACTCCTAAAAACACTTCTCTTCTCCTAAACTCTTGAGTGTATTCTTGAACACTTTGTCCTTTAAGTTGTCTAAAACTTTGCCAATTCATTATAGCCTTTTGTAAACGAGCAAGAGGATAAAATTGCTTCTTAATTGCAAAAATAAATTCAGCCCATGAAAAAGTAAGCTTACCATGTTTTCAAATTTCATCCTTGGTCTTGGCTTCCCACCATACAAATGCTGCTCTTTCCATCCTTAATGAGGCTAATTGAATCTTGGTGTCGTCTTCATGAAGGTTTTGTATCCTCAAGTAAAATTCCACCTGTCTGATCCAATTGTCAAGTTTCTCTGCATTGACTTCACCATTAAACATAGGCAACTCAAATTTGACATCAAGCTTTAAAAATGGACTTTTACCAGTGGTTTTAGACTTGTGAGATTGAGTTACCGAAGTTGAATATGACGATGTAGAGGAAGAGAATGAAGGTGGGGATGGTGGATCACCATTTCCTCCGTGTCCTTTATTTGACTTATCATCACTTTTATTTCCTCCTAAAGAACCCTCTCCTTATTTCTGGTTTTCAGACCCTTCTCCAACAATTCTATCATTCCTTTCTTGATAGAGTATCCTCACCATCTCAAATATATCCAAGAAAGCTTTCTGGAATACCCGTTCTTCTTCCTTCGGGTCCATCTCTTTAGGAGCTTCTACCTCTCTTGAAGACATGCCTGAAGCTGCTTCTATGGCTCTTGGAGGTGGTTCTCTGACCCTTCTTGGTTATGTATTATTTTGTGCACTAACCAAGTTTCCTTCACCTCTCTTGAGTTTAAGCCTAGTAAGCATGAAGACTTGCAAACAAATAACTATATCTTTGCACAAAACAAATCCTGAGTAAAACTCTAGCTTCTAAGGCTCTAATCCTGAGCTCTAATACCAACTGATCTAAACATGAAAGTATTTGTACTATTGTTCAAAGTATTCATTTCCATTAAATTAAGTGTGCAAAGTGTTTGTATGGTCTTGCAAGTAAAACAAAGTGTTTTTGATAACTGTTTATGAAATTATGTGTGAGGGAGTGTTGTTTAAATTTACTGTTTAACAACTTTAATCTGAATAACACAGTAGAATAACTTCACCATAAACACACAGCAAGATCATGAGGCAGTTCACCCCTCCTGGGCTACATCTGTCGTGTTCAAGGCTCCCAATGGGCATGTCCTTGATATATTATGATGCTCAAATTGGTAATACAGTGAGAAAAATTCCTAAAAAAGCCAAACCAGTTGTGAAAATGAATTCAAAATGGATAAATCAATATAAATTGGCTTTTGTTTCATCTCAAATGGTTAAACATAGCCCAAAACAGCTCCAACACCCTCTAGGCCCTGATGGCTCTCCAAGCTTACCTGAAGAAAAATTACATAAATATCAACTCTGTTGGCTCTAAAACCTATTCCAATGGCTCTAGAATGCTGAGAATAGTCGAAATTGACTAAAATTTCACCCAAAAAGGTTTAGTAATGTGAAAGTTATGATCAAAACAAGATTTGTCCAATTTGGCCTAAAACAACTCCACCAAAGTTGGGAAACTGGAGTTAACTTTAGTAAAAAGTGCCAAATTGGGCGCGCTCCTCCAAATCTAACAGACCCGCTAGTGGTTACATTAATGGTTAGGTGAATGGGCGGTCACATGAGCTTTAAACCCGTCGTTGTAACCACCACATAACTTGTAATAAAACTGTCACATTAAACCTTTCGTGGGGTGGTCACATTGGTTAATAAATGTTAACAATTTAACCGTTGCAAAGTTTACGCCCTCTGTTTAAACCTTAAGGCCATGGTTCCAGACCTATGGTCATATTTCGTGGGGGCTAGCCCCCATTTTCCTCCTCCCGAACCAATTTTAAACCATAAATATAATCGTCGCTCAACACATGTTAAGAATCAAACACGTGGTGCGTTGGTAAAACTTTGTGCTCGCAGATGGGAGGTACGGGATTCAAACCCATGAAATTACAAAAAATTTTGATACACCATATTTATCATCACCCGGGGCCACGTGGTGGCCTCCGGGCCTGCCACGTGGCAGTCCCTCATTGGTCCAAAAAAAAACCAAAGTCAATCCATTGTCCATTCACTGAATGCCAAGTGTCGAAGCCTGATTTGACCGTACGAAATATTCCATGGAATATTCTACAAAATATTTCAAGGAATATTCTCAGAATATTCCAAGGAATATTCTTTTTTTAATATTCCAAAGTCAAAAGTCAACTCTGGTCAAACTCAGTTTTTGAAAGATATTGTAAACTTCAAAACTACATAAATTTCACATACAATGTCAGATTTGAGTGTCATTTGTGGTGCTAGGATTGTATTGACGAGGCCTATCCGGTATTTTTGGTTTCAACCAATTCTGAGAAATTCCAATTTTTGAGCATTTTTTCAAATTAGGACATGATCACCTGATCAATCTCTTACCAAAATAGAAGTGATTAATCCACTGGTTCCTCTCCAAGAGTGATTACACCAAGCCTTCAAACATTCAGACAAGTATCTCTCTCTCATAATAAATCTCGATTCAAATATTTTCTCTATCCGTACAATTTCTTAAATGGTAGAGGAAACCCCCAAAAAATGTCAATTCTAATGCAGAGTCATAGTAGAGTAGTTTTTAGGGATTATTTCCTCCACGCCTTCTACTCATAAGGCATCAATGTTGATGCGGTCTCTTAAGGCTGCTACAAGATCAAATCTAAAGTTGTCCACTAGAACAATAAATGATGCAGACTACTCATGCTTCTATGGGATCAAATATAAAGCTTTCTTCTTGAGCATACTCTTGCATATAATTTCCGACCTACAAGTGTATACTCTGACCAAATAAATTAATAATATAGTGGCTAATAGAACACATAACTCAAGACCATAAACTTCATATTTTCATTTAAAAAAAAACATTCAAATATTATATAAAAAATATCCCAATCCCTAAAAAGAAAAAATTCCGTTTCTCCTTTTGTTTCTTCCTTAAAAAATCCCCTTCCTACGGCCCCTATAAGTTGTTATATCATTCCCCTAATTTCCCTCACGATAGATCACGTAAATTTTGGTATTTATTCGCTAATATAAATAAACTCCACTTATATTTATCCAATGAGTCTCCACACATTTATGGAGTCGTGATACATCATCCTCCCCTGCTTTTTAAAATTTTGAATCTCCAAGTTCAAAGAGATCCAATTTAGTAAACAAACTAAACATACAGTATTTTCCACCCTTAGCAATTTGGAAAATTTTGCATGAAGAAAAACATTTACTAACATTCTTCCTTAGTCTAGGCCAAATAAATTTCTCACATATTAGGCTATTAGTTTTGTCCCTCCCAAAATTGTTGAAAAAATGTAGCAAGAAATTCTCAATTTGATTTTTATTTGATTAAATTGAGAAAATTTGAATTTCCACATCAAAAAACAACTTGGATGTAGTAAAATGTGTGACATGGATCTTGTCACTTAGTTAGCTCAGTAAATTCAAGTTAGAGGAGTCAGAATTATTTAGTTAAGAATTTGTGACTTCTAATTTGTAGCAATTGAGATCAGTTAATTCAAGTTGTTTTCAATTAAACTAGTTCTAAATGTTGGAGGAATTGGTGGAAGGTTAGTTTTGTAGTGGGACTTCAGTCTAACTCAGTGATCATCCAATTAACTGAGTAATCATCCAAGAATAACTAGTGCATGCAGAGAATTCAAATACCCCAGTTGTGTTTGATATTCCAAGGCAGTGTAAGATCAGTTGTAGACTAGTCTTGAGTGTACAAGTGTTGCATGCAGTTGGATGATCAACATTGGGAATTGAAAAATCAATTTGAGGAATTTCCTATATAATATGGGCCTAATTTCTCAGGATTTGTGCAAGGAAATAGGGGCTCAATTAGAGGAATAGATTGACCAAGTCTAGGTCAGATCTCTTCAGTAAGAAGAGAGATAGGTTATTTACTTGTAGGTTGAGCTCAGATTGAGCTATAAATTGTAATTCATCTCTATTCATCATATTAATGCAAGAAGACATAAGCGGTTTTTAGCAATTGATTTTCCAAAGAAAAATATTGTGCGCATGTTTGTAATTAATTCTCTAAAATTTGAATTTAATTTCGTAGAGCATTAAAGTGGGATCGCGTCTAGTGATTTAGATTATAATTTCATGAGCAGTTACAATTCTACACCATAATTTATACAAAAATTAACACCCAATCCACTCAAATGCATTTCTCTAATCAAATTTTCCCTCTAGGATCCTTGGGGAATCAAAGTTTGATTCCTCTAAAAAAAAATCCATCAACTAATAAACAATCTCCATAAGTAATTTTGTCTACATTCACTGTACTATTGAGAGCTTCAATTATTTTTTGGTTAAATAGGGGTTTGCCACATATTCTCTGTTCATTTCATCTAATGCCACCACCTCTTGGGTCATAGTTACAAGTAGGCAATGTATTCTACTTAAATAATTTTCTACAACATTAGTTTTCCCACTTATATGTTGCACTGCAAATGTATAATTATGCAAAAACGAGACCCATTTAGCATGCTTATGGGATAGCTTTAATTGAGAATTTATATATTTTAGGACTTGATCATTAATTAATATGATAAATTATCAATGTAAAAGGTAGTATATCCAATATTTCAATGTTTTAATAGGTGAATATCGTTATTTATCATCAGTGCCATACCTTATTTTTACATCATTTAATTTCTCACTACAAAAAGGAAACTAGTCGACCTTCTTGGCTTAGTATTCCTCCAATTGCAAAAACTAAAGAATCACATTCAATGGTAAATACCTTATCAAAATATTGTAGAGTTAGAATGGGGGCCTTAGTAATTTATCATTTTAGATGTTCAAAACTCCTCTCAACTTCCTTATTCTATGAAAATGACTTCCCCATGTGCAATCAGTTAAGGCGGAACTTATCACACTAAATGTTTTGTAGAAGTTTACCATCCCATGAAAAATCATCACATATGTAATGATTTGAGGGGTAGGATATTATACAATGGATATAACCTATTTTGGGTCCATACTTACTCCATTTTCATAAATTACATTTCCAAGGACAACTAATTTGTCCATTCAAAAGTCACTCTTCTGAAGATTGACAAACAATATTTCTTTTGTAAGTGTATCAAGCACTATATTTAAATGATTCAAATGTTCTTCCAAGATTTGATAAAAAAGAGAATTTCATCAAAATAAATAATGAAAAATTTCCTAATGTAGGGTGTAAATACCTAGTTCATAGTTCACATAAAACTTGCAGGAGAATTAGATAATCTGAATGGAATAAATACCCATTCATACAAACCATCCCAATTTTTGAAAGTTTTCATCCATTCAACACATTATCTACTCTGTATCTAGTGGTAGCTGCTCCTTAAGTCCACCTTAGAGTGTATTTTTGCAACAAAAAAGTACTCTAGGAGATATATATACTTTACTGTCATTTTGTTGATAGAATTAGAGTTTGCAAAACCTCCATTTGTTCCCTTTCTTAGGTGATAGTAAAGAAAAAATTGATTAAGGACTTGTGCTTTCTCTAATGAGTCCTTTTTCCAAAAAATCTGAAATATATCTTCTCACTTCTTCATCCTCTTGAGGAGCTAACCTATAGGCATCTTGATTAGGGAGCCTTGATCTGGGCACTAAGTCAATATGGTGTGTAATTCCTCTAGAAGGTGGTAATTGTTGAGCCCCAAAATTGTTCTTTATTTTATCTTACTTCACTCAATTTTCCTTTTTCCATTGTTATCCTAGGCCCAAATGATCAATGAAATTAGTTAAAATTACTTTTAGAATGAATAACATGGCTAACTTGCTAAGTTTTGTGATTTTGTCATTGTAATGCATTTTGAACTGAAACTAGCTACAAAATGCAGACATTCCGTAGCTAACCGCCAATTCTGCAGCTGTCTTCACGTTCAAGCATGTTCCAGGTGTCCTCTCAGGAAAAGCCACACATGGGTATATTCCACATCATGTCCTCAACGTTTGTTGCTCACCATGAAGAATGAACCGAATTCTGGACGTGGTTTTGTACGTGGGAACTCATTCAAGGAGGCAGACTTCTAATAGGAAAAGGACAGTCCATATGTCCTTTATCCCTTTACGCTGCCATCTTTAGAGTTCTAGTACGATTTTGATAAGGAAAGACAATGATCTCCGTATTGTTGCAAGTTCTGTTATGAAGATTTGTATAAATGTACTCGGGAAACCGAGAGACAAGCTCTAGATTTTTCTTAGATTTCAGGGATTGACTGCTATATTTCTGAAGACCGAGAATACTCTGTTTTAAGTTATTTTCCTTTAATGAAGAAGACATCATTGCTTTGAAGGCGTTGAGTTGATTTTGAGTTAGATTCCTTCTGGTGGTAGAGGGCCCCTGCCTCCTGAACGACTTTACTTTCGCAATTTAGATAAGTATCTTAGTCGTTTTCTCATTTTTAAAGTTTGAGTTCATAGTTAATTTCATTAGTCACTATAGCTATACTTGTTATAAGAAACTCTTCCAAAATATCATGATAATGAATGAGAAATGGCTGTAGTGTGATAGATTTTAATTGCAATTTCTTTTGTTCATTATCACAGTTGAACTTATTCTAGTAAACTCTTCCAAAAAATCATTATGATGACTAAGGCATGACTGTGATACTGAAGGTTTCAGTTGTTTGTTTATACTAAGTAGAATAGCTGATCTTACTCTTAAAACGCTCTTCCAAAATATCATAACAATGGGTAGGAAATAGCTGTGATGTCTTAGTTTTTAATTGTAATTTCTTTCAGTCTTTATGTTTGCATTTGCATTGAATTGTACAGCCAGGATTGTTCTAACAAGCTCTTCCAAAATACCATTCATGATGGACAAAATAGGCTGTAGAATCCCATAGATTAATTGCATGATAACCTAGTTAGGGTACTCCGGATTATAATTGCATTCAATTCATGCTCTGTTATTTCGTTTTAAGTTTGATAATGGCTTGTTAGTTTAGCACTGTTTACTGTAGACTGGTAGCACTTTAGTCCAGTTCTAGCTTAGCTCACTGTATGTACATTCCACATTTAGTTGTCATTCATTGCATATTAATTTACATTAGTTGTTAAACTTAAACACCACGGCCTTCATTATTTACAAAAATTCTTTTGTTCCAAACCTATATTAACTCATAATCATCCGGACAGAAGACAGTATCAACCCAAGGCTTGAAGTACTTTTGCAACCTCTTTACCATTTCATAAACAAAGCCTTTCCTCAAAAGACTACTTTAAAAAGAAATCTATAACTTTTGAGTAAGGTTTAGTAATGTTAAACTAAGTTGCAGAATAGAATTAGGAGCTAGTCTTAGAGTAGAGATCTTATGATGTTACCAATGTTCTTCTCCAAATATGTTTCAACAAATCTTTAAACATGGATAAGATGTTGTATCATTATAAGCTGATTGTTTAATTGTTTAGTTAGGAGAATTTTTATACTTAGCTGCCCATTTCTCAAGCTCTTCCAAAATACCTTTAATGAAAGAATTGGACAAGTTAAGTTTATGTTTTGATTCATTTTCTTGAAGTCATTATCAAGCTTTGTATTCTGCTTAGTCATAGTTTAGGTTTGATTATGTTTCAGTATTTGCATTTGCATTTGTCATTTGTCATCAACCAATTAGGCTTCACTCTGTTTTTAACCAGTAGCTTCTTTCCACTAGCTTTTTAGTCATTTTCCTTGTGAACATAAAAACCACCAAAAGACCAAAAACATCATAAATCATCACAAAAAACCAAAAACATCATAAAACAATAAACACAACGCATTAAGAGACAAACACCTAGGCACATACAGTGCACTTCACTTCAGCAGTTTACCAACCCTGGTTGACAATTAAATGAACTCAATTTAGGAGACTAGGTTGAGACCAAACATTTTGGCGCCGTTGCCGGGGAAGTGAAAACTAGGTAACCTTTGTTTCTTAACTCCCAAAAAAAATTATATGCGTAGAGAGAGAGACTCAAGGGGTAGATTCATAAGCAACAGAAACAGAAGTTTGATTCCTAGAACACCACTTGTTTCACCTAGACCAAGAGCTAGTACACCTTCAACTCAGACCCACATTCCATCCTTTACTAATCCTGGACTTCTAGAAGACCTAAGATCAGATATTCCATTAGAGAAACCTTCCACTTCATCAACTGAACCTGCCTTAGAAGAAGATCCAAAGACTCCTGTTAGGGACACAAACTTTTCCACTTCCACAGGAGAGTCAACCATGGCAGAAGAAGGGGGAGGAGGAGTCTTTAATGGAGAACACACATTATTTGGAGGTAGAGGAGAAGGAGGTAGAGGTGCAGAAGGAGGAAGAGGTAGAAGAGAAATGGGAAGCTCTTTTGGGTTTCCTATAATAGATGAAGAAACTAATACAACCATGAAAAAAATTTCACCCTCTGTCCTTCCAAAATTCTATGGACTTAAAATTGAATATCTTGAAACCTTCCTATTTGAATTTGAAATCCTGTGTAGAACTTATGACTACTTACAAGATGCTCAAAAACTTAAACTATTTCCTTCAACATTGAAAGGAGCAGCATTGAAGTGGTTTATGAGTTTGATCAACAGTTCTATTAGGACATGGGAAGACATGAAACAAGCATTTCTAGAGAGGTATTTGTATTATTGTATACCGGTCAATCATAAGGAAGAAGTGTTTAAGATGTTACAAAAAGAAGATGAAAACTTGGAAGATTTGTTGAAGAGATTTCATTACAACATCAAAAGAGCAAAAATGGAAAACTTAGATCAAGACACCTTAAAAGCTCTTTTGTTGAAAAAAATTAGGGATGAATGGTTGGATATCCTTAACATGATGGGAAAAGGGGATATATCACAGCTCACATTACCTGAAATATCTAAGTTATGTATCAACCTTTCAAGAGGGAAATCTAAAACTGTAAAAGGTCCAAGAGATCCTGCTCTTGCAAGGGCAAGTAAGTCTGCTTCTGGGACAGTAAGTAGATCAGAAATAGGACATATGCTTGATGATTTCAAATCTGACATCTTAAGGAGTCTTAGTGAACAAATAGACACCCTTAAGATACAAAACAAGCAAAAAGCTGAATCTGATGCCTTGGCAATCTTTTGTCCCAAATGTAGAAAGAAACATGCCTTGAGAGAGTGTCCTTTGGATGTAAAATTTGTAGAGACCTGTGTCATTTGTTCTGAAAAACATGAGACAAAGAATTTTCCTTCTCTTCCTGGTCTCAAAGCTGTCTTTCAAGAGGAAACTCCTACAGATTCCACAGAATCTCTCAATTTTGTCTCTAGAAGGCCTTGGAAAGGACCTCAAACACAAGGATTCCATGATCAAATGTATAACCAACCTCCACCTTGGAATTCTTGGCAGCAACCTTGGCCTCAATTTCAAAATCAATCTCAAGCTTGGGCACAAGGAGCACAAAATCCCTATGGAAGATACTCTCAGTACTATCAGTATCCACCATACCCACATTTTTATCCTCAAAATCCTCAACAAAATTTTCAACAACATCATCAGAACCTACCACATCAAAATCAACCACTTCCATTACCATTTCCTCAAAAATAAAATCAGTTGCCTGCTCAACCCATACCAAACCCCAATAATAAAAATCCTCAGAACACATACATGATAGAAGGCCAACAGTTTCCAACTTATTTAATTACTCCTTTAGACCTTAGTGATGTTCAACTTAGGTCTGGAAGAATACTTGAAAAGAGGAAACCTTCTGTGATCATACAAGAACAAGATAACTCTGAGGAAGACTCTCTACGGGTGAATAAAAGTCTTGAGGGAGACACATATTTTCAAGACCCAAACACTGAAAAATTAAAGCAAAAAGATCCAATAATTTCAACTCCTGTATTAGAGCAACCATCCACATCTACTTCTATACCTCCCTTTCCAGAAATATTGCAAATTGATAGAGGTGTAGAAAAACAAATTATGGTGCCTAATTATGATTTCCTAGATGAGCTGAGAAATGTTTGCATTAAAATTCCATTATTACAAGCCATCAAGGAAATTCCAATTTTAGCCAAAAAAATAAAGGAGTTGAGCATGAAGAAAACAAGAAAAAGAATAAGAGAAACAAGGAAAATTCAACTGGCAGGAAAAATAGCAGACATTATGATGGGCAAGATTGCTATTCCAAAGTATCTTGACCCAGGAAATCCAGTTGTTAAAATTCACATCAATGGAATTGAAATCCAAAACACACTCATTGATTTAGGAGCAACAATCAATATCATGAGTAGACAAATCATGGATAAACTGAAACTTCCTAATCTTCTCTTTACACCCACATTATTACAATTAGCAGACAGATCTGTGATCAAACCAGATGGGGTAATAGAAGACATTCCGGTGTCCCTAGATTCTTGGGAGTACCCTGTGGATTTCATGATCCTAACTCCTAAGAATAATCTAGGAGGACATCCTGTTATATTAGGAAGACCTTGGTTGGCTACAGCTGATGCTTTTATTAGTTGTAGATCCGGTGATATGTACATCTCTGATGGTAGTTCAAATAAGAAATTCACTTTGTATCCTCCAGCTAGGACAATTACAGATTTAGATGATACTCAATGGATAGAGGATGAAGAAGATTTACAACCTCTCTTCACAATTTCAGAAATTAGTGAAGATAATCAAATTCTGAATACTCTAGAAAAATTTGAATCCTCTTCAGAATACAAACATGAACCATTTCAAAAGGGATACAACATTGAGTTTTTGTCATCAAGACAGATGTCTCTTCATTCTATGGATAAATTTGGCAGCTCTACAAGTGAGATATTTCCAGGAAAAACTTTGAATATAAACAAAAACCTAGAAAAATCTCAACAAGAAGAGTTAGTCAAGATATTACAGAGACATTCTTCTGCATATGCATGGGAGTACACTGACATGAAAGGGATAAGCCCCAAGATTTGCACTCATCACATCTATATAAAGGAAAATTGTAAACCAATCAGACAACCTCAAAGACGGATGAATCCAAATCTTAGGGAGATTGTTAAAGAAGAATTGCAAAAATTGTTAAATGTCAATTTCATCTATCCCATTTCAGATAGTCAGTGGGTTTCTCCTTTGGTAATTGTGCCAAAGAAAAATGGTAAATGGAGGGTATGTGTTGACTACCGAGAATTAAACAAAGCTATAGATCAAGTGTTAGATACATTAGCTGGCAAAAAGTACTTCTCATTCCTAGATGGGTTTAGTGGTTACAACCAAATCCAAGTAGCACTTGAAGATCAAGACAAAACCACATTTACCTGTCCTTGGGGTACCTATGCTTACCGAGTATTGCCATTTGGATTATGCAATGCACCTGCAACATTCCAAAGGGCAGTATTAGGAATTTTTTTAGATCTAATACATGATTGTGTAGAGGTATATATGGATGATTTCACAGTTTATGGAAACACATTTGAAGAAGCCTTAGCAAACTTGGAAAAAGTTTTAAAGAGATGTCAAGAAGAAAATCTTTCACTTAGTCATGAGAAATGCTTCATGATGTTTACTGAAGGTATTGTTTTAGGGCATCACATTTCAGGGGATGGGATTAGAGTTGATGAGGCAAAAGTTGAAGTCATTTCTAACCTATCCATTCCTAGTTGTCAAAGAGATGTTAGAAGTTTTCTAGGATTCACAGGATATTATCGAAGATTTATAGAAAACTTCACCAAAATAGCATCTCCACTCTTCAAATTACTCACCAAAGATTGTGAATTTAAGTGGACTTCTGATTGCCAGTTAGCTTTTGAAACCCTGAAAACCAAAATTTCTGAAGCACCTATATTAAGGGGACCTAACTGGGAGTTACCTTTTCATATCTCGACAGATGCTTCCGATACAGCTCTAGGAGCAGTATTGGGACAGAAAGATTTAATTCCCTATGCCATCTATTATATCAGTAAAAATTTGACTCCTGCAGAGTTAAACTATACTGTAACTGAAAAAGAGTTTTTAGCTGTTGTTCATGCCATTAACAAATTTAGACACTATATAACAAGCTATGAA
The DNA here is from genome assembly GCA_034641835.2 of Pinus albicaulis. Lineage (NCBI taxonomy): Eukaryota > Viridiplantae > Streptophyta > Pinopsida > Pinales > Pinaceae > Pinus > Pinus albicaulis. Next base: position 1,341,155,860 of record CM076584.1, on the reverse strand, counting down.
ACTTTTATTCACACTGATCATTCTGCCATTAGATATTTAATGAATAAATCAATCACTAATGGTAGAGTTCTAAGATGGTTGTTATTATTGCAAGAATTCAACATTACTATTCTAGATAGGCCTGGAAAACAAAACACTGTGGCTGACTTCCTGTCTAGAATTCAAAATATCAAAGATGACACTCCGGTTGAAGATCAATTTCCTGATGAATATCTTTTTGCAATCTCTACTCAAACTCCATGGTTTGCTGATATTGCTAATTATTTAGTTTCAGGAAAATTTCCTTCAATTATGAATGCAAGGGATAAAAGAAAAATCATTTTTGATAGTGCAAAATATTCATGGGTTGCTAATGAGTTGTACAAGACAGGTCCAGATTTGATCATTAGAAGGTGTGTTCGTGAAGATGAGATGCCTGAGATTCTTAAAGCATGTCATGATGAACCTTGTGGCGGACACTTTGCTGATAAGAGGATAGCCTATAAGATCCTTAATTTAGGATATTATTGGCCATCCTTGTTTAAAGATGCTAAAGAGTATGTCAAAAGGTGTGGCAGTTGCCAAAGGGTAGGGAAACCTTCTCCTTCAGGTGAGATGCCATTACAACCTCAGGTACATATTGAACCTTTTGAAAAATGGGCTTTGGATTTTGTAGGACCTATTAGTCCTCCATCAAGACAAAAGATATATATATTAGTTTGCACTGATTATGTTACCAAATGGGTAGAGGCCAAGCCATTACTTTTTGCTAATGAAGCATCTGTAGTTACTTTTCTTTTTGAGGATATTTTTACTCGTTTTGGTGTCCCAAGGGAAATTGTTACAGATCAAGGAGCTCAATTTACATCAAGGCTAATGGAGAAAATGATGGAGAGGTACAAAATCAGGCATAGAAAATCTACTCCTTATCATCCACAAGAAAATGGTCAAGTGGAATCTACTAATAAGGTCATTGAAGGAATCCTAACAAAGATTGTTCATTTACATAGAAGAGATTGGGTAGATAGGCTTCTTGAAGCCTTGTGGGCCTATAGAACTACATGGAGAAACACAACAGGCCATACTCCTTATGAACTTGTTTATGGAAAGCAAGTTTTGTTTCCCATAGAGTTCCAGATTCAAACCTTCAAAATGGCAGTTCAGCTAGGACTTGATTTAACGGAGGCACAAAAGCATAGATTGGAGCAAATTAATGAATTGGATGAGATCAGACAAGATGCAGTTCAGAAAACAAGTCTAGTCCAACAACAAAGGGCTAGATGGCATGACAAGTACATCAAAGAGAAGAAATTCAAAGAGGGTGACTGGGCTCTCTTGTTTGATTCAAAATTCAAGGATTTTCAAGGTAAATTTCAAACACATTGGCTTGGGCCATATGAAATTGTTGAAATTTTTGACAATGGAGCAGTAAAAATCAGGACAATAGATGAAGAAGAGGTCACTTTTCTTGTGAATGGTCATAAATTGAAGCTGTATCACAAACCACTCTCAAGAGAAGAATTTGTCAAGAAGTTCCAGGAAAACAGTGATGTGAAGTTAATGAAGAAGAATCTTTCTTCTTCATCAACTTGATTGAATTTTCTGAAGTCATTTCTTTAAAAAATAAATAAAAATAAAGTATAAACATGGAAACCAATCACTGATTGGCATGTTTATACAGAAAAGATAGGGTGAAAATCAGAGTCTTTCTGACACTCTAACTTTTCCATTTTGTTTTTGCAAGCAGCTGTTACAAAATCATAAGTTCAGATCCATTGCACTTATGATCCATCTCATTTCATTTCATTCCATTTAATTATCCATCCATACTCCATTTCATTCATTCATTCATACTTCACTTCATTCCATATTTCATTCATCTCATTTCATACTTCATCCACCTCATTTCCATATCAAAATTTAAAGTTTGATGTTTTTTTGCAAATGAATAACACATGTCATGGATTGCAGGCCATTTCTTATATTCTTCCACTCCATTTCATAAATTGAATCCATCCCATTCCATCATTCACTTCATACATATTCCATTATACCATGTTTTCATCATCTATCTTCACTCATTCCATAAAATATTCTATGTATATTCCAAACCACTCCATTCCATGATTAAAATTTTCTACAGGTACATTCCGCAGCTAAACAGACATTCTGCATCTAATCAGACTTTCCGCAGCCAGACAGTCATTCCACAGCTACAGATCCTGAAGGCACTGATCAACAGACATTTGAAGTGCAACAAGATGATCCAGTATATCCATGAACAAGAAGAATCAAGAAGGATTATAAAGACTCACAAAGTAATGGTGTCCAAAGGAGAACAAAGTATACAAAGACCACAAAAAGTAGATGAAAAGCAAAGGTAAAAAGTTCTGATTATAATGGCATTTCATGAAAACTTTAGTATAGTCTAGTTATGAATCATTCGAAAAGTTGTTTTCATTATTTTTATTGATCATGCCAAATATACCCTCCGCAAAACTTTGGATAAAAATCCTTCATTTCAAATTCTATACCCGATCATCATTTAAGCGGTTAAAAGGCTGAAGTGTTTGATTTTCTCATGTCACCCAGTCAAATCATTTAATGATGATTTTTTAATCCGTTCTAAAAAATCTCCGCAGTCTTTTCACTCATTGATTTGTTTTCTTCACCTCACTTCATTAACTCGTTCCATAACCACTCCCTATTACACCATCCCGTAGCCAACCCTTCATCATTTCATTCTGTAAAACAGAGGTATATCTATCACCGTGAGCAGAGGTATACCAGTTTGAAATTGGAAGCCATTGTAACCGTGAAGCAGAGGTATATCAGTTGAAAGTTGAAGCCAATGTCACTGTGAAGCAGAAGTATATCAGTTTGAGGTATATTAGTTTGAAAGTTGAAGCCACTGTCACCATGAAGCAGAGGTATATCAGTTTGAAATCTGAAGCCACTATCACCGTAAGGAAGAGGAATATCAGTTAGAAGATTGAAGCACTATCACCGTGAAGCAGAGGAATATCAGTTTGAAGGTTGAAGTCATTGTCTCCGTGAGTAGAAAGAGTACTAATCTGAAGATTGAAGAAGAAATTATGGGCCTCATCATGAGAACTGAACTAGTGGGCACAAAATACCTGGAAGGATACCCTCAAAGCAGAGAAATGTTGCAACAGGCAGGATGGCTACAATTCCTTGAGAAATTTAACGGCTTCCACAAAGAAGTTACTAAAACATTTGCAAGGTCATTCAAAGGAGCCAAGGTTGAAGTTGTAGATGTTAAATTCACTGTCACAGAGGTTTTTATTGCAGAAGCAACATGATTTCTTAGACATGGAGAAAGATGGTTTAAGAATAGAGAATTTCATAATGAATCATGGAAGCAAATCCTCAAATCACCAGGTATGGATGTCACTGTGTTTAAAAAGGGAATTCCAAGCTCTGCATTAAAGAATAAATGGAGAAACATATTGCTTATTCTACAAAAATTTATCACTTGTGAAGGTAGATATGGTACTTTCTATGTTTACCATATTAGGTTGATAATTCATTTCTTAGAGGAAGAGCTAAATTTTCCCTATTTCTTGCTTCAAAGTTTAAAAAATATGGCTTCAAGTGTTCAAAGGAGAGTCCAATTCCTAGAGACAACTCTATACCATCATGGCTTGGTTAAGATTTTAATTGAACACCATTTAGCTAAAACAAAAGATACTTGGGATAATTTCTTGGTAAGAAATCACTTTGAGGAACCAAAAGAGCCTTCACCTGAACATCAGCCTACAAAGAAAAGCAGAAAATGGAGAGCCTCTAAAATTGAAATTGAAAAAACAGTACAGGAAAGTAGTGAAGAAATAATCTCTGAGAAGTTGACTCAGATTAAGAGACAACTTAAGGAAGAGAGGGTAATCAGAAAATCTGCCACAGAAAAAGGAGAGGGATCATCCTAGCCAAGAAGAAGCCATAGACTCAGGGGGAAACTAAGGAAAACACAGATCAAACAAACCGGGGTGATAAACATAGAAGATGAGGAAACCTCTATTGAAGATGATGTTGAAGAAGATTTTGATGAAGAAACCCCTGAAATTGACCCTGCACAGCAAGAAATTTATGACTATGTTGAAACATTGGAAAGGAAAGCTTCAGAGAGTAAAGATAGAACCCCTAGTCCTCCAATGTCTGAAATAGATGTGTTAAGAAGAGATAGGTATGAGCTGGAAGTACTTAATAGACATATCAAAACTGAGAATGATATTCTAAAGGAACAAGTCAAACTCAAAACCAGTATGAACTCAACCCTGTCTCTACAAATGGACAAAGTGGAAAAGGCTAATGAAAAGTTGAAAAAGAGGAACAAGAAGCTAATCAGGGCACTTACCAATTTAAGGTTCAAGTTAGTCATCAGGAAACCCATAAGACCTTTAACTTCCAGGCAAAGAAGAAGAAGAGGGTTGGATGTTCTTGCAGAAGTCTCTGAGTTTATAGAATAAGTTGCATGAGGACATGCAAGAAGTCAGCAGTGGGGGTATGTTGAGCCCCAAGATTGTTCTTTCTTTTATCTTACTTCACTCCATTTTCCTTTGTCCATTGTTATCCCAGGCCCAAATGATCAATGAAATTAGTTAAAATTACTTTTAGAATGAATAACATGGCTAACTTGCTAAGTTTTGTGATTTTGTCATTGCAATGCATTTTGAACTGAAACTAGCTACAGAATGCAGACATTCCGTAGCTAACCATCAATTCTGCAGATGTCTTCACGTTCAAGCATGTTCCAGGTGTCCTCTCAGGAAAAGCCACACATGGGTATATTCCACATCATGTCCTCAACGTTTGTTGCTCACCATGAAGAATGAACCGAATTCTGGACGTGGTTTTGTACGTGGGAACTCATTCAAGGAGGTAGACTTCTAATAGGACAAGGACAGTCCAGATGTCCTTTGTCCCTTTACGCTGCCATCTTTAGAGTTCTAGTACAATTTGATAAGGAAATTCAATGATCCCCGTATTGTTGCAAGTTCTGTTATGAAGATTTGTATAAATGTACTCGGGAAACCGAGAGACAAGCTCTAGATTTTGCTTAGATTTCACGGATTGACTGTTATATTTCTGAAGACCGAGAATACTCTTTTTTAAGTTATTTTCCTTTAATGAAGAAGACAACATTTCTTTGAACGCATTGAGTTGATTTTGAGTTAGATTCCATCTGGTGGTAGAGGGCCCCTGCCTCCTAAACGACTTTACTTTCACAATTTAGATAAGTATCTTAGTCATTTTCACGTTTTTGAAGTTTGAGTTCATAGTTAATTTCATTAGTCACTATAGCTATACTTGTTCTAAGAAACTCTTCCAAAAGATCATGATAATTAATGAGAAATGGCTGTAGTGTGATAGATTTTAATTGCAATTTCTTTTGTTCATTATCACAGTTGAACTTATTCTAGTAAACTCTTCCAAAAAATCATAATGATGACTAAGGCATGACTGTGATACTGAAGGTATCAGTTGTTTGTTTATACTAAGTAGCATAGCTGATCTTACTGTTAAAATTCTCTTCCAAAATATCATAACAATGGGTAGGAAATAGTTGTGATGTCTTAGTTTTTAATTGTAATTGCTTTCAGTCTTTATGTTTGCATTTGCATTGAATTGTACAGCCAGGATTGTTCTAACAAGCTCTTCCAAAATACCATTCATGATGGACAAAATAGGTTGTAGAATCCCATAGATTAATTGCATGATAACTTAGTTAGGGTACTCCGGAGTCAAATTGCATTCAATTCATGCTCTGTTATTTTGTTTTAAGTTTGATAATGGCTTGTTAGTTTATCACTGTTTACTGTAGACTGGTAGCACTTTAGTCTAGTTCTAGCTTAGCTCACTGTATGTACATTCCACATTTAGTTGTCATTCATTGCATATTAATTTACATTAGTTGTTAAACTTAAACACCACGGCCTTCATTATTTACAAAACGTCTTTTGTTCCAAACCTATATTAACTCATAATCATCCGGACAGAAGACAATATCAACCCAAGGCCTGAAGTACTTTTGCAACCTCTTTACCATTTCATAAAAAAAGCCTTTCCTCAAAAGACTACTTTAAAAAGAAATCTATAACTTTTGAGTAAGGTTTAGTAATGTTAAACTAAGTTTCAGAATAGAATTAGGAGCTAGTCTTAGAGTAGAGATCTTATGATGTTACCAATGTTCTTCTCCAAATATGTTTCAACAAATATTTAATCATGGATAAGATGTTGTATCATTATAAGATGATTGTTTAATTGTTTAGTTAGGAGAATTTTTATACTTAGCTGCCCATTTCTCAAGCTCTTCCAAAATACCTTTAATGAAAGAATTGGACAAGTTAAGTTTATGTTTTGATTCATTTTCTTGAAGTCATTATCAAGATTTGTATTCTGCTTAGTCATAGTTTAGGTTTGATTCTGTTTCAGTATTTGCATTTGCATTTGTCATTTGTCATCAACAAATTAGGCTTCACTCTGTTTTTAACCAGTAGCTTCTTTCCACTAGCATTTAGTTCTTTTCCTTGTGAACATAAAACCATCAAAAGACCAAAAACATCATAAAACACTAAACACAATGCATTAAGAAACAAACACCTAGGCACATACAGTGCACTTCACTTCAGCAGTTTACCAACCCTGGTTGACAATTAAATGAACTCAATTTAGGAGACTAGGTTGAGACCAAATAGTAATCCTATAGGAAATTATGTTGGAGTTATTCCTCAATATTTTGTTAATAGTTCTTGAAGCCCTTGTGGGAGTGCTTACCCTTCAGGAATCCTATCATCTTCCAGAAAAAATAGATAATAGTGACCCACTCATTTTTCTTAGAAAACTTCTTATAACTCATTATCACAAGTGATATTGTTGTCATTTCAGATGCCTATTCTCCTTTCCATGGCTTAAAAAATGTTTTTTCCCATCATCTTGAACTTCACAAGTGTTTTCTGGGCCATAATGAATTACTTTCTAATAATATTTCTAAGGTATTCCAAATATCAAATGACATGCATCCATTGGGACTATATCACATGATACCTTGCTTTCATAAGGACCTATCTTAAAAGCAATGAAACAATATTTATTGGAAAGCATGCTATGGCCCATTTTCATCTAGGAAATTGTAGGGGTTGGACATAGGAATGCGAGTAAGATGCATATTTTCTACCATTTCAGTATTACCAAATTATCAGTGGATCCCCCATCAATGATTACCTTCCATACTTTTTCCTGCCACTTGCATTTACTGTTGAAGACATTCCTCCTCCTCCAACCTACTTCTAGGTTATCCTTTTTTTGTGATATCAAATTCCTTTATAGCATTAAGGTCTCCCTCTCTTCTCCTTCAATTTCTTGAACCAAATCCTCCTCTTTTACAACCAATTCTCTTTTGGATTTTGGGGACTATGTATTGTTTTGTGTTATTCACTGCATATAAATAACCTTACGGTCATCGATACCTTGAGCCCTATCCTCTTTCTCTACCTCTAAAACTCCCTCTTCCCTTAGTTTCTGGTTTTACTTCCTAGTCATCTTCACACCCTTCATTCTTGGAAAATTTTGAAGAGCATCCCTTAAAGGGTGTGCTGATATTATTTCTACCCATTGTCTTAACCTTACCTCTAGACAATTTCTCTTTGACTTTCAAAGCATATTTATAAGCTCGATCCATTGATTTGAGTATGAATGTTAGTTTTGTTGTACTAATTTCATCTTTAGATTTAAAAATTATTTTCTGATCTTATGCTTGATGTACATAGGTTTCCTTGGTGATTATGAGTGTCAAATAGGTAAATTAACTAATTTTTATGAGTGAATTCAAAATAATAAAGTATGAATAAGAAATGTTGAAAAAAATAAAAAACAAGTACAACAAACCATCACAATTGATCCATCAACACAGAGTTTTGATGAATGAGTTGACCCCTCCTGGGCTGCATCTCCTTGGTCCAACTTCCATGGCTTGGGCATCTGTATTAGCTCAAAAGTGCAAAAATTGTTGTTTACATTCACCTACAGCTCCTGAAACATGCTTCAATGAGTCCAGAATGTCCAAATCTATCAGAAATTACTCTTATTGCTCTCAATTTGGTTGAAAATTGCAAAATTATATGCCTTAGTTAATTTTCCTAGGAAGTGTCTTCAAAATATGGAGAAGACTCTACTTAAGACCGCCAAAGTTGGAGAACTCGCTGGTTCTGGAGGCACCTCTAAAACTCCACCAAAATAACTCTGAGTTTGTGAAGTTGTAATTAAGGGCGGATAAGTGTGGTTTTAAATGTGCATAAGCACATTTAGTGGAGGCTCTTTAAAGAGGTCGTATGGTGTTGTCACATGGGAGGGGGCTGGCCCGCACCGTTGGCCCCCTCCATTCTCACTGTTGGAGATACTTGGCATTTGAAATATAATGTTTCTGCCACTGTATAACAAGTCCCTCCTGCTCTTATAGTGGTAAGAACTTTGGATTAGGAGGGGGAAGTCACGGGTTCGACCTGCCCTTCGCCCAACCTTACATTGTTTTTTGCATGTGCAATATATAGTTGAACTTTCAACAATGTATAGAGTCTGCCAAACTTTGTCAATGTATATGAACTACATAAACATATGTCCATAATATATATGTATGTTCAGACTTTGTGTATGCAAAATTTGAATACTTTCCCACCATTTAATTTGGATCGAACTTTGGAAAATGAAATTTGACTTTGGAAAATGAAATTTTCCAACCTGTAATATAGTCTGAATACCATAGTTAGAACTTTGATATTTCAAATAATTGTTTACTTAAACCATAACCCTTGGAAATATAATGCAATTAGACCTTGATGTATGGAAATCTAAATTTGGATAAGATCCACCAGAGAGGGCACGTGGCAGCCCTTGGTTTCACCATGTGTCAGCCTCTGGTTGGGTTGTCCCAAACCATAAAAAAATTCTCATTCAACTTTAGGAGCAATTATAAAAAAATTTAACCTTAAAACCAAACTGGCGAATCCTGTTGTGACACTTGTCAAAGTGTCATTGAAAAAATTGAATAATATTCCCTGAATATACCTTGTATGATGACTGGGCTGCCATTTCATCCCTTTGTCCTGTTCTGCAAAAATTTTAGCTATTTAGGAAAACGAACAACAAGCTCTATCTTCTTCATCCGGACTCCATCTTCGATGAAAAAAATTGCGCTTAATTGTTGGCCACACGCTCTTCCCTTCCGTTTAGTTTCCAATCAATTCTGAACACTTTCATTTTTGAGCTTTTACGCTAAGCACATGATCATTCCTCCCCACTGGAAACATTTTTGTTCCCAAAATATCTTTGATTATTGATCATGTGGATACGGGTACTGTTCCCTCACCCTTCCATTATCTGTTCACTAAAATTTTCCCATTTTCATTAATTGGAGATTTTCACAAAAACTTTACTTTTTCCTTGACTCTTGTGACCTTCTCTTGCTGCCGTTGACACTGTCATGCTGCAATTTCCATGAATTTTTTGAGAAGAAAGCTATTCTTGCAAAAACCATATTGTTCCTACCTTGGTCATGAATCAAAGGAAACTTAAAATTTGTCTCACCTTGCATACTATCATCATGCAAGGTATCTTTGCCATTTCCATGTACATTTTGGAAACCAAAAACAAGCACTTGTGGAACCCATAACTTCCTTTTCAAACTTCTTTGTCACTTTCTCTTTAACCTTTTCACTCTCTTGCATCGTCATCTTGTTTCCAACACTTCTCAACAATGATGTTGATTGTTCCAAATGTTTTACGTATTTTTTACCTCCTTTCAAAGGAAACCTATTAGAGTCTTAAAACATGTCATTAAAAACATAACCAACCTTAATGAAATCCACTTGTTCATTCAATGCATCTTTTTGAAATGTTTTATTCAAAACATCTCTTTGTTTAATCATTAACAATGTCAAATTCAGACTTGCATTCACTATCCTCTTCATTTTTCCTGCATGTATAAGAGACAAACTTGTCTTATTATACGCTCTAACTATGTACTCAATTACATATTTAAACAAGTGATACTTATTCTATATCATAAAGATAAGGACTTCCCAAAACAATACCTGATATCTCAAGCAACACCACATCAAATTCAACTTCATCAATAAATTTTGAATTGATGGTGAATATTTGTATGCACTACCTTGTAACCCACAGGTTTGCATTCTTGCATATCCACACTAAACGATGAGGTCTTGGATGTCTAAAAATTTCAAGGTCTAACTTCTTAACCAAGTCTTTGGAAATCAAATTAGCTTGTGACCCACTATCAAAACATGTATCTATCTTTGTAGGTTTAGATATGACTCTAATATGGAAAAGTTCTATTCTTGTATCTTCATCTTGAGTGACATTGAAACAATATGAAGAACTAGTTCTTGCTATGTTCTTACGTTTAAAACCCATGGTCGTAATATTTGTATCGTCTCCTGAATCTCACCCTAAGTCATGTTCAACTATAGCAACAATTTTCTCCTTTTCTTTGGCATTTAGTTTATTTGGATTCAAATTTGGATGAAGCTTCCAACAATGGTCTTCATCATGGCCATTCTTCAAAAAAAAATTAGATGTTATTTTTTACTTCTCTCTTTTGACAAAGCTATTTCTCTTTCCTCTTCCATAAAACTTTCCCTTTCCTTTACCCTCACTATCACTTTTCTCATCTATGTTATGTTTCCCGCTTGCTTCTAAGTGTGTGGCTTGAACAAAAACCTCATCTATGTTTGTGGGATTAAACATGAGAATAGTGTGCCTAAGGTAACTGTGCAACCCCCCAATGTACTTTAACACAGTTTCTTGAGAATATAAATTAATACCCAAAATAAGAGCTCTTCTCCTAAATTCATCAGTATAATCTTGCATGCTTTTCCCTTTCAACTGTCTAAAATTTTTCCAGTCCATAATGACCTTTTGAATGTAAGATAAGGGATTGAATTTACTTTTAATGGCAGCAATAAAAGTTGACCAAGACATAGAGATCTTACCGTAGATTTTAATGTCTTCTTGAGACCTTGCTTCCCACCATACTAGTGAAGATCCTTCTATCCTCAAAGAAGCCAATTGAATCTTTATGTCATCTTCATGAAGATTCTAAATCTTGAAATACACATCCAATTGACCAATATTTCTACATTCATCTCATCATTATACATTGGAAGCTCAAATTTGACATCATGTTTGAGTAAGGTTCTTTTTCCTCTTATGGATTTTGAGTGAGTGATGGTGGTTTTTGTGGTGGAAGTGGAAGATGATGCTGATGGAGAAGATGAGGATGATGAATACAATGGAGATGGAGGTGGCTTTCCTCCATTGACCTTTGAATACTTTTCTTCATCCTTCGTATCATCTTAATTTCCTTCTCCATGTGGAGGCTTAGAACCTTCTCCTTCCATCCCAATACTAAATGCATAAAGCATAATTTTAACCATCCTCTTTATGTCATTGAAGTCTTTATTGACATCACCCTCTTCTGAATGACCTTCGGTTTCTCCGACACCTCACATGATGGCTATGGATTCAAGCTCAACTTATGGAGCTTGTAGCTCTTCAATCTAAGCTTCTTGAGATAAAAATTAAGGTGTTTCAAGTGCGGCTGTGAGTGAAACTTTGGGTGGAGATGGTGCCCTTATGGCTCTCCTTCTGGTCCTAATCTCAAGACTTACAACCAAAAATTTCCCTTCACCTATCTACAATTTTAACCTTGTCAGAATCACAAATTTTCAACCATTAAAACACTACTTGAACAAAACTAAAGAAACTATCAAGGAAACAACCTTAGCAACCCTTGATCTGATACCAACTCGATATGAGTATGAATTTTATTTTTGTTGTGATAATTTCGTCTTTAGATTTAAAATTTATTTTCTGATCTTATGCTTGATGTACATAATTTTCCTTGGTGTTTATGAGTGCCAAACAGGTAAATTAACTGATTTTTATGAGTGAATTCAAGAGCATGAAGTATGAATAACAAATTCTGAACAACAGTAAAAAAAAGTACAACAAACCATCAAAATCAATAGAGAGTTTTGATGGATTTCACCCCTCTTGGGCTACATCTCATTTTTCGAGCTTCCATGGCTTGGGGCTTTGTATTAGCTCAAAAGTGCAAAAATTGTTGTTTACATTCACCTACAGCTCCTGAAACATGTTTTAATGAGTCCAAAATTTCCAAATCTATTAGAGATGACTCTTATTTCTCTCAATTTGGTCGAAAATTTCAAAAGATATGCCTCATTTATTTTTCCTAGGAAATCTCCTCCAAATCTGAAGAAGACTCTAGTTAAGATTGCTAAAATTGGATGACCAGCTGGTTTTGGAGGCAACTCTAAAACTCCACCAAACTAACTCTGAGTTTAATTAATTGTTAATATGTAATAAAGGGCAGATAAGTGTGGTTTTAAATGAGCATAACCACATTTAGTGGAGGCACTTTAAAGAGGTCATATGGTGTGGTCGGAGGGGAGGGGTCTGGCCCGTAGGGCGGCCCCCTCCATTCCCATCGTCGGAGATACTTGGAATTTGAAATATAATGTTTCCGCCACCGTATAACAAGTCCTTCCCACTGGTATAGTGGAAAGAACTTTGGATTAGGAGGGGGAGGTCATGGGTTCGACCCGTCCTCCACCCAACCTTACATTGTTTTTGGCATGCACAATATATAGTTGAACATTGGACAACGTATATAGTCCGCCAACCTTTGTCAATGTATATGAACTATATAAACATATTTCCATAATATATGTATGTTTGGACTTTGTATATGCATACTTTGTATAGTTACCCACCTTTTAATTCAAATCGGACTTTGGAAAATAAAATTTTCCAACATGTAATATAGTATAAATACAATAGTTGGAACTTTTTTATTTCAAATAATTTCAGACTTAAACCATAACCCTTGGAAATATAATGAAATTCGACCTTGATGAAAGGAATTCAAAGTTTGGAGAGGGTCCACCAAAGGGGGCACCTGGCGGCACCTGGTTGCACCACGTGTTAGCCTCTAGTTGGGTTGTCCCAAACCATAAAACAAATTCTCATACAACCTTCAGAGGAATTTTAAAAAAATTTCACATTCAAACCAAACTCACGAATCCTACTGTGGCACTTGTCATAGTTTCATTGGGAAAAACTGAAGAATATTCCTAGAATATACACTATATGCTGACTAGGTTGCCATGTCATCCTTCTATCATGTTCTGCAATTTGTTTAGTTTTTTAGGAAAATGAACAACATGCTATATCTTCTTCATTTAGACTCCATTTTCAATCAAATGAATTGAGTCAGATTCTTGGCAATGAGCTCTTCACTATCAATCAGTTTCCAATCAATTCTGAGCACTTTCATTTATGAGCTTTTACACCGAGCACATGATCATCCACCAAGAACATCTTTACTAAATGCAGTGCATCTTTGAGTTGAAATCACAATCCATTGACATATCTAGGAGTTCACTATATTCTTGGGGTTTTTCTCTTATAATTAGCTTCATAAACAACTTAGTTTACTCCTTAAGGAAGAAATCCTTTTGTCTCAAGTTTTGAAATTTTTTGAACACACTCTGCAAGTAATATAAATGTAAAAATTTAGCCTTCAAATCCTTTATCATCTTGGGCCATAACTTGATTTTCTCTCTATCTTAGTTCCTCCAGGTCTTTTGAAGATTATTGTTACACAACATTTTGTCACTATCCCTACAATCCACATCCCGCACATTGGAGGTTAATTTATGTGAACAAAATAAAGTGTCATGCCTTGCAAATACCATCATTGCATCCCTTACCATGAGTCTAACATTCCTTCTGTTGACCATTTCCTGAAAAAACCACCAAAAACACCTAATTGTTCCTTGGCTCTAGTACCCAGTTATGCCCTCGCACCGATGAGGCAGATTAACACTGGCCCCCACGGAAACTGGCGCTTTGTCTCAGTTAGCTACCCATGCCAATATTTTTATGGAATTTGTTTTTTTAAATAGAGGCGAATTTTTGATCATAACAACTTAGTGGATGAGTCATGGGGAGTGGTTCGACTGAATAACCACAACCTTCCTCCTTTGGCCTCTTGTTTCCACCTTTTGGGGAAACCTCCCATGGGATAATACCTCCCTTCCACCATAGTAGGGATCCCAACATCCTCCTCTCCCTCTATAAATATAGCCATCCTCCAGTGATGAAGCTAGCTGAACTGAAGATATTATAGAAGAAACGCTGGAGATATTTCCATTCAAGATAGAACAGAAGAGTCCCTTACTAAGAGAGATTAGGCTTGTGCCTTCATCCCGTCTGAATTCCCTAACATTCGTCGAGATGTGCTTCAACTGAAACCTGCTGAAGGAGGCTACAACGTCAAGGCTTGTTTGTAACTCTTTCTTCTATTAATACATATGTATAACTATTTTCTAGTTCCCATTTTGCATTGATGTGTTTTATTTGATGCAATATGCTTAACCCTCCTTGACTTGTTAGTAATTATGAGTGAGATTGTTGTTTCGTATGTTGCTCTTGTTTTTTGATCTTGTTCAGGTATCCAAGAATTGCTGCAAAAGGATCGTTACTTGCCTAGATAAGAATCGAGAGGCCACCACTATAATAGCTACGACGACAACATTGGAATCTAGGTAGGTTGATCTACCGCATCTATTTCATTCAGTAATTAGGAGCCTAAACTCTAGTTTTTCCTTTTGTTACTAGACCCACTCTAGGGCTAGAGGGATCATCTCTGTCCACAGAGAGGATTTACTTTCATAACAAATTGGCGACTCCACTAGGGATCAGTGTGAGTTTTTCTCTTTGCCCTTATCATGTTGACTTCAATCGCTTTCTTGTTTGTCTATCTTTTCTAGTCCATTTTCTTGTTTAGAGTCCTCTTTTTTAGCTCTAGAGTGTCAATATTGACCTTTTCTCATTCGATTTTCCATTCTCCCATAGATATCCGACTTGGCGTGTTTTTTGGTTGAACAGTCGAGCCGATTGGCGCATGTTTCTTGTGTTTCACTAGCACCAACCCCTTTTTGGTGCGGATTACCACCTTACAGTCACGCCGAATCCTGTAGGGTTTGGATTGACTTTCCTTTTGAGTTTTTTGGTCAGTTGTGCTTGTCTTAGGGTGGATTTCTGATTTGCAATTGTTTTTTTGAGATTGTTTTGACTATCATAGACTTGTTCTTCTCCGTTGTACATCTGTTTACTTATCAGTGCAGTTTATGGCCTTAGGGTTTCTGAGTGTCTTAGCTCACTGAGCCTTCTAATTGGAAGTCGAGTCTTTTGATTCTTTTCAGTCACATCTCTTGATCAATTGCGTTTAGTTCTTTTTTGATCCTTTGAGCGTTAATTTTGTTTGAATGATCATTTTGGGTTTCGCTTGATTTTTATTCTTTCTGCTCCAGGTATAGATCACCTTGCTTGTTTGGATCGTTTCAAAGCTCTCTCCTTGATTGGAAGAGTGCATCATTAGTTTGAGTGCATATTTGTGTTTGTGTTGCTTTCATCAAATCAGTCGGTTTAGTTCTTTACATTCACAATCCTCGAACTAGTGTTTGTTTTGTTTTTTCATATAATTAGTGCATTGTGTGCTTCATTTCATTGAAAAATGAAAAAATTGCATTCTTTCATTTGTTCAGAAAAGGAAAGTTATTTTGCATAACTAGTGCTTGATTAACTCGGAAATAATTAGTAATTTTTCGCTTGATTGAATCAAATGCATTAGCAGATTTCTTCGTTTTATTTCATTGATTTCTATTGTTTGAAAGATCTCTATCCTTCTCTTAATTAGCATTCATTGAATGGAAATTGGTGTTCATTTTCATATAATCTGCATTTAGAAAATTTGAGATCGACATTCGGTAGGGCCTTGAAATTTAAACATAATTCAAGATCAACCATAAAATCAATTGAATTAACCTAAGGAAACATTGGAACCTAACGCAAAAATTTTAGTGGTCTAGGCTATAGACGTGTTTCAACGTCTTAAAACCTAGTAGCTATCATTCGCTTTCTGGCTTTAGACAACACTAGTACGGATTTTTCTCCCCATACCATCGAGTATATAAAGGGAGACCCCTATAGGTTCAAATCCTTTATCCATAGGAAGCCACGTCTGCTACCCTGTAACCGTGATACATCGAACACATCATTCGGGGAGACTACATGCACGTACGGAAAGTCCTTGGTCATTTCTATTTCATTTAATCACCAAGGTGTATATGGTAGTTCACGGAAACTTGGTACACCCTCTTTCTTAGATTACCAAAGTAGTCATTTTGATCTTTCTGTGGCTCTTTAAAAAGAGAAGAGATCATCATGCACTTGTCCTTTCACACTCGTTTAAAATTGAAAGTGACTAGAGTCATCTTTTGTCTGTTTCTTGACTCTTAATACATGAAACAACAAAGTCTGGTTTCAATGTTATAAAATGAATTACCCACGATGACATGCCTGCTAAAATTTTGTTACTTGGCTTGTTTTTGTTTTCCGTTAGGCCTTGGTCTTGAAGCCTTCATTTGGCTATCTCTTTTTCCTTTTGTGTTTTGAAATACGATCACAGTGGAGGAACCACCAGTTTCGTTGTCTTCCTCACTGCCTCCTAGTGGTAGTTCCTTTCTTGAAGTTTCTTACGAAACCCCTCAGTCCACTAGCCCTACTACGTTTTCGCAGCCTATTCTCCCAACTGTTTTACCTCTCACTACTCGACCTCCTCCTGAAGAGTCAGTTGAGTTCAATTGGCCTCCTCCAGATGCTTGGTCTAGTTTTGGGGATGAGGAAGAGTTCCCTCCTCTTACTTCAGGATCACCATTTGTAGCTGCTGTTATACCTCCCAGTCCTCGTCATCTTTTTGACAATGTTACGACTTCATCAGATATGGATTCTTTGAGTCTTGTTGACAGTGAAGGAATGCATGTTTCTAGAGGAGAATATCAACTTTTCCCTAAATATATCCCACATGTTTCTGTTCAATATTCTCCTAAATAGGTGTCACTTCCACCTGGTTATTAGACTTTGAGTCAGATTATGTCTAGTGCTGCATCCATAACATAATCTAGTACATCAAATCCCCCTAGGAGTTTGGTCCTCCCTTCATTGGGACTGTCACCTTCGAAACTGAGTTTGTCGGTTATTGTTACATCTGTCCCGATCCGACCTACCGTCTGTGTAGCTTCTTCTATGCCAGTTGTTACAACACAGTCGCCAGAGTCTTTTCACAGTCGTAAGTCTATTTATTACTTAATCCTACGTGGCCTATCAATCAGGGTCCGAGTAGATCACAAGATCAAGCTCTGGAGAGTGCACCTGTTGGTGCGGCTACGACTACCCTATGGTTTCTACCTATACTTTTGATGAGCACATGTTGGAAATTCAGTGATGTTATGCACCTTCTCTGAATTCTCAATCTCCTAAAACCCCATCTGCTTCTAGCATGACCTCAACTGTCCCTATGATTCCTGGAAGCATTACTTTTGAAGAGTATTTGTTGGTTGTTCAACAACATAACTCTCAGGGTTTTTGGCCACCCCAAGTTCTTGTCAATCCTCCCCATCACTATGATGCTTTCAGAAACCTCATCTACTCATTTTCGATTGATCCTTATTAGACCGTGACTCATCAAGGACCTTTGCTACAAGGAAAACCCTTGGGCTTACAAGGAAAACCCTTACAGGGACAACCTTCGGCTCAACAGGGACAATCCTTTGGTCCCCAGGGACAACCTTACGATCCAACAAGGAAAACCCTATAGTCCTTCAAGTTAGCCTCAACCAGGAACGTCATATATTGCCGGAGGGCCCATGTATCCTCCACAGGGACAACCTATTGTACAACAGTAGCAACCGTACATACAATATGGCCAAAATTTTGTGCAACAAGGACAACCCTATGGTCTTGCTCAGGTTCCACAAGGGCAACCCTGTGGCCCTCATTATCCAAGCTAACCCGTTCCACAGGGGCAGGTGGCTCAACCAGCTCAGCAGCCGGGTCAACCTTTTCAACAACCAATTCAATATGTTCAACAACATGTTCAACCTGTTTATCTGACTCAGCAGGGTCCACCTATTTAGCAGCCTGCTCAACTTGCTCAGCAGGGTCCACTTGCTCAACCCCAAGGTGCTTATTACCCCCAAAATCAATATCAACCAGTATATAGTGCGCCCCAAGGTTTCAATTTTTACCCTCAAAATCAATCTCAGTTGGTGTATAATCAGCCTCAAGGCCATGCTTACATTCTGCAACAAAATCTAGACGTTGCTCAGCAAGGACCTCAATGGTATGCTCAAAATCAGTATCCTGGTCCTCAACCCCAATATCAGCAGAATTATCAGGCTTATAACCCCTATGGTCAAAATCCTCTGGGACCAAACATATGGGGGCAGAATTTCTCGCAGACTGGGTGGAATGTTAACATGGGTCCTTATCAGAGACCTCCAATGCCTTTTAATCCTCAATTACCATTTCTCGCTACGTTGGTACTGCCTAATGTGTCGAAGTTAATGAACAATCCAATTCTTCATAACCCGTATTAGCCTCCGGTTCTGACTAAGATTCCTAGTGATTGTCCTAAGTTTGAGGGAAAGTCCAGAGAAGACCCCCAAGCGCATGTTATGACTTACCACTTGTGGTGTTCCTCTAACTCTTGGGTTGACGATTCCATCCGACTCCATCTTTTCCAACGGACTCTTACTGGTGCCGCTGAAAAGTGGTACACTGAGCTCTCTTGTGGCATTTTTCAAGACTTCAACTCTCTCGCCATGCCATTCCTTACTCATTTTCAGTTACCGATTCATTATGAAACTGAGACACACCTCCTCACATCCTTGAAATAGGACCGAGCTACTCATATCTCAGATCATATTCATGAATGGAGATGTCGTCATCACTTGATTAAGTTCGATATTCTAGATCAACTTCTAACTGATTGGTTCAGTACCTCCTTAGTTAATCACATTGAAAAAGACATAGCTCTAGTAGCATGTGTAACTGAGGAACAAGCCATTGCTCGTGCCCAGTACCTTGATCTTGTGTATTCTCAATCTGGTACATTGTACAATATCTTGCCTGATGCCCCTCGACATGGAACTTCTAAAGCATCGGCGACCCCATCCGTCGACAATATTATTGGTTTCGTGTCTCAGCCTTCTCAAAAGTCTTCTACTTCAAATCCTGGGAAGAAAAACTCTAATTCTTCCAATGATGTTGCTTCTCAGCCCACTCTGAATCCTAGTAAAACATCAAAAGTCAATGTCGTTCAGGCGAATCCGGCGGACAAAATTTCCAAGGGGAAGAAGAAGGGTGAAGGTAAGGCCAAAGCTGATACCCCGAAACCAGATTCGTCAAAATCTCATGTTGTTGATGGTTCACAACATAAGCCAAAGTACCCTTGTTTGATTTGTGACGACAAGCACTACACCAAGGACTGTCCTCGATGGGCCGAAGTAAGTAGATTTCTCAAAGGCACTCAGGGAACTATAACTATTCTTAAAGAACGTTTTCCATCTCAGTAGACCCAAATGGTAGAGCAACCTTAGTCCTCTACCCCATTTGGCTCTCAATTGTTCACGATGAACAGTTCTGCACCCGTTTCTATTGCCACTCGATCGAAATATTATACCAAATCGCGTCAGGCGACGGTGAAGGAGATCGCTAATGGTGCTCCTCCTCCACCTGCTTCTGTCCCTCTTTAGATTGAAAGGCCCAATACTGAGCCCGTTGTATGGCCACCTTCCAAAGGTGTACTCCGCAAGTCTTCTTACAATCCAAACACTCGTGCCACTCAACATTATAGTATTTTTGAGGATTTGGCTCAAGCGTCATCTGCAATGTCTGCTCTAGAAGTACTTCAGAGCTGTTTGTCTCAACGGAAATCTTTGTTATCTATGATTGGCAGGGTTGATCCTATTGATACTAGCCTTGCTTCTTTCAATTTAGATAATTTCCTTTCACAACTACCGTACCAAATTGCACTCATTATACAGGTTGTCATTAATGGTCTCGATATTCATCAAGTAGTTGTGAACGAAGGTGTGTCAACATGCATCATGTCATCTTCTTGCTGGAAAGACATTGGTTCTCCGGCCTTGAATTCATCACCAAATTCCCTTGAAGCATTTGATGGAAGATAATCAAAACCTTTTGGTGTTCTTGCTAGTTTACCAATTACATTGAAAGAGAAGACAATCAATGTTGAGGTAGAAGTAGTTGACGCCAAGCTCAATTACAATCTTCTCCTCGGTCGTAGTTGGACTTATGCTATGCTGTGTGTTCCGTCCACTCTCTTTCGTGTCCTAAAATTCCCGCATGAAGGAAAGATTGTTATTGTTGATCAATTGTCATTCTTCACTTCTTCTTCTGAGAAAAATATTCCGTATGTGGATAAGATCCCTATTCCCTACAAGAGCAATGGGTCGGGTCTCTTCAAACATCCTGCCCTCATTGGTATTTTTCCTCTTCCTTCACCTAACACTACTTAGATCAATATGATCTCTCGGTCTGATGACCCATGGATCATCCCTTCGTCTGAACAGGTCGATTCTCTTGGAGATTCGATACCTTTAAGTCCAATTGAGATTGATTATTGCGAACTTCTCGCGGCCTCGAATCCTCCGCCTTCTGATCATGCTCCTTTGAGCATGTCTCTTGACGCCTATTCTCAATCCCCTTGGCTTGGTGATTTTGATTCATCTGATCCCTTGCGAAAGATATTTCCTTCCAATGAAGCCATCCTGGAAACCATGTCTCTCGAGGATTTTCCGTGGGATGATGGCCATCATTGTTCCTTGTTCAAGCCTAACCTTGGGGCCATGTCTACGTGTCTTGAGAGGTTTGCATCTCAGGTTCCTTCTCCTCCACTTCAAATGCCTATTCTGACACATGATTTTTTTACCGAGGGTAACTTGAGTAACATTAAACAAAATATTCCTATTGACATTTTCGTCGAACCGGGAATTATCGAGAAGTTCACCTATTCTTTCGATGAAGTTCAGGCATATACTAGCCTTTTCCACGAGTTTCACAACGTCTTTGCATGGTCCTATGAATAAATTCCTGGCATTGATCCTGGTATAGTAGTGCATGATATTTCTACCTACCCTGGTTCGAATCCTATTCGTCAATGCCTTCGTCCTATGAACCCTCAAAAGGCTGCCACCATTAAATGTGAAGTTGAAAAACTTCTCAACGCTGGTTTCATCTACCCAATTCCCTTGAAAGAATAGGTGTCCAACATTGTCCTTGTAGATAAAAAACATGGTACCATTAGAGTCTGTGTTGATTATCGTGACATCAATCGGGCGTATCCCAAGGATAATTATCCTACTCCCTTTATTGATCAGATCATTGATGATTGCGCTGGGAGTGAGATATTTTCCCTCTTGGACGGCTTTTCTGGCTATAACCAGATTAACATTCTCCTGAATGATCAGCATAAGACCTATTTTATCTGTCCTTGGGGTACATTTGCATATAAGAAGCTTCCTTTCATCTTGAAGAATTTTGGGGCCACATTTCATCGAGCGATGTCATACGCTTTTCACGATATTAAGCACATCATTCAACCTTATCTGGATGACCTTCTGGCTCCTTCAGCTAATGTTAGTTCGAGGGGTCCTGACCCAGGTTCGGAGGTGAAGGTTTGCCAACAAACCCCTGTACTACTAGCCCTTTCAGCAGTGAACTACTTGGGCAGGCCAAAATCTCACCCGAAGTAGTAGGGAGGGTGCTAGAACTAGGTTTCCACACCCTGCGAGAGGGTGGGTAAGTCAGGTAGAGTTGCATTCGAATTCACAAATATTAGACTACATATTAAAAACCCTATATCTATCAATCCATTGACATCCATGTGCACAATACCATATATAATCTCAATAAATAACAGATACAGGACAATAAAGCAACTATCGCAGCTATTCTTGCCTAAAGTCTGATAAACAGATTCAGATAAATTTTCAACGCAGCATAAGTACTTAACACAGTTACTGGCAGAGCTCAATATAGTCTTATGCATGACATAACAGATCCAGATCACAGTATAGACAAGTAACACAAGTACTTTCGCAGCTTAAATTAATGACACAAAGCATACATCATCAGATTCATAAGTCCAACAGATTCAGATATTCAACAGCCTTCAGCATTCATTAATCCTTCAGAACCTTTTACAATATCCAAAACCAAACCTGTGCACACAGTAGCAGGGTCCACACACAGCAGGACTAAGGATCTCCATGCACACAGCCAGCAGGAGTCCTTTCCCCCAAAACCCAAAATAGATCTACTAATTCTCAATTCGCATCAATCTTAGTTCAATATCTCCCTTACAACTCAAAAAGGTTCAATTACTTATACTACTTTAGCCTACGCATCCAATGGTCTTCAAACTGTGGTTTTCAGACTCTTGGTCTACCATTGACCCATTTACAATGCATTAGGGGCTTTGAACCACCCCAAGACCCCTGCATTAGACTAAATATAATAAAAAATATACAAAAATGGACTAGATTCACAGCTTTTGTAGGAGACCCTATTCCAACAGTCCCCTAACACAATCTTGTGACTCGTCCCGAGTCACTGTGGAGGTGGGGTCTCCACCTACGTGCACCGTGCATTAACAACTATGACCAACAGGGGCAGCACTTCCTGACTCTGAGCAGCAACGCTCTACGCAATATCGACAATATTTTGCAATGTCGGTCCCTCTGTCGCAGCCGTGACACTCTACAATGTCTGGTTTAGTCATTTCATGGCACCATCAACATCCTGTGAGAGCTGTGACCAATGGGGGCAGCACTTCCTGACTCTGAGCAGTAACACTCTATGCAATATCTACAATATTCTACGATTTCGGTCCCTCTGTCGTAGCCGTGACACTCTACAATGTCCGGTTTAGTCATTTCACAGCACCATTAACATCCTGTGAGAGCTGGAGGGCTATGATAGCCCAAGGCTTTAAGCGTTCTTCAATAACATGCTTCTTCTGGTGGAGTCCCTCAATACCAGCTTGGAGGGCGTCGTTGGTCCTTAATCACGCTAAACGTTGTGCAGGGACCAAGGTAGGTAATGTAGCCTTGATCTACTCGAAAGCTTCCTCCTTCTATCACAAGTCCTGATATATTCTCCGAAGGACTGGATCGCGTTGGACCTTGGTCCAAAGCTGCATGGCGTCTTCAAGTAACTGGGCTCCCTGAGCAATCTGTCCTGTAATGGTGTTTGTAGCCACGATTACTAGCATAGCACGCTAGGCTCGTACCTTTGGGGGTGTCTCGAGCTGCAGTTTGTCCTGTAAGTCAAAGATTTGCTGCTCCAACTATGTCTTAATGACCTACATCTCCGTATTGGAAGCCTTCAATGCTGTGACCAATCCTTCCACTTTAGCCCAGGGGGTGGCTGCGGCTAGGATTTCTTCTGTAACCTCTGTGCAAAGCTGGTGGATCAGAGTTTCGAGCTTTGCTTGCTGCGCGACAACAGAGAGTACTTCTGTGTTTTGGTGTGTGATGGTCTGTTCGGCCATGCCAAGTTGTTGGTGTACTTGCTGGTCCCGATGATGAATCCTCTTGAAACACCGCGGTGTGGAGCCCCTATAATGTTGTGTGTGGTATCTTGACAAGATTCAAATGCACCCCTGCACCTGCTCGGAGCGGGATCTCCTAGTCCGGCGAACTGATCATAAGGGCGGCGCTAGGTAAGGGACAGAGACAAATTTCTTCCGTGGCTAGCGCTTGACTGCTATATGCCAAGTTAATTTGTCCCTGAGCCATGCTGGTTTGTATCATGTCTGTCTTTAGTTGCAAGGTTCGAAGCTCTTCTTGGATGGCGTTGATCGCAGCCTTCTGGTGTTCCTCTAAAGATACCCATTTTTCTTCAGTGGCCAGTGTGATGGCATCTATGCTTTTTTCAAGATATTTGTCCGTCAATGTAACCATCTCATCTCGTTCATTCTGTTGAGCATGCTGCTTCTTTCTAGGTCCCTTGACAGGCTCGCCTGTCCACTTCATACCTTCGACGTTTACTTCCTCCATGCACAGCTGTGGATCAACCTAGGTTTCAGCCTCGGTGTTCTTTGTGGTGGTCTTCTTTGGCTGCGTGTCCCTTTTTAGGGCTGTGGCTGAGTCTTTCCCTATGCTTCCAGTCTCCTTGGTGATAACAGGTGGGAGTACCTGCATTGTGCTAGTACCAGCGGTGCCCCTTGCGTTGGTTTCGAAGCCTTTCTTCTAGGCGGGAGGCCATAGCGCAATCACATTGTCAATTTCATCGTCTGCTACCATATAAGGCAGTGATGTACAGGTTTTATCCTTGTGGCCACAAAGTTGAATGTTATTTGTGGTAACCTGGAATGTTATGATACTCTTGTATTTTTCATATACTGTTGGGGACAACTGAGGTCGAGAATTGATGACTGTGGCCATGCTACTCTAGAAGAGGACCCAGAAGACTTGGTTATCTTCTATGCGTTAAATGTCCTTGGAATCCCACAAATGGGCATACCAGGCCCTTCGCACACATCTGGAGGGAGCTCGGGAGGACTGACTCTGCATAGGTTTCCCATTCAATGAGGGCTATAAGAATTAATAGCCAGGCATATTAGAAGGTTTTTCCCTACTCCTGTGATTCGCGAACATTGAGAATTTGTCGCATAAGTATTGGGCCCAATTGAGGAAAACCCCCTTCGCACACTGACCGATGAGCCGAATGACATAGGCAGGAACGGTTGCGACCTGGCACTTGCGCATTAGCTTGAAAGCTAGTAATATGGTGGCCATCTGCGTAGCTGGGTCGCTGATGGATTTTATGACGAAGCCCAGCGTATTCCTTTCCACACGGTAGGTCTTACACACATACTCAGCTGTGTCCCCTTCATATTTCTTGCCCACACGCTCCAGAGGGTGTGGCCCGTTCATGGGAAGGCCCGTGATTCTGTGGACCAATGCAACATCTATATGCACCCTATCCTGAATCCATAGGTAGTGATTGTGAATTAGGGCAAGCAGTTGTCGGGCTAGTTGATCCGTGACATTATAATGGCCAAAGTGGGGCATAGGCAGTAGGTTCAAGAGCTTGGATCCAACCAATGCGCTTATCCAGTGCTGAGGAATGACTGTGACCCCATTTTCTACGTACATTGTGTCAAAGTACAGCATGGGGGTCAGCTTAGGGAAGGCTTCATAATTTGCCAAGTCATGATCATT
The DNA here is from genome assembly GCA_034641835.2 of Pinus albicaulis. NCBI lineage: Eukaryota > Viridiplantae > Streptophyta > Pinopsida > Pinales > Pinaceae > Pinus > Pinus albicaulis. The sequence goes on along the minus strand of CM076584.1, from coordinate 1,341,130,667 downwards.
GAATTTAACTTCATGGAGCTTCCCGCAGGGGTCACTCAGGATAGGGACTTCTCCCAGGGTTAGCGGCATCTGCAGATAGATAACCAGGCCATCAAGGTTCTTTGGTGTGCGCATCGAGGGCCTGTGCGGCCAGATGAAGGGAGGTAACCAGTTGATTGGATTGGAAGGCAGGGCTTCCTCCTGCGCAGCCTGAGCTTGAGGCATTGCTCGCAAGGACTTGGTAAGCCTTGGGGAGGTCGCAGGCTTCCTTGAAGCCCATTTCACAGCTTTGGGGGGCTTCGCGGAGCCCTGTGCCTACTCTTTTCCCTTCCCTTTGACCGGCGTTGAGGGAACTTCTTCATCCTCAGACCCGATCTCCATTACTTCCTAAACTTCTAGGGCAATAGGTGCTGAGGGCTCAGTTGAGTTAGTGGCTATCATCCTAGCGTAGAAAATGAATCCCGACTCTAGGTGGCTACTGTCAGTAGAGGGAGGTTGATCCAACATGAGAGGGACAGTGAAAACCCAAAAAATCTTACAGCTCAAGCTCGCACAAGATAAGGAGTATTAGTACAAGTTATGCAAGTGAGATGGAACCCTTGTTTGAGATATCCGACCCTTTTTATAGCACCTGTGAGCATCCAACCGTAGGGTAAGCTTGAAATAGAACTTACCATCAGGTATATGGTAAAAAATCCTCAAAATCTGCCCCATTAAATGCCATTGGCCCACTGCTTTTAACGATAACTTTTTCTTTTTACCAGATGTTACTGTGCCAACGGCTAGTTTTTGCACCTCCTGTTTGCTTGGCATTCCTGCTATGCTTGCCTTAAACACCTGTGCATCTTCCCCCAACACAGGCTAAAGCCCTAAGTACTTCAAACCCAAATATATGTTCGCTCAGCTTATGTCATCACAACAGAACCGGTCGCCTTTGTGAGAAAATATTTTAGAGGTGCTATGATCACTGCATATTTCCGAACAAACTTTCTGTAATAACCTATGTGGCCAAGAAGTGAGCATAACTGCCCCTTTATTGCGGGATCTGGCAGATATGTAATATTCGCATCCCCAATTTTAGCAAACGTGGGGTGCGTCTGAATGCTATCCGTTCGCAGCCCGAGTGGTCCGGTAACCATGTGCACCCTATTCAACTTTGAGTCAGGACCCTCTCGTGGATCGTTCTTACCTTCTTTTGGGGCTAGTCTGTAGTATTTGACCATGCTTGGTGTCTGCGGCTCCCAATTGGGTATTTCAGGTATAACACACAGGCGCGATTCACCCCATGCTACAGTGTAAATGTTTTGCAGAGCGACATCAAGCACCTTTGTCCTGCCTATTAATCCAAATGTGCCCAGAAATTCATCCCTCAAAGTATCCCAATGGCAGGTGCACCGATGGAGCTCCTCATCTAAGTACCATGCAGTGGGAAGTGGTCCCAGGGCATGAATAAGAAGATGAACCCACTCCTGGGCAGTTCTATCGCACCATTGTTTTATCCAAGCGAACAGATATTCGCGTGGATCTTCGGGTTCAAGGAACGTTTTGATTCGCACATAGGATGGGGCCTCAAATCATAGGATCATCATATTCTGACACTCTTCCCAATACTGGAACGCCTCCTGATGCGTTTCCCAGCATTGCATAGGTGATCCATGCATGGCCATCTTATTGGCCCATAGCCATTGTTCTTGGGGAACCTCGGTTTCATGTGCCTGCAAAAAGTCCGTAACATTACTAGAACCATTGAAATAAGGTAGATATCTTACCTCTTAGGAGATGCAGTGGAAATTCTTCATGATCCAAAGACATCGTAGTGCAGAGACATCATGTAACTGGTTTTTCCAATTCTCTATCTCCCCATCAGAGTCGGAGAAACATTCACTATCATTTTCCCAGCAGAGTACCCCCTCCATCGTGGGGTTGATCCAATCTTCATCTCGCGCAGTAAAGTTATAGATGTGATCCACATCCTCTTCGTCACGCACTAGTTCTGTGTATCATTCACCTTTTGCACGATCTAATGGTACTATTACCCTTGTACCGTTATTCTCGAATACCATGCTTCTCTTATTTAGGTTAATGATGTCCCCCATATCGATGGACCAATCCAAGCCTAGGAGCGCAGGGTAGGGGTTTGCATCTTCGACAATCTGAATTACTTCAAAGTCAGCCCGGACCTTAACCCCTGCGATATCCACCACAATATTCGATGGTCTTCCCAATGGTATGATCTTCTATTGGTTGGCCATACACAGTTGGATAGTGGATCATTCCAACTTGGGTTCCCCCATTCGTTTCTAGGTCTTCCTAGGCAATACATTCACATCTAACCCTAGGTCCAAAATAACTTGATCCATCTCATAGTCACCGATATATGCAGTCAACCACATCTCCCTACAAGTGTGTTTCTTATACCTATAGAGTTTGTGTACGTCCTTGAATTTTGGAGGGAGGATAGTTCATGTTGAGCAGCTATCTATCAATGCCTGAAGATTTTCCATAGCCTTTGGGTTGTGCAATAGCTTCATACATGCCTATAAAAAGGGTTTGAACTCCTCATCTTCCTTGAGGTCTTTAGGCGGCTGTGAAGTAGATGCCTCTGCCTCAGCAAAGTCTTTGCGAGCTACAAAAAATGTTTCTTTCTCCTTTTTTAGATCCAAACCTTCCTGTTTAATAACTGCTAGTCGGATCAAAGGCTCAATTGCAGTTTCCTCCCCAGGCCCCCCAGTGGCCATCCCACTACACGTTATGAAATTCACGCTTGGATCTTTGTCTCGTAGCTTGGCCTTAACCCTCTTCACATTTTGCATAGGTGTTGGCTACTTTTACTACATATTCGCTATCAAGACTGGACAATCTTCAATCTTGGTCCAGCTGCCTGCAATACTGGTAGGACTGTCTTGTAGGGTTTGGATAGTCCCTGGCAAAGTGCCCTACCACCCCACAGTTATAACAGATTAGTTTCCCTCATCCCTGACCTACGCTCCCACCTCTTCCGCCTCCCCTGCCCCTTGCTGGGGAGCCCTTTGCGCTTGAGAGGGATATGGGTGAGGATGGATCCCACTGCACCCTACAAAGATTCCCTCGATCGATCATCAAATCATACGTTCAGCAGTTCTGTTCATCATGTCCTACCAAACTGTAGAACCTACACCATTGTTGTTTTACTTCTGTGACATATGCAACAACGCGAGGACAGTGGTTTGTGTCGTGCAGCCCTGCAATGCGGCAATCATCGCACCATAGTGCCAGCCCACTTTGTCCTGCGACTTCCCTTGGGTGCAATGGTCTAGGTCCCCTGGCCATGTAGTATGTTAACATAGGGTAGTTATCCCTGGTATGACCATTCATCTTGCATCGCATGCACCATCTTTCAGGGCTAGCCTTTGTGCCTCACTCCTTTCACAGGTTCTAGATCTCCATGTGCATCGCCTCCAGTTGTCCTTGGATCTACTGGACGCCTAGCTGGGTGTCATCTCTGGGTGCAGCTTCTAACTTCATAGCAACCTCCAGGGATTTTTCTGGTGATTCGAAAGTTTGGGGACCCATAGGTATGCGCAAGTGAGGTAGAAACATAGCAAAATCATCCTTCTCTGATCACCTTCTTTAGTTGTTGATTGACCTCCCACATAGATTCAGAATGCACTTGCTTGAAATCCTTTAGATTGACCACTATTTGAGAATAGGACGTAGGCTTCTTGAACTGTTATTTCAAGGCGTTCTCGATCTCATTAATGGTTGAGTTTGCATATTGTTCGATGTATCCCATGTACCAATCCAAAGCTCTTCCTTCGAAGGTAAGGGATAGTTGTGCCCTCTTCACCTCATGACTAGCTACGTTCTACGCAGTCCATACAATTTCTACGAAAAGCCAGAACTTCTCCATGTCTTCATCTCCCACACCCTTAAAGGTAGTTAACTTCGTGTGTGAAACCATGTTGTCTTCTGGTGGTGGAGGTGTAAGTGAATTCTTACCCGTACGCTGGTTTGAAAGTGGTGTGGGTGGAGGACTCTGCGCAGTTTCTTCTCCTACCAATCTGTAGACAGATCTACGTCCTTCTAGGTTGACACGATAGTATTTGCCATTTTCGCGTCGCACTCTTGACCAGATCAGAGGTCATTCATTTGGTGTGGCTACACATAATACATTTTTCGCATAGTAATATCTTAATCAATAATGGTAAAGTCTTCAAAAACTTACCCCTAAATCCTTTGAAGAATCTTCGCTCTACTTCAGAGTAGGAGATGAACTTATCGATGGAAAATTCTATCACGAATCCTCCTAGCATGTTGTACACCCAGTGGTATATTTTGCGAGTGATGGTGTTATCAGCCTTCTCTAATTGCTGGATCAATTATGGGTTCCACTGTGTGACCCACTCGTCCTTCCAACACTTTTGAATTTCTACCAACCTTGCGAGCCACTCCTGGAGCTCGATCGCAATGGTTACAAAGAAGATCTCGTAGATCTCCATGAAAATATACTTATTTTTCCACTCTTTGGTGGTAAACCTCTTACTGCGGTTTTCTTTTACTATGAATTTCTGAACTTGCTGTTTGAACCACTTATCAATTTATTTTCTGTCAGATTTCCAGTATGACCTTGGAATTTCCTGATCCCTCTCTCAAAATGCTCCCGCTCCTGGCAATGGAACCATTTGTTGGCTTGAGGGGTCCTGACCCAATTTCAGAGGTGAAGGTTTGCCAACAAACCCCTATACTACTGGCCCTTTGGGCAGTGACCTGCTTGCGCGAGCCAAAGTCTCACCTGCAGTAGTATGGGAGGGTGCTAGAACCAGGTTTTTGCACCATGGGAGAGGGCAGGTAAGTCAGGCAGAGCTGCGTTCGACTTCACAAATATCAAATCGCATATTACAGAACCCAGATCTATCAGTCCCTTCACATCCACGTACGCAATACCATGTATAATCTCCATAAATAACAGATACAGGACAATAAAGCAACTATCGCAGTTATTCTTGCCTAAATTCTAACAAACAAATTCAGATCAATTGTCAACGCAGCATAAGTACTTAACACAGTTACTGGCGGAGCTCAATATAGTCTTATGCATAACATAACAGATCTAGATCGCAGTATTGACAAGTAACACAAGTACTTTCGCAGCGTAAATCAATGACACAAAGAATACATCATCAGATTCATAAGTCCAATAGATTCAGATATTCAATAGCCTTCCGCATTCATTAATCCTTCATATCCTTTTAAAATACCCAAAACCCAACCTATGCACACAGTAGCAGGGTCCACACATAGCAGGACTAAGGATCTCTGCGCACATAGCCAGCAGGAGTCCTTTCCCCAAAAACCAAAAATATATCTACTAATTCTCAATTTGCACCAATCTTAGTTCAATATCTGCCTTACAACTCAAAAAGGTTCAATTACTTATACTACTTTAGCCTACGCATCTAATGGTCCGCAAACCGTGGTTTGCAGACTCTTGGTCTACCCTTAACCCATTTACAATGCATTAGGGGCTTTGACAAACCCCATAACCCCTGCGTTAGACTAAATATAATCAAAATATAAAAATTGGACCAAATTCGCAACTTTTGTAGGAGACCCTGTTCCAATAGCTAAGCATAAGAATCACCTTGACCATCTTCATTAGATCTTTCTTCATTGTCGATGCTACAATATCCAGCTCAATCCACACAAATGCGTCTTCTGTGTTGATTCCAGTTGACTCTTAGGGTTTATCGTGTCTAAATATGGGATTCGCCTTGATCCGCTCAAATTCGAGGCTATTATTAATCTCCCCTCGCCATCTTCATTACATCAGTTGCAGAGTCTAATTTTTTACGCCATTTTATACCTATCTATGCCAAAGTATCTAAAGAATTCACGCGGTTAATAAAGGAGGGTGTCCCTTTCCTCTGGGATGAGGTCGCCCAGAAATATTTTGATTCTTTGAAGACGTTGCTAGTCAACACTCCTCTGTCGCGTCCTCTGAACTATCATCGCAATTTTTCCCTTTATTTAGCTTCCATTTTCAGCACGATTTCCATGGTTCTAGTTCAAGACGATGATGATGTATGATGAGCATGTTATTTACTACCTCTCTCGTAACCTTCTTAATATCGAAACATGCTGTGCTCATGTCGAGAAGTTAGCGTTAGTTGTAGTTCAAGAAGTTCAATGTTTTCATCATTATATTCTATTACGTACTGTGACTGTGATTTCGGAATGCAACCCTATAACCTATATATTGTCTCGAAAATTGTTGGGGGGAAAATACTCAAAGTGGATTGTTATCCTCCAAGAGTTAAATTTGGTGTTTACTACTGCCAAGTCAAATAAATCACTCGTCTTTGATGATTTGATCTGCTCCATTCCCTCCGACTTCGCTCTGTCTAGTTCTGAAGAATGCATTCTAGATGATACGCTTTTTCTGATCTCCACCCTCGATCCTTCGTATAGTGATATCATCATATATCTTTAGACTTCTAATTTTAGCTCTAAGTTGATGAAGGATGCTCGCCGACACATCCGTCATCAGTCACAACCTTATTGTATAGTCGGACATACACTCTACCGTGTCGGAATAGATTCCATTCTCCGTCGGTGTTTGACCTTCGAGGAGGCTGAGAAAGTTCTAAATGATTGCCACAGTGGCACCTGTGGCGGTCACATGTCTGGTTATGCAACTGCACAAAAGATTCTTCGTGCTGAGTATTTCTTCATGTCTGTAAATTTCATGATTGCCATATGTATTAGTGCAAGATGCACGCACCACCTGCACATCTGCACCCTATCATTACCGTTGGTCCCTTTGCAAAGTGGGGCATCGATTTTATGACGTTTAACCCTCACTCGGCCAGGGGACATTCTTATATTATCGTAGTTGTTGACTTCTTCACCAAATGGGTCGAAACAATGCCTACAATTGCCGCCGACGGTAAGACAAAAGCTCAGTTCATATTCAATCACATCATTTCTAGGTTTGGTGTCCCTCAAGCCATCGTTACCAATAATGGTTCCCATTTTCGGCATTATATGGTGGTGGAGTTGACTTCTAGGTTGGGCTTGTGTCACGACAGCTCAACACCATACTATCCTCAGGCTAATGGCCAGGTTGAGGCTGTGAACAAAGTTTTAGTCACTTTTCTTCAAATTATGATTGGGATCCACGAATCCAATTAGCATATCAAGTTATCTTCGACTCTTTGGGAATACCGAACCTCAGTCAAGGATGCGACTAGATTCACTCCATTCTAGCTTGTTTATGGTCTGGAAGCTACCCTTCCAATTGAGTGCGAAATACCTTCACTCAAATTAGATGTTGAATTACTTCCCAAAACTTCAGTTGAAGAAGAACTTCTTCTGTACTTAGAGAGGCTGGATGAAACTCGCCGCTTTGCTTCTTTGGTCATCGAGGCATAGAAGAAGCAGGCTAAAACCCATTTTGACCAGTCGGTTTCCCCTTGCTCCTTTGTATAAAGAGACCTCATCCTCCTGTACAATCAAGCTCATGATAAGCTGAGGGAAGACAAATTTCAACCCATGTGGTATGGGCCTTACATCATTAAGCGTGTTTTGAAGAATGGGGCCTATGAGCTCATTGATTATGAAGGTCATCCTTTAGATTAGCCAAAAAATGGGTTGTATCTCAAGAATTATTATCCACGAGTCATTCGTGCATGTGTTGTGTACATAGGTGTTTTTTCATTTTTGTACATTTTTTGGCTTGGTGTGTTTTGCGAGCATTTTCTTGCTTATTGGGTCGTTGCTTATTGTGAAAATATCTATTACCCCTTATGTCGGTTTCGCGGATGGTTCTTCCCGCAGTACCTAGAACTTGTCTTCAGTAGCCTGGGTGATTTATGATCTTGCTGGTGAGTTGATAGACCTGCAAGGTATTTGTCTATGACAAACTACAAACAATGTCGCTAAATATAGTGTTGTCATTGAACTGTTAACCAAGGCAATTACCCTCAGCATTAGTGAATTGGTTGTAAATCTAGACTCATAACTTGTTGTTCTTCAGCTTAATGGGTGTTACTCAGTTAGAAACACACACATTTTAAGATTGTATTTACGTGTTCATTTGCTAGAAATACATTTTGATTATACCACATATCAACATATTCGTAGACAAATGAATGCAATAACTAATACAATGGCTAACATTATATTAGATAGAAATTTGCATAATCTGTAAAATCATCATCACATGAGAGACTCATATCAAATAGGAAAATAGATGTATATAGATATATCAAAGGTTTCCATCAGTGTGCACCATAAGTTTAAAAAAATATGTGTGTTTCTGTTACATCCTAAGACACTATGTCTCACAACAAAATGCAGAAATAAAAACCTAGGTGTCTAATCGACATGATGATCATGATAGCATGTCACTGCCCGAACAAGCTGCCTCAGCAAGCGATGAACTCGATTTGACACCCCTACAGTGTTTCTATGATATGCACGAAGAACATTGTCGAACTACACATAGTCTGGGACCCCACGGGTGATTCCCTCCAAGTTGTGAACAATTTCCTCCTCCTCACCTTGAGGGGCAACATCAAAATTGCGAGGTATTCGCCTTAGTATCGGAGACATCCCTGCGGGTCTCTTTGGGCCTACATCTGCAAATGCATGGATAAAGTTGTAGAAAATACATACCAAAAAATCATAATACTCATAAAAATTAAAAAATAATGAGTTTTACCAAGTGCTTCATCCCAATCCTCTCCTTCCGGGAGCGGGAGGTCCGGATCACTAGTGAAATCTGTGCCAGAGTAGGGCCAGTCCTCCACGACAATCAACTGTCAGCAGAGCCAATCAAAGAACTCTAGTCTCTAGGACATCTATTGACCACCCCTTGGCCTGGCATCAAAGCTTCCCATCAGGCCATCCATGGTTCCAGTGCTGGTGGTGTTGGGACTATCACCTCCTGATGTTGAAATATTGGTAGTCGTTCTAGAATGAACGATACCAAGATAGACCCATAACCAAATTGCTTCAATTTGGTCTTCTTGCACTTTGTCAGCTGACATTTTATATTGATTGTTACTGCCTCTGCCCAGTTGTAGATGGTCAGTGACAAGTAGTCTACAGCAAGAAGTAGCTGTGTTTTTGTTGCTTCGTGCAGTTCTTGTGTACCTGTAGCTCATGTGATCGTGTGTAGCACTACCCTTAGTGTTAAATCCTGGATAGTCTGGATGTCCACCTTCACACTTTTTTATACTTTCTGTACTCCTGGGAATATCCTGTCAATCACCATGCCCATGCTCTCCATGGTGGGTCGGGTGCCGGTTAAGATTGGTGCTACCCCCCTCCACGACAATCCTGTTATGAAATAGACATCATAAACATAAATCTCAAGCTCCAGATATCGAAGAATGAATTTTTCTTGATCCTCATCCCAGATACTGATCAAGTATTGCAGTAGCTCCAGTCGAGATCTGAGACACGGTGTCATGAAGAACTTTTTCAGTCCACAGTCTCTGATAGATTCCATGCATCTCGCATTTCCCATGGCAAGCTCATCCTCTTCACTGTGTTCTTGTTCCTTCCACTCGATCACCATTTTAACACTCTTTTAGCTACAAACATGTTCATATGGACATTATTAGCCAAATCCAAAGATAAAATTTGTGAAATTTAGGATTGATTTATTGCATTAAAAGTTTTTTAAGAGGTCTATGTGGTTGGTGCAACTGTTTTAGAAACATTCGCGCCAATGGGTGGCGCGTTCGTGCCCGAAACCCGTGCTGACCGCCGTGCCCTAGTTTTCACAATTTCCCCCTCAGAAATCAAAACTAAAGGTTGCAAGTAATGAAATAATGCTTAAAATGTGGGGAAGGATGTCGTCTCTTACCTGGAACTAACGGATTCGAGATTGGTCTGCTGGATTTCCCACTATCGTCGCCGCAAAATCGCAAGGTAAAATGGGGTCACTATTGCTCCACAATAGGTAAAAGTGAAAAGTAATTATTTTTTACCATTTTTGGCATTTTATAACTTTTCAAAACCACAATTAGGTTTTAAGACATGTTTTTCGATTATTACATTATGTTATTTCGAGAAATGGGTTTTACATTTGTTTCTTGTGCAACGAAAGGTCTTTAATACGATAGTGATGAAGTCACGAGTTATATTTTATAATTTTTCGAACTCGGTAAAAATACGAAAAAGTCACTACTAGAGTCATCTTTCAGCTCTTTTTTGACTCTCTAAAACAAAAAGGTTACCGAGATTCTTGTCATTTTGAACTCATTAAATGGCTACGAAACCATATCTACCCAGTATACGTTTACCCCTTTTTCAGGCTGTGATAGATTATTTACGAAAAATGAATACCTTAGCCTATCACGACTAAGAGGTTCTTTCAAATATTGTTTTATACCTTTTCGGATCTGAGAGACTACTTACGAAAAGGGACATGCTGGAGTTTTCTTTTCCACTTCTTTTCAAACTCTCTAAACATGAAAAGACGTCGAGTTCTTCCGTTGTCAGACTCGTTAAACCCTGATGACATCGGACATCATCATCATGATGTTCATCGAGTTCCCCCTTCCTAAGGCTCGTAAAATATACTAGGATGGATTTGTCTGAAGGAAAAACTTATAACACAAGCATATGCTATCCCATTCAAGCTTGTTTTTAAAAAATAATTGGGGTACTCACCAGATATGGTGGGGGAAAATTGAACCAGATTTTAGTTGTGTCAGTAGTATGTCGCTCTTGAACATGACACTCGTCTGCATTCGTGTCAGGTTGGGGACATCTCATTTCGTCATTCTTGCCTTCATGGGTTTGGGTAATCTGTTTTGACCTCTGATCTACTCTTTTCCATGTCATAATGAACTCAGATCCCTTGATGTCAAATACTTCCAAATCTAAAGTCATGTCGCTGATATGTTCAAGAGAAGTTTTGCCTCTACAGTTTTCAACCTCCCTCTGATTCTCTGTTCGTCCTGATTCGCTTTCATCATGTTCCTCTATCTCGTGTTGATGATGTGGGATACATTATGGCCCTCCTTTGACCAGGTCACTTCCTGTTGACTTCAGCTCATTATCCAGGAAGTTGGTCTACAGACTCCTAACTAGTACCTTGGAGCCTGCATGCCTCAATGGCAGGTTCTTCTCATTCGAGGATAGGTCCACATCATTGGCCTTCGATCGAGTGATTCTATGGGTGTTCGACGCCAGATCACTGTTCACATTCTGTGGATAGAACCTTTTGTACCTTGAGAACCATTATCATTATTGGTGGTTTCTCTCGTGCCTGTTAACAGATTTCATCATTGGCTGGTAATCAGGAGATTTTCTTGCATGTTCGACTTCAACTCACATATTTGCATGCTTGAACCTGTACCTGTTCGGATCAAGATGTAGCACAAGACCATATGTTTTATTTGATAAGATCTAGGCTATAGGATATTATGGTGTATCATGATTTGTTGAATGACTCTTTTGATTGGATGGTTGCGACCATACCTAAGCCTATTTGTTGATCCTTACTGTTGGATGGTTGCATTCATACCTCGGATCTCAGTTCATATATGTACTCTATTATGGATGGTTGTGCCCATGCCATGTGTTCATGTCTCAGAGATATCTGTTGTACTTGTAATTACAGGTCTTCCGACTGCGGTGTTTGGTTCGAACGCATTCTCATAAAGCATTTCACCCCTTCCTCTCTCTCGGACCTCATGCTTTAGAGGGCATCTGCTACACAGAATTTTTTCACTATCCCTGCAATCCCCATCCTGTACATTGGAGGCTCATTTATGTGAACAAAATAAAGTGTCATGCCTTGCAAATACCATCATTGAATCCCTTACCATGAGTCTAACATTTCGTCTATTGACCATTTCCTGAACAGACCACCAAAAACACTTGTTTTTGCCTTGGCGCTGGTAGACTGTTATGCCCTCGTGCCAATGAGGCAGATTAACACTGGCCACCATGCCAGCTGGTGCTCTGTCTCAGTTAGTTGCTTGTGCCAATCTGTTTATGGATTATTTTTTTTAAATAGAGGCGAAGTTTTGATCATAACAACTTCGTAGATGAGTCATGGGGAGTGGTTCGACTGAATAACCACGACCTTCCTCCTTTGGCCTCTTGTTTCCACCTTTTGGGGAAACCTCCCATGGGATAAGGCCTCCCTTCCACAATAGTAGGGATCCCAACCTCCTCCTCTCCCTCTATAAATATAGCCATCCTCCATTGATGAGGCTAGTTGAACTAAAGATATTATAGCAGAATCGCTGGAGAGATTTCTATTCAAGATAGAACAGAAGAGTCCCTTATTAAGAGAGCTTAGGCTTGTGCCTTCATCCTGTCCAAATTCCTTGACATTCGTCGAGACGTGCTTCAAGTGAACCCCGTTGAAGGAGGTTGCGACATCAAGGCTTGGTTGTAACTCTTTCTTCTATTGACACATATGTATAACTATTGTTTGGTTCCCATTTTGTGTTGATGTGTTTTATTTGATGCAATATGCTTAACCCTCCTTGACTGGTTAGTAATTATGAATGAGATTGTTGCTTCGTATGCTGCTCTTGTTTGTTTATCTTGTGCAGGTATCCAAGCATTTTTGCAAAAGGATCGTGACTTTTCGAGATAAAAATCGAGAGGCCACCACTACAACAGTCGTGATGACAGTGTTGGACTCCAGGTAGGTTGATCTACCACGTCTATTTCATTCAGTAATTAGGAGCCTACACTCTAGTTTTTCCTTTTGTTACTAGACCCACTCTAGGGCTAGAGGGATCGTCTCTGTCTGCAGAGAGGATTTCCCACATAACAATTGATACTAGAAGGGTGACGGAGTTTTACCCTCATCCAAATGTTCAATAATAAAAGAGATTTTGAGGTCCTAAAGCTTCCAGTGGGGAGGATTGATCTAGTGTTAAAAAATATGCTCAAAATGAAAGTTTTCAGAATGGTGTGGAACCTGAACAACCACATATATATTGTCATTCTTAATCTGACGCGATTCATTTCGTGCAAAACCGACACTGTATGCTCCCACAAACGAGTTCTGATCGATTTGTCAAATACGTGAATTTTGGCAAAAAAAGGACTACTGACTATGTATTTTGGTCTAGTGGTAGTTTTCCACCTAGCCTCTCCTGATTGGATAAATTTTTTGAATATTTGGCCTACCACAGATTGACTTCTTTGGATAATCACAATGTGCCACTTATCACAATTTCATTGGTTTAATTGGAGTGTTCTCTTTGGTTTTTAGCTGGACCAACCAAGGAATGCCATGTGGGAAAACTAGAGGTTGCCACGTGGCACCCTAGTGGTCGACCAAAATTCTGGGTTATGGCGGATAGGCCTTTGTCAAAATCAAACACGCGATCTCAGGGTGGCTAAACCAGTGTTTTACCAATGCATTACACACTCATGACTTAACATCTAATGGTTTCATGTTATATATAAGCTTGAAGTTTGACGCATTTGGGGGTGGGTCGGGGCTAGCCCCAACCTTGGTCACCACATCCATGGTAACAAGGGGTGGGAACATGGGTTAGGGCTTAGCCCGACCCTTCCCATTTTTTTATTTTTAAATATTTTGGCCGACGGAGATAATTATGAAAATTCGGTTATAAGGTCGCATTGGAAAATTTAACGATCCCACAATTTGTGTCAGAAGTTGAGGATAATGTTGCCCCGTTAGCGCTTTTTGGGGCGAATTTGTAGTGTAGTTTGCAGGTGGGGCGAAATTGTGGGACGAATTGCTGGAAAACTTGGAATGATCATAACTTCTTCAATTTTTATCCTTTTTGGGATCAGAAAGAGGCTAGACAAGCGTTTTTTATAGATCAATCACCACTAAATATGGTTATCAATCCAAATTGTGGTGCTTCCCCACAAGAGTAATCTTGTTAGAATCAATTTCAAAGTTTCAATTAAGCTTTGAAACTTATGTGATATGAAACAATTGGGGGATTCAACATGGAAGAAGGTGACACATATCAGTCTTGAAGATGCATGTGGAGCTAAAAGGGAATATTTTATGGGATCACTCAAAACCACCTATGTTAGGCCAAAAGGGAACTTTGACCATCTACTATGGGTAACAAATGAGGAGGCTGAAAAATACAAGATAAATTTGGGTTACAAATCAAAATTCCATTCACTAACTTCCTAGAACCTTAAAAGTGGTATCTCACTTGAAAGCTCCAAGATCCTCTTATGATAAGAATATGCATATGGCTAGTTCTAATAAAAAAATATATACATGGGAAAACATATAAAATAGGTCTTAGAAAGGCCCAATAATTTTTTGCATGTGCAAGGAAAGCTCTAAAAGTGTCTTACATATTATTTGAATCTTGGAAAGAAAATAATAAGGTATATAAGGATCATCACTCATTGACAACATTTGTTCTTTGGGATATTTTCCTCACAACACTTCGTCCCTTGATTCAAGATACATAAGTCTCACCTCTTGGAACCTTCCTTAAGGTAGAGGGAACCTATCTTAGCTCTATATCATTCCATCGAATCTATAAAGAGTACAACCAAGAGGTGGACACATATCTAGCATACATGTAGAAGAGAACCCAGTTCTCTGCAACTCAAAGTTTCGAAAAATAATATGTAGGAATTACTTCCACCAAGGCATATGAATGTCTAATATGAAATCTCATCTAGTATTAAATGAATTTTTTTATCCATGTCTTAGGTTAATGGCTCTGTAACTGCTCCATGTTCCCATACACTACAAATCTGCTACCATGACGAGTGAAAGTCCAAACTACTAATTGAATCTGTGGATAAAGGGATATAACACAATGGATGGGGATGTGAATAAAGTTCCCATAGAAAGTGAAGACACCTTTCAAACTATTCTTGTTGAAAGGGAAGAATGAAACTAATTACTCAAGGGAATACAACAATACATGATATTCTGCCAACAAGAGTTAGCTTCCAGAATTGCGTATAGATTGGATTGTTTATACTTCACATGGTATTAATTTGTGTGGTTTAGGTTTTACATATGCATATAAGAATAATTAATGAGATATATAGATACACATGTACTCATCTATGCCCTTTTAGCCCATGGATTGACATGGTAACTACAATCAGTTACTCAATGACTGCAATGCATCATGTGACACATATAGTTGGTTAATTCAATATTTTGATTACAACATGTAGGATTTCATATTTATATATACATATGTAGTAAAATTTCAAGCTATTAGATATAGTATTAGGCAATGATCCATTGACGTGAGCATCATAATCGTGGACAATACTCATAGACACACTTAATGTTGAACATACCAACAATACGATATGCAATCATCAATACTATATCATGCAATTATATACCATTTCATATGTTATCTAAGTACCGTCATAACATGAGCAATAAAAATACCATAAGAATATATTTCTCACATAGTTAATTGGCATATAAACCATTTTAGGAATACAAACATGAGATCCATTGCTCACGACAATTGTGATAGATATTCATCTCAAAATAAGATCGGGAATTTGAGTTGGGGACTACAACTCTCTACCCAACCATAGATTGGGCTGCAATGTGGCCTTTCTTTCAACCTAATCATCCCCGAGCCAGTTTCAAGAGTTGAAAATTTATGCTCAAGGGATGAGACCAACATTGCTAGCTAAAATGGGGACTCCAGAGGACCAATTAACTCCACCCAATAGATGAATAAACTATAGTCAATCTTCAATCAGGGACACCAGAGGTCATCCACCTCCACTCTCAATAAAATCAAGGGGATCCAAAGACCTATGTATCCACCCTTAATCATGTATAAGGGAATCCAAAGAACTTTGTCTCCACCCTTTTACCAAGCACAAGGGAGCCTATAGGTTTTACCTCCACCCTTCCATCATATAAACCTAGTGGTTCCATCTAATGAAGGGAATCTCGAACTCATTGCAAAAACTAGAAAAACAAGCGAAGGAGACTACGAGATTTTCCTTATCAAGAACCCAAGGAAAAATACCCACCCTGGTTTCCAAGTTAATCCAAAGAAGGCCATCTCCACCCTCAATCCCAGAGGGAACCCAAAGATCATTTTCCTCACTTGAGGGAAATTTTACAACTACTCCTATTGCTCAAATGAATTTTTTTCTCGTGTGTGGTATAGAAATCAGGGAAAATTTTATGGGTGAAATTTCGCAAATGGGCTAGTTTTTGGACATTTTCTGGAAAAAAAAAATTATTCGCCAATTTGGTTAAAAATTCACCCTTTTTTACATATATATGATTAAATGGATGATATTCACCAAAAAATTTCCAATTTTAATAGTAAATTACATGTTTTTTATTGAATATTTTCCTACATTCTACACTTATTAATTTTGAAACTAGAATAGTCACCTACCATACTATATATTCGAGAATATTTAAATCCTTAAAAATACCCTAATAGAAATGTAGAATTCCTTTCACGTAAAGATGCATTTAATTCTTTTCAGACCAAGGATATGCAGGATGCTACATGACAATTTTTCATTGATAGATGTTGGCTTTGTTTCTTACCCACCACCATAATTTTCTATACTTGCTATTACACACTATGGAATGTTTCCCTACATGCCTCCCTCTCATTGCTTATTCCATTTCAACATGCTTGAATTCTCCTCTGCATAGTTCACTCCTCTTCATTCTCCTTTCTCCGTTGTAGTTGCTCAAACTCCTCCTTCAATGTATTCTTCTCCCTCTTCCTTTGTTTCTTTTCCTTTGTGTGGATGTGTATGTCTCCTCAGCAAAAATATGATTGATCCCTTCCACCGCTTCTAGTTTTGGTATTTCACTCTACTCATAGTAGTGAATTTCCAGCAAACCACTCCTCTTCCTTCTCCTTTGCGTTGATGCACACCACTTCTCTTAATTTCTTCCTCTATGTACCTCTGTATGATTTTCCCTCGAATTTCTCTCTTGGGTACCAATTATTCCATACTTAATTTGTGTCACCTTTAGGTAGTTGTTTTATGTCTAGCCAAAAACTTGCAGGCCAATCACATTGGTGCCACATAGCTCTTTGTCTCCATTTTTTTTTTTTAAATTTGTTGTTGCAGTGGGTGGCCAACTCACCCTTGCACGTCTCGAGTCACCAATGCCCCTCCCCTTTAAATGTTCATGTAGTCATTCAACCCTTGTTTCACACCTATTAGCCTCCCTAGCTATGACAAAACGATACAAATCTGATATAATAATCCCCCTTAGCTATAGAATTGTGTCCCTTAACTCAATCCTTTTTTTTCAAAATATTTACATTGTTTACAATGATGGAGAAACAACTAGGGGTTGTCAAACGTAGGATATCGAGTCATCGAATGCCCTGAATGCTTCCTAAATACCCCCACTGAAAAATGTAATCCTTGTCTATTTTCTGTTGAGATTCAATAAGAAGATCCTAGTGAAAATTAAGCACCTACACTAGGATGGAGCCTCAAGCTATTTTTAGGTGTATTTCTATTTATAGATGTATGTGCATAATCTATTTATATAATTCATGTCTATTTATAGATGCATTTCTACTATTATTATCCCTTAATATTGGTTGGACAATAAAATATAATATATTCTCAATGAGCACTTGGAAATAGTTAACTGAAGTGGAAAATCAGTTAGCTAAAGGAATTTTGAGTTAATTGGTTGGTTGGTGGGACATGCAGGTTGAATTAGTTGTAACTAAGTGATTCGAAGTTGTAACATAGTTGGATGTGCAATTGTGCAAGTTGTAAAGTAGTTTAACTCAGTTAATTGAGCTAAACTCAGTTGTGCTAGTTGTAGCTGAAGATACACTAGTGAGAGATCAAGTGAATTATTATTAATTAATTGAAAATCAGTGGGCTCACATGCAACTGAAGATTTACTATTATTAATTGCATTCATGTCAGATCCAGTGGAAACCTATTTGAGTTCTAGGTGAAAGGGAAGTAAACTATCAGTTGTGACATTATCTGGTTGCACACATGCAACCACACACACATTGGATGTGCCCATAAGGATTACGTAGTCAAGGAAGGAAATATTGCATTCATCCAAGGATTTCTATTAGCATGGATTGCACAGTAGAGGCAGGTTGTTTGGAGACAGTACATTGAGCAAGTGATTTACCAATTTTCGTATAACAGTGTGAGAAAATTAGCTCGTGTAACGAGGGCTCTTGGATTGGAAATTTTTATGTAATTGTTTCATGATCCATGATATAATATTCAATATAAGATATTGGGGTTTTTAGCTGTAAACTTTCCCCAGTAAATTATCTGTGCTGTGTGTGATTGATCTTTCTTCATGATATTGTAATTGGCGATTGTGTTTTTAATTCCACAAATATTTGTAGAAGCGATTCTATATTTAACAATAGCACATTGTTAGATTAGGAGAAGCCAAGATATACATGAATATTGTATAATTTCTACATGGTATCAGAGCATAAGAAATTGCAGAATTGAAGCAGGAGTTGAGCTTGTTCATGGAAAGAATTCAAATTTGCAGAAAGACTTTCTTGGTGCTACAGCTGATTTAGGATAGAAATGGTTTTCAATGGCTTGAGGTTAGAGTATGCACTCGAGGGCAGCTCGAATAAAATTGCTTGGGAGGATAGGATGGAGGTAGTACTCGAAGACAATGGCTTGAAGTTATTAATTGACAATGATGTTCCTAAGCCTACTTCGTTAGATGCTGCCAACCTTGATGCATGGAAAAAGAAAGTGGAAAAGGCGAGGAGGATCCTATTGGAGGAAGTACAAGAACCCATTGTCTTTAGTCTCCATGGGAAAGCCACACCATATGCTACATTGAAGGCTTTAACGGATCTATTCCAAAGCAGCAACGACCATAGAAAATTGGCGCTCAAAGATAAACTCAGAAAGATCAATATGGAAAAGGGTGACACCATTCCAAAGTATCTCACGAATTTTGTCCAATGTCGGGATGAACTGGGGAGTGTGGGAATAACTGTTGTTGATGATGATTTGGTGAGTTTGGCTCTCTTACGACTTCCTAAGAGTTGGCATAGTTATGGAGACTCTATCAACGAATGGGAAAAATTGCTGGATTTGGAACGACTGTGGTCAGATCTGGTCCAGGAGGAGTTCAGGAGGAACACCAGAGATGGCTCTTCATCAAAGCATGATGAAAAAGAGGATTGTGCTTTGCCTGCCAAGGCGAAGAAGGCAAAGGGGAAGAAATTCCATTATAAATCTGAGTCTAAATGCAAGAATCTGGATATGTCCAAGGTGAAGTGTTTTCACTGTCACGAACATGGGCATCTTGCTACTAACTGTCCACAAAAGAAGAATAAAAAGAAGGTTGCTGGAGCTGCAGCTGGTGAGGCCCTTGCCTCCCAATTTGAGCTTGACTTCTCCTTGATTTCATGCATGGTGTTAAGTGCCTTGGGATCGGTGTGGTATTTAGATAGTGGTGCTTCCTTTCACATGATGAGATATAAGTAACTTTTCAGTGACTTGGAGGAGAAAGATCTCCAAATGCATATAGAGATGGGCGACGACGGAAGGTACAGTGCTACCGGGATTGGTACCATTACCTTTCAGAGAGAGTCAGGAAAACCATTTCAATTAAAAAATGTTATGCATGTTCCAGGTCTGAAGAAAAATTTGGTCTTAGTCGCAATATTGGAGGACAGAGGCTATGACGTTGTTTTTAGTGATAGAAAGGATTTCCTGTGACATAAAAAAAAATGGGTCAAGCCAAGAGGATAGGGTTTCAAGTTATGAATCTGTACAAGCTAGAGGTAGATGGCTACGCTGCCATGATGGGCAAGGCAGAAAAAGTGGTGATTCAGGATGAGGGAAAATTATGACACAAGAGATTGGGCCATCTTCATCATGGAGCCTTGAAAGTCATGCATCAAATATCTATTGGACTTCCAATGGGAACACTTGATCAGTTAGATCAGTGCAAGGGTTGCACCATGGGACAATATGTAAATTCCACCTTTCATGAGAAGGAGAACTGTGCTTCGGGGATCCTTGAGAGAGTTCACATAGACGTGTGTGGACCGTTCTCGGTTGCTTCAACAACAAAACATAAGTAATATGTAATATTTTTTGGACATTGGGTTCAAAACTCCCCGTGTGTTTCGCGACATGGACTAAGTGCCTCTCGTTAATCCTAACACTAGCGATTGTAGTGGAGACTAAAGCCTGCAAGTTTTCGTCTAACGACAATCGTGATTCCAACAATTGGTATCAGAGCGACATGTCTCGAGTTCGAAACTCACCCAGCTCGTGTTGGTTGGAGATTGTTGGACATTGGGTTCAACGCTCCCCATGTGTTTCGCGACATGGACTAACTGCCTCTCGTGGATCCTAACTTTGGCGATTATAGCAAGGACTAAAGCCTGCAGGTTTTTGTCTAACGATAATCATGATTCCAACAATATTTGTTAATGACTTTTCTCGTAAATGCTAGATCTTCTTCATGCAGAAGAAATATCAAACATTATCTAAGTTCTATGAGTTTAAGGCATTGGTGGAGAAAGAGTTGGGGGAGCAAGTGAAGGATCTTAGGAGTGCTAATGGTGGAGAATACATCTCTAACGAATTCAAGAACTTCTGTAGCAAAGAAGGAATTCGAAGAGAACTCATAGTGCCTCATACCCATATCAAAATGGGGTCGTGGAGAGGAACAACAGAACAATCATGCGTGCAGCACGAGCGTTTTTGCATGATCAAGGCCTACCAATGCATTTGTGGGAAGAAGCATGCAACACTCCGGTTTATGTGAAAATTGTTGTCCTCATAGAGTACTTGGCATGAGTACACCTGAAGAAGCTTTCACTAGTAAGAAACTAGATGTTTCACATTAGGATTTTTGGCTCATCTATTTATGTGCATGTGACCAAGGATGCCAGGAAGAAGCTGGAGCCAACTGCTGAAGTTGGGACTTTTGTGGGGTACACAGAAACACACCATAATTATCGTGTGTATTTTCCAAATAGCATAATGAATTTTGTGTGACGGGATAAAAAATTTGATGAGGAGAAAGGCGTGCGGTTGTCGCTTGAGAGGGAGCTAGACTTTCATGTGGAGGAGGAACTGTTGGTTCCAAAAGATGAGTCTCTAGATGTGGATCATCCATAGGAGGAGGTTCATGGAGTGGAGGAACTCACTCACATAGAGCCATCCATCAGAAATGGCAGAAGGCATACCACAGAAGCTATAGGCTAAGACTTGATGCTGCACAGAATGTAGGAGCCCCTACTTCACAGCGCAAACAAATACAGTCTCTTGACCGATTTAGTGAATAAGTGGCTCTCATGAGCAAATGTATTGTGACTGAACCATATTCCTTTCAGGAAGCAGTACAGGAGCCCACATGGGTAGATGCAATGGTGGAGGAGTGTGACTCCATTGTCAAAAACATTTCTTGGGAAATTGTTCCAAGGACGGTTGATAAATTAATGGTAGGTTCCAGATGGATCTACAAGGTAAAGCAAGTTGCTGATGGGAGTGTGGAGAAATACAAGGAAATATTTGTGGTCTGGGGCTTCTCACAGATTGAGGGGATAGATTATGAAGAGACCTTTGCACCTGTCGCAAAGTATTCTTTCATAAGATCCATCCTTTCTCTCTCAGCGCATATGGGCTAGCACATTCATCAGATGGATGTGAAAATTGTGTTTCTCAATGGGATCATTAAGGAAGAGGTGTACATAGAGCAGCCTGAAGGTTTTGAGATATTCAACAGTGAGTCGCATGTGTGCTGACTCAAAAGAGCATTGTATGGGCTGAAGCAAGCATCCCATGCTTGGTACACTTGGATAAACAACTATTTCACCGGACTGGGCTTCACCAAAACTGAAGCAGATGCAAACCTATACCAAATTGTGGTGGAGGGTAAGCTTTTAATCATTGTTCTTTATGTTGATGATTTAATATTAACTAGTGATGATCATCTGATACACTCATGCAAGGAGGATCTTGTAAGGGAGTTCGAAATTAAGGATATGGGCCTCCTTCATTATTTCCTTGGATTGGAAATATGGCAGCGAGATGGTGAAATTTTTGTGTCTCAAGGAAAGTATGCAAGGGAGATATTGGGTAATTTTCACATGGAGGGCTGCAAACCTATGGATAATCCTCTTCCAGGAAGCCAGAGGAAAGAGGATGCTACTTCTAGAGAAATAGTGGATGCTACTGTCTATCGACAGTTAGTGGGTTCGCTAATGTATCTAGTGAACACGAGATCGAACATTTGCTATGCGGTTAACTAGTTGAGTCAAACTATGGTTAAGCCTAACAAGATCTTTTGGAAGGCGAGGAAGCATGTCCTAAGATACCTGAGGGGCACATCAGATTATGTTTTATAGTATAGACAAACGGATGGAGTGAAGTTGCATGGCTTCACATATGTAGATTGGGCTCGAAGTCCATCAGATAGAAAGATCACATCAGGGAGTATCTTTAGTATCGGGTCTACAAATGTTTCTTGGTATTATAAGAAGCAGAGATCTATGACACTTAGTTCAACGGAAGTGGAATACATGGTAGTGAGTCAAGCTGCATGTGAAGCTATCTGGATGAGAAAGATCTTGGTTGGTTTGTTTGGTTCTCATATGGATCCGATAGTGATTCATTGTGATAATCATAATTGCATCAAACTCTCGATTAATCCTATGTTTTATGATAGATCTAAGCATATAGATATTCGGTACCATCATCTCAAAGATTGTGTAGAGGAGAATAATGTTTTTTCAGTACATTCCCACAAAAGATCAGGATGCAAATATTTTGACGAAGGTGCTCGCCAGGAGCAAATTCGAATACCATAGAGATAGGATCGGGGTGAAGGATAATCCCTTTCTTGTTGAGAGGGAGCGTTGAGATTCAACAAGAAGATCCTAGTGAAAATTAAGCACCTACACTAGGATAAAGCCTCACGCTATTTTTAGGTGTATGTATATTTAAAGATGTATGTGCATAATCTGTTAATAGAATTCATGTCTATTTATAGATGCATGTCTACTATTATTATCCCTTAATATTGGTTGGACAATAAACTATAATCTATTCTCAATGAGCACTTGGAAATAGTTAACTGAAGTGGAAAATCAGTTAGCTAAATAAATTTCGAGTTAAGTGGTTGGTTGGTAGGATATGCAGGTTGACTTAGTTGTAGCTGAGTGATTCGAAGTTGTAACAGAGTTGGATGTGCAGTTGTGCAAGTTGTAAAGTATTTTAACTCAGTTAAGAGAGTTAACTCATTTGTGCTAGTTGTAACTGAAGATACACTAGTGAGAGATCAAGTGAATTAATTACTAATTATTTCACAATCAGTGGTCTCACATGCAACTGAAGATTTACTATTCTTAAGTGCATGCATGCCAGATCCAATGGAGACCCAGTTGAGTTCTAGGTGAAAGAGAAGTAAACTATCAGTTGTGACATTATCCGGTTGTACACATGCAACCACACACACATTGGATGTGCCCATGAGGATTGCGCATTCAAGTCAGGCAAGATTGCTATCAACAGGGATTGTGCAGTGGAGGTAGGTTTTCTGGAGACAGTAAATTAAGCAAGTGATTTGCCAATTTTTGTATGACAGTGTGAGACAATTAGCTCATGTACTAAGGGCTCTTGGATTGGAGTTGTGTATGTAATTGTTTCATGATCTACAATATAATATACAATCGAAGATAGTGGGGTTTTTAGCTATAAGCTTTCCTCGGTAAATTATCCGTGTTGTGTGTGATTGATCTTTCTTCATGATATTGTAATTGGTGATTGTGTTTTTAATTCCACAAAGATTTGTAGAAGCGATTATGTATTTAACAGTATCACATTGTTAGATCAGGAGAATCCAAGATATACATGAAGATTGTATAATTTCTACATTGTCCCCTCCTCCTTGCTTTGGTTAAAACTTATTTTATCGTAACAACTTCAACTCTCTATCCAATCTTGAAACATCCCTCCAACTTAAGGCCCTTTAAATGTCTCCCTCCTCTCAACCTGCTCAGTCCTTGATCCAAAACCCCAACTTAGAGATCTTGATACAAACAATCATTAAGGAAACCATTTCAAATCATATCAAGAACCTAGGTTTTGGCTTAAATGGATTATAAAAAGATCAATGTCATTGTATTTCTATATCTTCATCTTCCTTTTTAAAAGAAAGAGTTAGAAATGTATTGATCATAAAAATCACTTATTTATATTTATTATTAAAATTATTGTTTTTTAATATTTAAATAAAAATACCAATTAATAATATTGTTTTATTTTTAAATATATATAACATTTAAGTATATTTGAATCACATTTTTTTATAGTTTTTATTTTTATTTTTTTAATTATAAATATATTATTCTAGTATTAAAGTCTAATATAAAAACATATTTTTAAGAAAATATATAAGTTTACAATTGATTTTAGAATGTAGCAATAAAGTATTCAATATTACACTTACGTATATGTTTAAATTAAGGAATTAAAAATAAATAAGTTATGGGATGAAAATATTTGAAATTCAATCATCGATAATAGAACTAAACTATACTTTATTAGAATTTACATCCATAATTTTACCAAGTACTATTATTCCATCTCCAATAAAATGGTGAAGTACTAAGATGACTTCATTAATCTCGACATTCCAACACCATGCTCACCCACACATTACGTCCCACCCAATTACTTTTAATACACTTCCATTCACATAAATTGTCTCCAAAGTCCTCAGTGAAATCATACTAGCAAAATGTGGTGGATAGAAATTAATAAGTGTATACAACCATATTAATAAATATAATTAATATCCACCAATAAATATCAATTAGATCGATTTAATAATCATATTAATAAAAATTTAATTACAATAATAATTATTATTTTAAAAATAATAGTAATTATTATTATATTATAATTTTCATAAAAATTATAATAATGATTATTATTTTTACAATAATTTATATTGTTGGAGGTTTTTGAAAGAGAATTGTGTAAACCATCACACAGTTTTCTTTCGGAAATGTCCAACAATTATTATTATATTATGATAATATGATAATATTATTGATATTATTAATTTAATATGATAAACCCAAGGGATTATTGATCTTATAAACCCAATAGATTATTAATACTAGAAATTTCCCCTAAAGGTGCAAAGTACACCGAAGGAAAAGAAGATTTGGGAAGATCATCTCATTACGAACACAACCAACTTTTGGATGCACACACATAAATCTTGTCAAAGGCTTCAATGCAAACATCACGAGGCAAGTTCGTTGCTCACAAACTTTGAATGAGCACAAAGTGTTGATAAACCTTGCTAGAGGTGTGTCACATATGGCTATCTGACTTTTCTCAGTGACATGTTGATGCCAATCTTGGATTTCTTTCAAGACGTGTGATAAATCTCCATCGAGATCCTAGAACCCAACGACTTGTCCCCTAGGCCACACAATGGATCCTCCTACAAGATTCCACTAGTTTGGTGGACACCACTTAGGGCTCCTAGTAGTCAAGCATGATGCGAATTTTTATTTTTATTCCTTGTGCTACATAACAAATATTTTTAATTTTGTAAGTTTTAGAATTAAGTGATATATAGTAGTCAAGTATGATGCAAATTTTTATTTTTATTCATCATACCACACAACAAATATTTTTAATTTATAATTTTTAGAATTAAGTGATATGTAAAAGTGTGTTTCATTATTAATATTTGGATTATATATTGGAAATGAACACATTTTGAAACATGGAATGCATGCTAAAAAAAACAAATAGCCTTATGAGATAAATTGGCTAAAAACTTATATACCATTTGGCATGAAACCCTAAGGATTCAAAAGTTTAACTTAATCAAAGAAAGAAAAGGAAATAATAATATATTGTCCTCAATGTATAAGGTCATCATGGCTTCCCCAAATTTCCAAGTAGTTGTTGATGTTAAAATGGCTCTCCTAGAAGATAAAATTTCTAGTTATCTAGCTAGATCAGACACCACTTTTTTCACTCCACCGACCATAGAGAATTAGTCCATCCGTATGCTTCACAAAGGAACCAATTCTAGATATCTTAAAGCACCCACTCCAAATCTCTTGAAGCAATATCTATAGCTTTCTCGAGTCCTTTGAGAAATGAAAACATACCACTAATCAATGTAATGTTAACCATGCTTATCTCATCTCCTCCAAAACACTGTTTTCTCATAAGCAAGTGGTCGCTCTCAAAGACATAAAGAAAATTTGCAGTTGATTCTTCCACAACTTTATCTTGATGCTCTCCCAAACCTTTAAAAAACTCCTTGCAAATATGGAAAGAGCTAAGCCCACTCATTATAAACATGAATATATTAAAACATAATATAAAAGAGTAATTGACCTATTGAAATACATAGTGGTGGAAAAACATGAGTATATTTGAAACATAATAAGAAAAGTCCTGAGGCTTGAGAGAGAGGCGTTCTGGGATGGGTGACCTCCCGGAAATTCATGGTTACCGGGTGCAAGCCTAGGAAGTGATGATTGACGCTATGTGATTCATTTAACTAGTTTCAATCCCACTTCTTCACCCCTATGAACATCACCCAATGAAATGAATGCTAAGTGGACTATTCAAAAATCATGAGAAACCTCTCATGGAAACGATCATAGATAAATGACTTACTTAACACAATTGAATCCCAAAAATAATATCAAAAAAATTAAAATTAAAATTAAAATTAAATAATTGATAAAAAATAGATACAAAAATTCTTATAAAAAACTAAATCACCTTGTTGTCTACAAAAGATCAATCATATGGATCTTTGAAAAAAAAAATTGCACTTTCTTATAAATCCCTATTCATATTTGTAATTCACACATCTCAAACATATGAATCGAAAAAAGTCGAATACATCACCATAAGGACTTAGATCTCTATTCATATTTTTTACTCAATATAGAATCCAATTAACGACTAACATATATTTCACTAACTTCATGACGTCATAAACACACTCTTGTGTCAATTGAGTGAATATAAAAGTAACACATAATCTCATAAGTTGTCTTACGCTCGGAAAGGGTATCTTCAATTGCGACGGGGATTCCTAGAAGCTGAAGCTACAACCGAAGGTTTCCAGTCACGAGTTTAATTCCCACTCTCCGCAATTTTTCCCGCGAGTTAACTTTTTGCTTTGTGTGACTTTTCGTCTTTCTTGGAGAGTTACATTTTGTATTTTTTTTTTAACTTGTATCCAACCCCAATTTCCAATTGTTTCTGGATGATCACCCATTTGATTTTCCCACAGCATAGCCTTCTCAATATTATATTTTCACATCGCATCTCCTAGAAATGAAATTGGAGATTTACCTTTGTCTAAAGAAGGGGGAATATTCGTTATAGGATTTTTCCCATGAGGAATCTTCGAAGAAATAGGGGAGGAATTTTGAGAATTTGTTGTGTCCGGAATCGCCACTTCACTAATTAACAATGGTGGGTTTCTAGTTGGAACAATTGACTCTTGAGATGAATCATCCATAGCTTTTGATATTTTGTTATCTATTTTGCACTAGATTTCTCTTTTTGTGATTGGTCCTCTAAGTATGATGTAGGAGGGAGATCCTCTTTGTAAATTGTATAGTGGTCATGATTGGCGCCATCCCACCAATGAGGTTTTTTTTGCTAGTTCTTTTTTTTTTGTTCTTCCCAACTTTGGGACAAGAATGGAGAGTATGACAAGTCTCGTAATAGGTTCTACAGTGAAAACAAAGGTTTGTGTAGTCCATTTCTTGCATCCAAGTGTATCCAGGTCATGTTAACTTTATTTTAGGAGAAAAAATATTTATTGAAGTCCATTTCCACACATATTCGAGCATATGTGGGCTTTAAGTAGAAGTATGTTTCTTTTTTTTTTTATAATAGAATTTTCCTAAAGTGTTTCCAATTGCAAATAAAGAAGCAAGGTTCCATAAATGCAAGAGAAGGTTGGGGAGTCTTACCCAAACCAAAGTTATTAATATTGAAGTCAAGAGGGGATCGAAAGAGGGAAACCATCGTTGCATAAAGAGCCATGTGCTGCCCTAGAACCACGAGCCATAGTCGGAGATCAAAGCTTTGTCTTTTGCTTTACCAAATAGTACTATAAAAAAAACTTTAGATAATGAATAAATATCCAGATCATCGAAAATAAGAGACTTCCATTGCATTGAAATCCAGGGGTGGAGGTCTACAAGATGTGGTCATATACCATTGAACCTACAAATTAGTCTAGCATCAAAAAAAATTTAGCCTCACTAAGAGATTAGGCCACTGGAGGAACCTCAATCATAGGAGCTTAAAAGATTGGAATCACTGAAGAATGTGATCTAGAAGCAGAGCTTGAAGAAAAAATATAAGGAGTGGCTTTCATAATGTCCTAAAAGTTAGAGGAGACAAAGGTGGATGAGAGACCACCTAGCTGGAGGGAGGGGCAATGCTCAACCCACCAGGCGCAGGAGCAGAGGGAAAAACCACACCTGAAATTTTATGCGCAAAGGGAAAAACAACCTCCATAGTAAAGTATGAGCCCAAGTCCGGAAGCAAATGATGGAGACTAATTTTTGGCCAACATGGATGGTTCAACTAAGTGTTAAGACATAAAAGCCATGAGCACTCACAAGAAATCCAAACACAAAAACGAGGGAGGGAGGAAGTCGTTGGCTAGGGTCAAACCCTTGCAAACGCACTAGAGGAGAGCCACATCACTGACACCATTTTCAATCCTCTAGTCTAAATCGAGAAAAATAAAAACCCAAGGGATTAATATTAAACCTAAAGGATACATATTAAACCGTAAGATTAATATTATAAACCCTAAGATTAATATTATAAACCCTAATATTATAAATTACAAACCCTATATTAAACCTCAATATTATAAACTCAATATTAAAAAGCCATGATTTTATAAACCTAATTTTAAACTCCATTTTTGTAATGTAAGGATGTGACGTTGAATAAATTGCGACGTAATTTGACAATACAACAATGATTGTGAGATTGATTGTCCTGTTGAGATCATGTTTGTCACAATGCGATGTTGGATACATTTTTGCACCATTCCCACGTCACAATATTAGACACCAATACAAAACCTTGACATTATAAAAACCCAACATTTAGATTTTATATTAATCCGTTAAGGATTAATATCATAAATCCCTAGGATTAATATTATAAAACCATGGAATTAATAAACCCAAGTGATTACTAATATTTGAAACCCAAGGGATTAATATTAAACCCTAACATTAATATTAAACCCTAGGATTAATATATCAAACTCGTGATTAATATTATAAATCCTAATATATTGTTATACATATTAGGGATTATTAATAATATAAATAGAAGGGATTAATAAACCCAATTGATTATTGATATTATAAACCTAGGGGATTAATATCATAAACCCAAAGGGATTATAAACCGAAGAGAATAATATATTAAACCCCAATTTTGTAATGCCGCAATGTGACATTGAATAAATTGCAATGTAATGTAACATTGTGGCAATGATTGTCAAATTGATTGTTGCATTGAGACAATTTTTGTCATAATGTGACGTTGGATAGATTTTTGTATAATTTCAATGTCACAATATAAAACCATATCATTATAAAACCCAATATACTAAACCCTAAGATTATTATTATAAACCCTATGATTATAAACCCTAAGTTTAATCAATTAAACCCTAGGATTACAAACCCCAAGATTAATATTATAAATTCCAGGATCAATATTGATAACCCTATCCATCCACTATCAGCCTCTATGGTCAACCATGGCCATCCACTATGGTTTACTATAAGTCACTTATAGATAGACCATGATGCAGGAGGTAAGTATGGTCCACCCAAGGGATTAATATTGATAACCCTAGTCATCCACTATCAGTCTTCATCGTCAACCATGTCCATCCACTATGGTTCACTATACGTTACTTATAGATAGACCATGATTCTCGAGGTAATTATGGTTCACCATGGTAGACATGTCCACTATTGTAGAATATAATTCCCATGTTGATTGTAGTTGACCATGTCAACAATAGTCAACCATAGTTAACATGTGTTAATGTATAAATATTACAAACCCTAACATAGTGAACCGAACTTACCCCTTAGGTTTATAATATTAATCTCCTGGGTTTTTAATATTAATTTCTTGAGTTTATAATATTAATAATCGCTTGGTTTTATAATATTAATAATCATTTAAGTTTACAAATCAGAGACTTAACATCTAGGAGTGCCTTAACAATGCACATGATTATCGTCTATCCAAAATGGATGGGTTTTTAATATATTTTTTTGTTTTTTGTAAGTCAATATTATATTCAAGTAGAAGAAAGGAGTACATATAGTCTTTTACAAAACATGTGGTCTCACCCCGTTCGGGTTTGTTGACCAAAACTTGCACCAAATGAAAAAAATAACAAAAGATAACTAGGGACATTGTCCATTTAAACGATAGGGCCAAAGGCACCAAAACACATATAAACCATAAAACACACCAGAAAGCATACTAGTTGTCCGAAATGATAGAGGCAGGATTTTCCAGGGTTGTCCCTGGAGGGGGTGGAGGGTGGAAGTACAGTTGCTGCTGCATTTATGGAAACAATTCAAAAGCTACATGGAAACACAAAGATTATTGTAAGTGTTGAGGAGTTAAATCCCCTCTGCGGACAGAGGCGATCCCTACTAGCCCAGATCGGGTCTAGCAACAATCAAAAACGCTACAGTGCAGGTTCCTAATCGTAAATAAACCGACTTGCGAGGAAGGCTTACCTAGAATCCAACGCTGTTGTTTGTAGAAGAGGTGGTGCTCCCGTTCCTTTGCCCTGACAGATCACAATCCTCACGATCTCCGTGATCGGACACCTGCACATGCAAGAAACAACACAAAAGCAAGCATAAAATCCAGTATATACAACTATATGTCAATCGAAGAGGACATAACTGATGAACATAATCAAGAACAAGAGTGGAACCATAACCAATAGTCGCTTATCATTAAAGAGTCAAAAGAAGAATACAACCATAGCTTCGACGCAGCACTCTCCTTTGGCGGGTCGTCAGCAAAACATGTCTCGATAAAGCCTGTCAAGGATGGGACAAGCCTATCTCTCCGGATACTTGGCAATAGTATCCTTGCTTGGATTTGGCCTTAAGGGAATCAAGAAGGATCTTGCAGCATAAGGATGTGAAAGCTCTTGGGAACTTGGAGATTATCTTGCCATGAAGATGAGCAAGATTTTATAGAAGGAGGAAGGGGAGTTGGGATCCCTATAATTGTGGGATTGGCCCTATCATCAAGGAGGCTTCCATGAGAGGTGGCAAACCACTTCCTCTCTATGGAAATCCGTAGCCAAACCTCCCAACTCAAGATAGATATCAGTCCAGGGATTTGTTAGGACGAAAATTCCGCCTTTTATTTTTAAAAAACACCTCTTAATATGGTTGGCGCGGGTGCGGCTCTATTACAAAGCGCCAATTGGCGCGCCCTCTTTGGAGGATTTGCCCCCTTGGCGCAAGGGCTGAACTGTGGAACCGTGCCAATGGAAAAAGAGCTATTTTTAGGGTTTTTTGCAGGGAGATGTCTTCAGGGCAATGAAAGCTCATCTTCAGAGGGATGCAATGAAAGTATTTTCAAGTCTTGTCTCTACTCACAGGTCACGGAATGAGTCCTCCAATGTGCGGGATGGGGATTGCAGGGACGTTGACAAATTGCTGTGTAACAGATGCCCCCTAAAGCATGAGGCCCGAGAGAGAGAGAGGGGTGAAATGCTTTACGAGAACATGCCAACTGAAAACACCTCCATCGGGAAACCTGCGGAGCGAAGTACAACTGATGTCTCAGATACATGATATATATATGTGTGGTATGGGCGCAGCCATCCATAACAGAGCGTACAATAATCTAGATCCAAGGCATGGATGCAACCATCCAGTGAGGATTGATAAATAGACTCAGGTATGGTCGCAGCGATCCAATCAGCGAGTCATGTAAATAATCATAATAATCCACAATATCGCAGCCTGGATTACAGCAGACACAATCTAGGGTCTTGCACTCCATCTTGACCCAAACAAAGTACAAGTTCAAGCATGCGAATATGTGAGTTGAAGTCAAACATGCAAGAACATCGCCTGATTACCAGCCAATGATGAAAGCTGTTAACAGACGCGAGAGGAACCACCAATAATGACAATGGCTCTCAAGGTATTATAGGTACAATCTACGGCGTGCGAATCAATGAGCTGGCGTCGAACACCCATAGAATCACTCGATCGGAGGCCAATGATGAAAACCTCACGTCAAATGCGACGAACCTGCCATTGAGGCATGTAGGCTCCAAGGTACCATAAGGGAGTCTCTAGATCAACTTCCCGAATAATGGGCTGAAGTCGACAGGAAGTGACCTTGATCGAAGGTGGGCCATAGTGTTTCCCACATCATCGACACGAGATAGAGGAACATGATGTTTTTTGTGAATCAGGATCAAACAAGAATCAGAGGGAGGTTGATATTTGCAGAGGTCAACTTCTCTTGAACATATAAACGGCACGAGAGTGGACTTGGCAGTATTTGACGTCAACGGATCAGAGGTCATGGCGAAGAGGCAAAGAACAGATGAGAGGTAAAAAGGGATTATCCAAACCCACGGAGGCAAGTGAAGAACGAGATGAGATGTCCCCAACCCGACACGAATGCAGACAAGTGCCATGTTCAAGAGCGACATACTGCCGACACGACAATGATGCTGGTTCCATTTTCCCCCACCATTTCTGGCGAGTACCCCAATTATTTTTGATAACAAGCTTGAAGGGGATAACATATTCTTGTAATATAAGTCCGCCCTTCGGGCGAATCCATCCTAGTACATTTAATGAGCCCTAGGAAGGAGGAACTCGGAGAACGTCATTTCGACTAAATCCAATGTCATCAGGGTTTAACGAGTCTGACAAAGGGAGAACTCGGCGTCTTTTCATATTTAGAGAGTTTGAAAAGACAACAGAAAAGTAAACTCCAGTGGTCCCTTTTCGTAGATAGTTCCTCGAACCTGAAAAGGAAGAAAACAATATCCGAGAAAACCTCCTAGTCGCGATAGGCTAGGGTATTCCTTTTTCGTAAATAATCCATCCCAGCCCGAAAAAGGGGTAAACGTATACTGGGTAGATGTCGATTCGTGTCCACTTTAACGAGATCGAAACAACAAGGGCCTCGACAATATTTTCATGTTTAGAGAGTCAAAAAAGAGCTGAAAGATGACTCCAGAGTGACTTTTTCGTGTATTTACCGAGTCCAAAAAAGTATAAAATACAACTTGTTTCACCGTTTAAGTTGCGTAAAAGACCTGTTGCTGCACAAAAAGCAAGTGTAAAACCCATTTTTGACACAAATATATTAAAATATTCAGAAAAATAACTATTTTGAGTTCAAAAAGTTATAAATATGTCAAATGGTAAAAATAAAATTACTTTTTACTATTTACCTCACCGAAGAGCAGCAGTGGTCCAATTTGTGTGCGAACTTCTGACAGTGATTGCGACTGATCCGCGCTACCATTCATATTCCCGTCAGTTCCAGGTAAGAAGTGCTTCTTTGTACTCCATTTCAATCCGTTTTTCATAGATTTTCATTGTATATTAGACTTCTTATGAGGAATTTTTGAATTTTTAGGGCTCCGCCCATTGGCGCGGGTATCCGGCACGGACCTGCGCCAATGGAATTTTATTTCCAAAGGGCCCGCGCCAACTGGCACGACTATTGGGAAAACAGTCGCGCCAGCGGCGCAATACAATTTTCAGCTTGAAATTTCCACATAATGAATGAATTGCATGAATTTTCAAGGATAGCAAAGGTCTAATTGAAGTTTTTTGACCATGTCAATGCAGGCAATGGATCAAAATGGTCATTGAGTGGAAAGAGAGGGAGCACGGTGAAGAGGATGAACAAGCCATGGAGAATGAAACTTGCATGAATGCCCTCAAGAACTGTGGGCTAAAAAAGTTCTTCCTGACACCTTGTTTATGAGCTCAGCCCGAGCTTCTACAATACCTGATCAGCATATGGGACGAACAGGAACAAGCGTTCAAGTTACGGGACCAGGTATTATAAATGGAGGTTTCTAACATATAATTCATAACCAGATTATCGCGCAGAGGTCTGGTGCCCATATTGCCAGGGAGCAGACCATCTGGTGAGAATATGGAGCAAGTGATGGCACGAGTGTGTCCAGGGGCACGACTAGGATCAGGAAGTGGAAAGGTGGACATCCATAATATTCCTGATTTAGCACTCAGGGTAGTGCTTCATACCATCACGTGGGCCGCGGGATCGCAGGCACCGCACGAGGCAACAAAGGCCCAACTCCTACTGGCCTCAGAGTGCATGGGTCCCCTATTTTTCGACTGGGCTACAGCCGTGACAATAAATATCAAGAGACAGCTCACGAAGTGCAAGCAGGCCAAACTGAAACAGTTTGGCTACGGTTCCATCCTGGTATCGTTCATTCTGGAACGATTACCAATCTTCCAGGGCCAAGGGGCCATAGTAGCTGAGCCGATTCCACGAGAGCCAAGAATGGCTCGCTGGGCAGCACTGATGCCCAGAGCTGGAGGAGGCCAACAGATGTCCTGGAGGCTGAAGTTTTTTGGGTGGTTGCAGCGTCAGTTGATCGTAGTGGAAGACTAGCCATATGCAGGAACCGATTTCACTGGAGACCTAGATCTCCCATTGCCGAAGAGAGATGATTGGGACGAGGAGTTGGGTATGACCTCTTCTCTTTTTTATTTTTATGTTTTATGATTTTTTTTGTTAATATATGTCCATCCTGACACATTTTATATGTATGCAGACGTGGGCCCAGAGAGACCAGCCGGCATGTCTCCTATCGCGTGGAGAACTCTTCTCGCACCTGATCCTCAGGCAGAGGGTGCAGAGGGGGGGGAGTTAATCCAAAATCTCGAGGGTATTGCCCGAGGGATCCCAGACTACGCCCGGCTGGCAGATGTACCGATGGCGTACCAGAGACATACGGTGGGAGTGCCTAGCCGCCTCCATCGACTTCTGAGACGCTTAGTGCGTGCAGTCACTTGTTATCATGAGCACCATGCGGATTAGACTCCTAGGGCTTTTATCATGCATATTTTTTGAGAGACATATCGTCTCCGGATGTATTAAGACGAACATATATATTTTTTGATTCTATGCGACGCACACTATGTAAAAATTTCGATATCTATATATATACATATCTATTTCTGGATGGATTTTCCTTTTACATGTGATGATGATTTACAAATTGCGCAAATGTCTATCTAAAACCAGATTAGCTACTGCATCTGTTAATGTATTCATATGCCTGGGTATATGTTGATATGTAATATAGTCAAAATTCCTCTCCAGTAAACGAACACGCAGATATAGACGTAAAATGGATGGGTTTATTATTGAATAGTGTCCATTCAGTTGTGATACTGCAAGTTGCGAGTCTAGATACACAAGCAATTCACAGATACAGAGGTTTACAACCTCGGTTAATAATTCTAACACAACAATATATTCCGCGATGTTATTTGTAGTACGTCCCAGACACACACCTTTCAGGTTGACCAACTCACTAGCAGGATCATAGATTACCCAGGCCGCCGAAGACAGATTCCTAGTACTGCGGGAGGCACCATCCGCGAAACCAACAAACGAATGAATGGACATCTGCATAATCAGGAAGACCCGATCAACAGAAAGATGTTTACATCGCACACCACACCACACATGCACACAAATGAAAAACACACACTTAAGTACACACACCACACCAAAAATGACTTTAAGCGTAGTATTTTTTCAGGTACAGCCCATTCCTGGGCTGCGCCAGCGGAACTCCTTCATAATCTATAAGCTCATAAGCCCCATTCTTCAAAATGTGTTTTACTATGTAGGGCCCATGCCACATAGGTTGGAACTTACCAGCCCCAAGCTTGTCGTGTGATTGATCGTACAGGAGGACGAGGTCCCCTTCGACAAAGGAACGAGGAGAAACCGATTGATCAAAGTGAGCTTTGACCCGCTTCTTTTGTGATTCAATGACTAAAGCAGCCAAGCGGCGGTTTTCATCTAATCGTTCCAGATACAAAAGTCGCTCTTCCTCGGCATAAGTGTCGGGTAGAAGTTCCACAGCTAATTTCAATGAAGGAATCTC